>CAUDMG010003059.1:370000-690000 GCA_958450375.1 Homarus gammarus
GGTTGATTTGTGGCCCCTTGAGTTGGGCTCCGAGGGTTACATTTGACCTGGCTAATGTGAGGTCAGGTCTGGACTTTCTCTGGGATGTAGGTTATTGTATATTGGAAGAGAGTCGGCTGGTGCCTTCTTACATGTTTTGTTGGGGCCATGTCACATGGGAGGGGAGCCTGGCTGATTTACAATCCTTGGTCAACCGCAGAGTTACCCTATACTTTTGACCTCCCTAATGTCGGGTCAAGTCTGGCTTTCCTTGAGATGTAAGCTGTGGTCTGACAACCCCTCACTACACCTCCCGCCAAGACCAAAGCTACCATGCCATACGCAATTGTTCACAGTGGATGACAATAGTGAGTGCCCAACCTGAGAAAAATAGCTACTGCGGTGTAAAGTATGCACCTCACATCCTACCATAGTCTGGTAATATTTATAATATCTAAGCGGCTATCTAAGGATACGGAAACGGAAAGGTGAATGTAGATATGAAGGAGAGAGAGAGCGCCTTAGCAGGAGCTTGTCGGAGAGCGTCACTTTAGGGAGTTAGATGAGGGTACACAGTCGGAGGTTTGAAAGGTTATGCAATGGTGTTGCTTGCCCTGGCTTATTTTTGCTTAGGTTCCCTAGTGTTAGTATCTTCAAGCCTGGAATAGATTTACATACTTGTTGCTTCAACTGTTAAACTCTTGCGCAGGGCAGCACATACAACATATATAATAAGATACATGGCGGCTTAAAAAAAAAAAAAAGGGGGGGGGGGGGAAGTTGGGGAAAAATACAACTTGTGAACAAAAAGAAATATTTGTACATACTAAAAAGGCAGCAGAAATTATTAACAAGATACAATGGCAAAAACTGGCTCTCCTTGCGATGTAAGCTGTGGTCTGACAACCCCTCACTACACAATCATGGTCGTGGTTGTTATAATCATGGGCGTGGTTTTTACAATCATGGTCGTTGTTGTTATAATCATGGTCGTGGTTGTTATAATCATGGTCGTGGTTGTTATAATCATGGGCGTGGTTTTTACAATCATGGTCGTGGTTGTTATAATCATGGTCGTGGTCGTGATATTTACCATATCTGATATACTATAAGAAGGAATAGAATAAAGGTTAGAATAATTAATTAAAGAAATATTCGCCATAAGGAGAGGTTAAAATCATAAAAATAATTGTATGAATTACCGATGATCATCCCGAGATAAATTATATTTTGAAGAGAAGTGACCTTGATTCTGGTTAGATTAGTCACCATCTGCTTAAGTCATCACCTGTGTTAAGTCATCATTGTCATCATCTACGTTAGTCAGTTTTAGGCCCGTCTCACATGACTGACCGACAATCCATGTTCTTTCCGCGCGAGGGAGTTAGTTTTCAATGCGTCTTATTATTTACGCTGGTGGATGTAAGACCAGCTACCCTCACTGACGCAGCTATGTTCAATTTGGTGTTATTCTTGTTTATAAATGCCTTCTAATCTGTCTCAAGTCTGTCCTGTCTATTGCCATCCCAACTGTCTATTCGTCTGCGTGGTGTTTGAATGTAAGCCCGTCTGTACTCTTTGTGTAGCCAAGTCTGTCTGTCTTATCCGTTGTTGGCGTGTGTCTGCCTGTTTGTCTAATGTGAACCAGTCAGTCAGCTGTCTGTCTGTCATGTTAGTTGCCATATAGTCTATTTGTGCATTTTTTTTTTTAAGGGAATTAGCCCACCCGGGCACAGGTCAAATGACCCACACCGGAGCCTGGGGGGCGAAAAAAAAAAGAATGGAAAGAAATTGAAAATATAGAAAAAAAGGTTATACTGTATTAATCTACACCACGAAGATGCCGGAGAACCAGCTTTTTAAAGTGAGACAGATTGTAAGAGCATGGAAACACAGAAGAAGGCAAAGCATTCCACAGTTTGGCTGTGTGAGGAAAGAAGGAGGTACTATAACGGGTTATTCTAGTGTGACCGACATCCACAGAGAAATGGTGGGCACCGCGGGCAAGACGTGTGTTACGAACCCACGGCCTTGCCGGCGGTACACAGGATGCCAAATCCACTGAACATTGCCCGTTAAAGTACCTGTAAAAGAGAGAGAGAGAGTGAAGCAACATTGCGGCGAAGAGAAAGGGGAGAGAGATTGTCGACTAAAGGAGGAGAGTTAATAAGACGAAATGCCTTTGATTCCACCCTATCTAATAGTTGGACAGAAGAAGAGCCACCCCAGATATGAGAGCAGTACTCCAAGTTAGGACGATTGAATCCCTTATATACTTGGAGCAACTGCTCAGGAGTGAAGTAGCTGCGGCATCTGTACAGCATTCCCAACTTTCGGGAGGCAGCTTTAGTTGTACTAAGGATGTGTGATTTCCAGGACATATTGGAGGAAATGGTGAGGCCTAACATATTTATTTCAGAATTTGGGAGGATGATAGTGTCCTGAAATGTAATTGGTGGGAGATCGTCTAATTTACAAACTGTAATTGGTAAATATTGAGTTTTGTTACTATTGAACATAACCAAGTTTGTATCTCCCCATTCAGAGGTGCTGCACTGATCAGCGTTGATAGAAGTAATGATATCAGTTCTAGAAACAGATCTAGTGTGAGAGTTAGGAGGCAGGGGAAAATGTGAGGAAGAGTGAAGAGTAGAATCAACGGCTTAAGAATGGATAGAATTAGTTGTAGTGTGAAGTAAATCATTGATAAAAAGAAGGAAGAGAGTTGGTGAAAGAACAGAACCCTGTGGGACGCCACTACTGGTAGAGAAAGAGCGAGAAATCGATCCTTCGACAACAACGGCCATGGATCGATGCTCAAGGAAGCTAGAGTTGAGAGAACATAGTGGGGAAGAGAAACCAAAAGAGGGAAGTTTAGATAGCAAAGACTTGTGCCATACCATGTCAAATGCTTTGGAGATGTCGAGGGCCACGACAAAAGTTTCCCCATAATCCCTAAGAGAGGATGACCAAAGATGGGTGCTATAGGAGAGCAGATCACCAGTAGATCTCGCCTGGCGAAAGCCATACTGGTGATCTGACAAAAGAGAAAGGCATTCAAGGCGACGGAGAAAATGGGAGTTCAAGATAGTTGGAGGGATTAGAATGGTCAACCTTCTTCGGGATGAGCTGAACCAAGGCATGCTTCCAAGAAGAAGGAAAAGTTTTGGTTTTGAGGCAAAGACGAAAGAGGCGAGCAAGCACAGGGGCCAGGGCTTCAGCACACTCCCTCAGAACACGAGGGGATATTCCGTCCGGTCCATGCGCCTCACTCACATCCAACCTGGATAACACACCAGCAACCCTACGAGTGGAGATTATAGGAAAGTGCATAGGTTCAGTAGGAGGTGCAGGGGTAGGAGGGATAGAGTGGGAATCGTCTAAGGTGGAATTAGAGGAGAATAAGGTGCCAAAGAGATTGGCTTTGTCAGGGGGAGAGTTGGCTATAGAGTTATTGGGACGGAAGAGGGGAGGAAAAGAAGGCGTGCAGAAGTTGTTACAGATGTTTTTAGTTAAGGACCAGAAGGATTTACTAGAGGAAGAATTAGTGAGGACAGCGGTCTTTCTTTTAATAAAATTCCGCTTGGCCCTACGAAGAATAGCCTCACAACGATTCCTAGAAGGAATGAAAGCGGTGTGGGTAATAGGAGAAGGAGCTAGTTTCATAGCTCGATATGCCCTATCTCTCACCCTGCAAGCAAGATAGCAGGAGCGATCAAACCATGATTGTAATGTGAAAGTTTTGGTAGAAGATGGGAGAAATGCACTCATAACGCCCTGTATAACCCCAGCAATGCTGTCAGCACATACCGAGGCGTCCCGAGTGGAAAAAAAACATTCATCCCAAGGAAAGTCGGTGAAGAATTCTCGCAAGGATTGCCAGCTTGCCCTCCGATAGTGCCATAGTTGACGTTTAGAGGGTGGTGGGGGAGGTGGTCGCGCCCAGTTTGATTTAATAGAAATAAGGTTGTGATCAGAAGATCCTAAGGGGGCAAAAATTGAGTATGAATAGTGTGAGGGGTTAGAGGTAAAACAAAGATCAAGAATGTTAGCAAGTTGATCGTGTCGATCAGGAACGCGTGTAGGGTATTTGATTATATGTTCCAAATCATTAAGTAAGGAAAAAGAGAGTGCCTCAGCTCCACCTGGGTCATCCCTTGCAGAGCCAAGCCACTCTCTGTGATGTACATTGAAATCCCCGAGGTAGAGGATCTCGGTGTTGGGGTGTGTGGATAGCAACGACTCGTGGCAAGAAGTGAGATAGTCAAAGAGTTCGAAATAGTTGGTAGAGTTGGGAGAACAGTATAGGAAACAAAGAAAAATAGTCACAGTAGGTAGAGATATTTTGAGCCAGATGACATCATAAAGGGGAGATTCAAGATCCGTGAGTCGGGCTATAGGTGTACGTGTGTTGCAGTAGGCGCATACACCTCCCTTAGAACGGAAGTAGGTATAAAGGTTGTAGTTGGAGACTTGAAAAGGTTTGGTTGAAGCTGCTTTGGTCAGTTGAAGTTCGGAGAGTAGTAAGAGGTCGGGGGAAGAGGTTGATAGATGGTGCTCCACAGAAGAAAAATTGGATCTCAGTCCGCGAATGTTGGAAAAATGAAGTGTGAAAAAAGCCGATCCTCCAGCAACCGCGGTGGCGTCAGTTGAGGCCCCAGTAGCTTGATGACGATCAGGTCGGCCATGGGGTCCACAACCTTTCCGACCAGTGGGACCCATCCGAGAAGGCTCCGCTTCAGTATTAATATCAACTGACATAGGAGAATAAAATAGAATGAATAAAACAGATCAAGAATGAGTACGGATATATTTGTGGTGTTGTCAATAGTAAGAGAGACAATTGAGACCCTGCAATTGTGTGTAAATGAGGCAGAAAGGTAGATCAGCAACCTGGGACTTGGTCACAATTTTCGTGATGCCATATGGCAGCAGGGTCTACCATTAGACAACACATTATGCTTCCAATATCTTCCCAGTTGTAAGTCGAAAGTTGTGAATTCGTATTCAGGGACAAGTTGTTGGAGCTTCCAATAACTTGATGACATAAACCACTGACTCTTCAGGCTTCTACGCCCTTTGACTGTTCAGGCTTCTACTCCCTTAACTTAGCATGCTTCCCTGTTGGGCGCTGTAAACGCTTCTGCGCTTCACCTTACACAAGGATGTAGGGGAGTGCCCAATAAAAAAAAAAAGAAAAGAAAATATCTTCCCAGGTGGTAGTACCTCCCTGTTTGGTAGCTGCCTACTACCTACTACCAAAATATGAATCTGTCTATTTTTGTCAACCTCCTGTCTGTTTCACTGTCTATATTCAACCTGTGTCTATTGTAGTCATCTTCTCCATGCATTCCTGCTATTATCTTTTTATCTCTTCTCCTTTTCCATGAGCCACAGGAATAAGTATACACTGTAGCTGTAAGGTCGTCTGGTAACGGTGAAACTGCGCATCCAGACGCATGATGAAACTCAGCTCCCCCCCACCTGTTATATCTAAGTATTTTCTGTTTCCCCTTCTTTATTCTTCTATTTACTCATCTTCCTTCCTTTACTAATACAAATAACATTAAAAAAAGTAGGCTAAGAAAAAAAGTGGGGGGAGGAGGAGGGAACCGTACGATAACTGCAATCAACTGCAATAGTGGGCTGGGTGCGCCAAGTCCATAGACATGCACCGTTTTCCAGCGTAAATAAAATGGTTATGTAATGGCTTCCTAAATAAACCATCAATATAGGACCAGGTTTGTTCCACTGTACGATTTTTTTGCGATTTTTCCACCAAGTTTGATGAAAAACGATTGTGCCGTTTCAGCTGCCCAGAGCAGACACACACACACACACGCCTAGCGCTATAGTATATTACAGTGGTTCTCAACCTTGTTTGCCCCATGCACCCCTTTCACCATATGTCAGAATGTCATTCCCCCCTCCTTTCCAAGATTGTCTGCCTCAAAAAGTGCATTCCAAATAATATGCATATAATACTGAAAATCCTTTATTTTTTCCATATTAGTACATATACATTTACAATTTTACATGGATTATTTTTATAGTGGAGTTTTACAAATTAAATGCCAATTGAAAATGTTGATGGATTTATAAAACTTGAATAAAAGTAAAATAGTTTTTTTTATATTTATAATGAATTACTTAACAGACCAAATTGAAGCGTAATGCAATAAACAAAAAGTTCAATAGAATACCAGGATATTGTAAATTTGTAATTTATTTTATTCAGATGAAGATTACAGTCAATGAGAAACCTGTGATTGTTTTTTCTTCGCCAATTCTGGGATACGCGGAGGAGTGTTTGAAAGGGCACAACGCAGGTCATTTTCTACCTCTAATCTACTACGTTGCTTCGTTTTAATTTGCAACAGAGTTGAAAAGCCTGACTCACAAAGATATGTCGACACAAACGGAAGCAATGCACGGATAGCTCTTTCTGCCACTTTTGGGTAGGAATCGCACATCAAGGGCCAAAATTCTGTGATTAATTTCTCATCGAACATATCTCTTGCTCCTGAATCAGTTTTCAGCTCCAGAAATTCATCTTGACAATCAACAGGAACTTTTTCAACTGACAATTTGAATGGATTTCGCACTAAATGCAACTCATCATCACTGAGTTCATGAAAATATCGGCTGAATTCATTTTCCAGTGTTGTCAAATGCTGCAAAATTTCATTTTTTGCAAATTGTGGAAGCACCTTGTCTTCACCACCAACAACAAGAACGGATGACATTTTCTCAAACATTGCAACATTTTTTATATTGACCTTTCTCTTCCAATTTTCCAGCTTGCTCATGAAAGCTTTCAAGGCATCCATGAATTTTATGATGTTTGTATTCCTTCCTTGCATCTGAAGAATCAGTTTGTTCAGCTGCTCAAAAATATCAACCAAATAGGCAAGGCGCATGATCCATTCCTCATCATCCAGCCAGGCAAAAAATTCCATCTTACCCTGAACTTCAAAAAATAATTTGAGCTCATCTCTAAGCTCAAATATTCGCTCAGTTACATTTCCTCTTGAAAGCCATCGAACATTTGTGTGGAAAAGAAGCAAATGATGGGCTGCATCCATGTCGGTACATAACTGCTTGAAAAGTCGTGAGTTGAGAGCTCCTCCTTTGACAAAATTCACAATTTGAATTGATTGATCCAAAACCTTCCCTAGCGGAGCTGGAAGTGTTTTTGAGGCCAGTGCCTGACGATGGATCATACAATGAATGCCTTTCACTTTTGGAGCTCGCTTTTTCACACACACTTGAAATCCTGATTTTGTCCCCAACATAGCTGGTGCTCCATCTGTACAGCACCCACAGATATTATCCCACAAAAGATTTTCTGATTCAAAGAAAGATGAAACCTTTTCCAAAATATCCGAGGCCTTGGTAGTTGTTTCAAGAGGAGAACAAAAAAGAAACTCCTCTTTAAATGAACCTGAGTGAACATACCTTGCTAACACCATCAACTGGGAACACGATGCCACATCAGTCGATTCATCAAGTTGAATTGAAAATAAGCCAAATGCTGAAGACTTGATCTCCTGCACAACTTGATCCTTGATGTCAATGGCCATATCGCTGATCCTCCTTTGAACAGAACTGTTTGATAGTGGAACCGCTGCAAGTTTTTTCTCCAATCCATTTCCCAACACAATTTCCACCATTTTGAGAGAGCAAGGTTTTCTGCTTTGCTATCTCCAGTGCTACGACATAAGAAGCTTCAGTAACCTTTTGGTTTGTTTCTTTGAATGCCCCTGTTGAATCCAGCTTCATCTTTTTGAGAGCATTCCCATGACGTTCAAAAAGTTTTGGTCCTTGTCCTTGTGTTGAGGATGAACATTCTGCAAATGTCGCTTCAACTTTGTTGGTTTCATAGAATCATTTGTCAAAGCTTTACTACAAATAACACATTGAGGCCTTTCTTCTCCATTGATGATGATGGATGTGAATCCATGTTCAATATATGAATGATCGTACCCTCTTTTTTTGACACTCATGATGGGCTCCAAATTCTGTAAATAAAAACAAGAAAAAGTCAAAACTATAAATGGATATTTTCACAGATAAAAAAGTGAAATATTTATCTTTATTTTTTATTTAATCAGCAACATGGCTGGCATTAAGAAGTAAATAATGCCAGTGACGCACAAAAAAAATATGTGTAAAATGCACAAATATGGGAGATTATGGTCCATGTTAACACCACAAAAACTAGAGACGCACAGTCACCAATGTGAGTGCGAAACCAACAAAATACTCACAAA
Source organism: Homarus gammarus (assembly GCA_958450375.1). Classification (NCBI taxonomy): domain Eukaryota; kingdom Metazoa; phylum Arthropoda; class Malacostraca; order Decapoda; family Nephropidae; genus Homarus; species Homarus gammarus. The sequence continues at coordinate 378,253 of CAUDMG010003059.1, forward strand.
AAGTGGCAAACAACACAGGAGCTAACGGAGAGAAAACCCGGCGTGACCTCTCAGTAGCGCGGATCATTGAAGACTGCTCAGAACTGCAAGCATTGAAGTATGAGTCACACTTCATCTGCGAGAGTGGGGGCCCGGCAGGGGTGCAGCGGCGTCGCTTCACCGAGGGGTAAGGGGGTGTTGGGGGTGGGGGTACTCGAGACAGGAGGCTAGGTCTAGGACTCTAAGCAAAGCGTAAGCTTTCGTAAGAGTACTTGCAGACGGACCACTCGGTGGCGCCTATGTCTTTCCTTTGTGGCAGCCCTGTCGATGGGTAATCTATTTTGATCCTTACGGTTCAGGAGCTTGTGGTGAACGGTTTGATAGGCTGCTTGCAGCAGGTAACCGATGCATACTAAATTTTGTGCCGCCCTGGGGAGCTCAAAGGCAATAAAAAGATCAACATTCAAACAATTTGAGTTTGCTAATCTGTGGTCCCAATTCCCCCCCCCCCCCTGAAAACCTGAAATCCCCCCTGGGGGGAATTCCCCCCTGGTTGAGAACCCCTGGTATATTAGATAGGGTGGATGAGGTGGATAGGGGATGGGGTGGATAGAGAGATGGGATAGAATCTTAGGATGGATCAAAGTTGGATTATCTAGGTGGGTGAGGTGTGAAGGGAGGATAATCTTATTCTATGATTATAAAAATTGGTCACCATAATTATCACCACAGACCATCATTAAGTTAATTGGTCACCATAATTATCACCATAGACCATCATTATACAAAAAGTGAAACAACATTATTTGGAAAACATTTTTGCCGAGTTAAAGAAACAAATAGAAACGTGTTGAACTATATTTTTTCTTAATTTTTATATATTATCGTTTCTTATTCATTCATCTCCTCCCCCATCTCCTCTCCACCCTCCCCATCTCCTCCCCATCTCCTCCCCACCCTCCCCATTTTCATGTTTCTTCACTCCCGGGTTAGCATTGGTGGGGGGAGGGATGAGCTACACACGCGTCTTGAAGCGTTGTTTACATAGAGTATCAGAGACCGCTGGGTCAACACCAATCCAGACACTCTCTCTCTCTTCGTGGTCAAAATACAGTTTTCGCTTTTTCCAGACGTGAATCACCGATATACAAACATAAAAACCATATCAACTTTCGGTAAATATGACATCGAGTCTACATCCAAACTTCTTAGTAGAGAAATATCACGTAACTGCCAAACGAATATCGGCCAATCTTTCTCCTGCTTTTGATATTATGTTGATAAGTCTGAATTTCATCCCACGTTTGTTGTCATCTGCTCGGTGATTGAGTGAGGGAAACTATACTTGATGGACGCTGCCAGACCATAACAACATAAGCTCAAAGACGAGTGGACGGACTATTGAACTTGTAAAAATCCTAAAGGTTGTGATAATATATTAAAAAAAATGGCGATAAGAACAGTTTTGGCGTTTGTTCTGACGAAAAACTGAATATAAATACTATATATCTTATCTATTGGAGGATGATGGGGGTGTAGGGTAGCAAGGTTCTTATATGTGTCATACTATACTGCTATATAACTATTAAACAATATAGTAAATGCAACATGAATAACAAATTCTCTGAACTACTAAAGCAACAATTGTTTTCACACCTGCCACAGAGAAGTTAATTAGAATGTTTACAAACGTTAAATTGAAGGTAATTAAATACCTAAATCTGTGTTAAAGATAATACCAAGTCACAGGTGTTGATGAAAGGTAAGAAGAAGGTATGCATGACTTAGGTGGACAAGAGTACCCAAACAGGTGCTATAGGCTGAGGTGTTTGATCAAATGACTGTCACATGTTCCCATAAATACGAGAGGATAACAATAATAATTAAACACACACACACACACACACACACACACACACACCAAGAAAACGTGAAAATATAAAAACATACACTCCCGCTTGTCACAGAGGACCGTCTGGCGTGAGCAGAAAGTTTAGTGAAGTTCCTTGAATTAAACTTTGAACCACTCGCCGACGACTTAAAGTTTAAAGCGCTCTCAATGGTCATTCAAAACATCTAAAAAAAATATTATTTCTGTGAGAAGTTGCAGAAATATATTTTCTGGAGACAATAATGGGTTGTTATATTTAACTTATTGCTTTTATTTATTTTTTTATTGTAAGAAGTAGTAGTAGTAGTAGTAGTAGCTCTCGATGCTGCACATAGGAGGAACGAGAACGACAAGAGAAGGGCATATGGGGAGAGAATTCAAAATGTTGATCAAGGCAGCTTCACTCCTCTGGTGCTCACAACCTCTGGTGGGATGGGACCAAGTGCAAGATGTTTCTACGGCAGACTCGTGGAGGTGTTACCTGAACGGAAGCAGCAGCCCAGATGTAACGTCACAGCCTGGCTGAGATGTCGACTGTCCTCTCTCCTTAGGTCTGCTTTGCTCTGCCTCGGGAGAGCGAGATCTTCGGCCCAAAAGCCGACATCGGTCGCAGATATTGACTATGGGGCAACAGTCACTGAAAGCCACCTAGAGAAGTCGACTTGTGAAAAAGATTTAGGGGTACTTGTAAGCCCGGACCTACGGCCTAGAAAACAGTGCGTTAATGTTCGAAATAAGGCAAACAGAGTATTAGGTTTTATATCTAGAAGTGTAAGTAACAAGAGTGCAGAGGTCTTATAGGCGACTATATCTTGCGTTAGTCAGGCAGCACCTCGATTATGCGGTTCAGTTCTGGTGCCCCTATTATAGAATGGATATCAATTCACTGGAGTCAGTGCTGCGAAGAATGACGAAAATGATTCCGGGACTTAGAAACCTTCCATTCAAGATAGATTAAAGAAACTAAACCTGCATTCCCTAGAAAGACGAACAGTGCGGGGAGATATGATAGAAGTATTTAAGTGGGTGAAAGGAATCAATAGAGGAGATATAGATAAAGTTCTTATATTATCCGAGCAGGATAGGACCCGTAGCAACGGATTTAAGTTAGATAAGTTTAGGTTTAGGAGGGAGATAGGATGGAACTGGTTCACAAATAGGGTGGTGGATGAGTGGAACAAGCTTAGCAACTTTGTAGTAAGTGCTGGAACGCTGGAAAGTTTTAAAAGGAGGCTAGATAGATTCATGGACGATAGAGAGTGGTAGTAACTCTCGACAAGAGCTGCCATGCACAGGCCAACAGACTCCTTATTTTCTTATGTTCTTATGTTTCTTATGTAAGTCTCATTAACTCCTTCAGCTAATTGCATCTGAAGATTAACCACCCGATGGGTGTTAGGTTAAGTTAGGTTAGGTTAAGCTGGGTTAAGTTAGGTTATGCTTGATTGGGTTAAGTTAGGTTATGCTTGATTGGGTTAAGTTAGGGTAGGATGGATTGGGTTAGTTTTGGTTAGCTTAGGTTGGGTTAAGTTTGGTTAGGCTGGGTTACTTTAAGTTATATTAAATTAGGTTAGAATGTATTGGGCTAGGTTAGGTTAGGTTAGGTTAGGTTAGGTTAGGCTAGGTTAGGTTAGGTTAGGAATGAATCTTCAGATGATCAGTTTTGTGTTCCGTATATTGGGGTTACGGGGGATAATTTCTATAAGCCCGTAAAAAAACTTCCCCCCAAGTTTTCCTCTGCCCACACCATCTCCACTCCACAACTGACGTTGATATAGTGGCGTAGTACACGACAGGGTGGGATGAACTAGTCCCTGGAACACACAGTGAATAGCGAGTTGTTGCTTGGGGCCGCCGGCTGGTGGGGAGTGCCCGGGTGACTGCATTCCGGAGTATCCTATCTTAATTTTTCCCCTAACTAGAGACGTGAGAGTGTATCAAACTGGCCGTTACTATGACGTTACGACCCTCCTCCTTTCACCTCTTACCCAACTTCCACCACTGGTTACCACTGTACAGAAGCAGTAGATATCTCACAAATATTGTCGAATTATCACTGGCTATCCCGCCAGTCTCCGGTAATTTCCCGACGTTAGGTATCAGTGTACAGGCAGGTAGGTTTTCACCAAGTCACAGAAACACTTGTGCATTGAAGTCTGCTTAAATAATCACTAATTCGTCAACACTGTTCACAGGGTCGTCTTCACAACTAGGCTTCTCACTTCGAATATATACTGTACAGTCAGCACACACTAGTGTGCAATTCCTTAGTCTTGTTACTTTATATTGCTCATGGTAATTCCACAATACTTGCACAACAGTTATCCTTAGCGGTCACGAGGTTTGTACTTTGGACAGAAACGATCGACTACCACACCTCGGCAGCCTGCTGGTATATATGTTCGTCTCGTCAGACACCTAGGGCATTCTCGCGATAATTAATCAGACACTGGAGGTCGGACCGAAACACTCCTGGAGAATTCTAAAATGATTTAATATTACAATACGTAAGTAAAAAAAAAATGATGCAATACATTCTAGAAAATTCTCACAGAAGTAATACATCAATATATACAAGAAAATCTCCGGGCTAAAGTTGTCCAAATAACTGCTGCTTGGGACAGAATTAATCAAAACAAATAGTACACAAAGATTACAAAGCCAAATTATGCCTCGACATGACAATACATTAGGATGGATTAGGTTAGGTTGGGTTAGGTCAGGCTAGGCGTTTTATTTTCTCAGATAAGGAATTTCTTCAGTTCTCTTCCCCGCTAGGATAAAGTTGATTCTTTCCTGGTAAATTCCTCAACTAGCAACACCCCCCCCCCCCTACCGGCTTGGTTATCGTTCACTGCCTCTCTCCCCTACATCTTCTCCTTCTCTCCCCTCCCTCCCTATCTCTCCTACATTCTCTCCTTTATTCCCCTCTCCTCTGCGTTTCTACCTCCTTCCCTTTCTCCTCCCTCTCTCTTTCTCTCTCCCCCTTCCCTCCCTCCCTCCTCCCTTCTCTCCGTCTACGTCTAATTTACTTTCGTCTGTTTATCTTCCTTACTCTCTCTTTCCTTTTTTTCGTCTCTTTTTTTCATATATTTTCTCTTCGTTTTTTACAGTACAGTATCGCTCTCATGCTCTGGTTTGCCCGTCTTCCTTTTCCGCTTAGAACTCAACTCTCTTTTCCTCCTCTGCGTGTGTGTGTGTGTGTGTGTGTGTAAATAATAATAATAATAATAATAATAATAATAATAATAATAATAATAATAATAATAATAATTAACGGTTTATTGAAAAAGTTCTGCAGCACGAAGGTTGAAAATATGCATTGGACATAAACGACTTATTACATACATTGACATTGGTGGTTTAACAAAAATCTTCTTTAGAGAAAGGTAAAGGAACATACAGATTAATGTTTACAGTGGAGGTCACGTAGATCATGTGAGCTGAGGTGTTGAACAGTAGACACGTAGTGTAGTAACTCCCTCACAGATGGTGTTATGAGGGGCATGATGTGGTGTGGTAATTCCCTCACAGATGGTGTTATGAGGGGCATGATGTGGTGTAGTAATTCCCTCACAGATGGTGTTATGAGGGGCATGATGTGGTGTAGTAATTCCCTCACAGATGGTGTTATGAGGGGCATGATGTGGTGTGGTAATTCCCTCACAGATGGTGTTATGAGGGGCATGATGTGGTGTAGTAACTCCCTCACAGATGGTGTTATGAGGGGCATGATGTGGTGTAGTAACTCCCTCACAGATGGTGTTATGAGGGGCATGATGTGGTGTAGTAACTCCCTCACAGATGGTGTTATGAGGGGCATGATGTGGTGTAGTAACTCCCTCACAGATGGTGTTATGAGGGGCATGATGTGGTGTAGTAACTCTCTCACAGATGGTGTTATGAGGGGCATGATGTGGTGTAGTAACTCCCTCACAGATGGTATTATGAGGGGCATGATGTGGTGTGGTAATTCCCTCACAGATGGTGTTATGAGGGGCATGATGTGGTGTGGTAATTCCCTCGCAGATGGTGTTATGAGGGGCATGATGTGGTGTGGTAATTCCCTCACAGATGGTGTTATGAGGGGCATGATGTGGTGTAGTAACTCCCTCACAGATGGTGTTATGAGGGGCATGATGTGGTGTGGTAATTCCCTCACAGATGGTGTTATGAGGAACCTCACAACATGATGTAGCAACTCATTCACTACGTTGTGTCGTAGCATCATGGGGACACCACGCGGTCTGGTGTCACAGGACCTCACTCACCCAAGTGAGGGAGGTATGGTTCCGAATCCAGGAAGAAAGTCATAAGAAAAAAAGTCACAGAAAAAAAAGGCACGGAAAAATCTAACCTAACCTAACCTAACCTAACCTAACCTAACCTAACTTAACCTAACCAAACCTATACGCAATGCCATCATATATATACTGTGTTGTCAATGTGTACAAGTCATGTGACATTTTTCCTGTGAGTTTATTTCCGTTGACCGTGGTCCCAGGCCTCCCTATCGTGGACGGATCAACACATCATACTGTACAGAGTCACGGGCAGTGTGTGTGTGTGTGTGTGTGTGTGTGTATGAATTCCCTCTTTATTTTCTGACTGAGTGACTAACTGGCTGGTTGGCTGACTGACTAGATGGTTGGCTGACTGACTGGCTGGTTGTTCGACTGACTGATTGACTGACTGACTGACTGAATTAACTGGCTGACAGACTTGACTGACTGGTTGTCTGACTGACTGACTACCTGGTTGACTGATTGGCTGATTGAGTGACTGGTTAGGTGACTGACTGGCTGCTTGAATGACTGGCTGATTGACTACTGACTGGTTAGGTGACTGACTGAGTAGCTGACTGACTGATTGACTGGTTGGTTGACTGACTGGTTGACTGACTGACTGACTGTTTGACTGGCTGGCTGGCTGACTGACTGACTGACTGGTTGGCCGACTGACTGACTGACTGGCTGGCTGACTGACTGACTGATTGACTGGTTGACTGACTGACTTCCTGACTGGTTGGCTGACTGACTAGCTGGCTGGCTGACTGACTGGTTGGCTGACTGAATGACTGACTGACTGACTACTTGGCTGAATGACTGACTGACTGACTGGTTGGCTGACTTACTAACTGGCTGGTTGATTGACTGACTGACTGGTTGGCTGACTGACAAACTGGCTGACTGACTGACTGAGTGACTGACTGAGTGACTGACTAACTGACTAATTGACTAACTGACTGGTTGTCTGACTGACTAACTGGCTGGTTGATTGACTGACTGACTGACTGACTGGTTGGCTGACTGACTGACTGGTTGGCTGACTGTTTGACTGACTGACTGGTTGGCTGACTGACTGACTGACTGGTTGGCTGACTGACTGACTGACTGGTTGGTTGACTGACTGACTGACTGACTAACTGACTGACTGGTTGGCTAATTGACTCACTGACTGACTGAGTGGTTGGCTGACTGACTGACTAATTGACTAACTGGCTGATTGACTGACTGACTGGTTGGTTGTCTGACTGACTGACTCGCTGGCTGTCTGACTGGCTGGCTGACTGACTGACTGGCTAGGCTGACTGACTGGCTGGCTGACTGGCTGGTTGGTTGGCTAAGTGACTAACTGACTGACTGACTAACTGGCTAAGCTGACTGACTGACTGACTGACTGATTGACTGACTGGCCAAGTGACTTGATTGACTGGTTGGCTGAATGACTGACTGACTGACTGACTGACTGCCTGGTTGAGTGATTGGCTGATTGACTAACTGGTTGACTGACTGTCTGGCTGATTGACTGACTAACTGATTGACTGGCTGGTTGGCTCACTGACTGGGTGATTGACTGACTGACTAGCTGGTTGGCTGACTGACTGACTGAATGACTAGTTGGTTGGTTGGCTGGCTGACTGACTGGTTGGCTGACTGAGGGATAATTGGCTGACTGACTGACCAATTGACTGACTGGCAGATTGGCTGACTGGCAGACTGGCTGACTGACTGACTGACTGGTAGATTAGCTGACTGACTGGCTGGATGACTGACTGGCAGATTAGCTGACTGAGTGACTGCCTGACTATCTGACTGACTGACTGGTTGGCTGACTGACTGACGTACTTTCAGATTGGCTGACTTATTGGCAGATTGGTTGACTGACTGACTGGCAGATTAGCTGACTGACTGACTGGCCAATTGACTGACTGACTGACTGGCAGATTGGCTGACTGACTGACTGGCAGATTAGCTGACTGACTGACTGGCCGATTGGGTGACTGACTGACTGGCCGATTGGCTGACTGACTGACTGGCAGATTGGCTGACTGACTGACTGGCAAATTGACTGACTGACTGACTGGCATATTGGCTGACTGACTGACTGACTGACTGGCAGATTGGCTGACTGACTGACTGGCAGACTGACTGACTGACTGACTGACTGGCAGATTGGCTGACTGACTGACTGGCAGATTGGCTGACTGACTGACTGGCAGACTGACTGACTGACTGACTGATTGGCTGAGGGACGTTTTCACTCACCACTTCTTCCCTCCTCAAGCTCGCCCCAACCGAGCACTTGGTATGTAGTACAATAGGGGGCAGGGAAAAAACACTTTTATTTGAGTTGCAGGCTGCACTTTTCAGGCATCGTTTGTATGGCTGTAACAAACACCTGTGCAAAATTTCATGCCATTTCATGCATACTTACCCTGCCGCATCGCGAACGACTTTTTGTCAACTTTTAGTGTATACCAAAAATTAGGTGTCATTTAATGTTTTCCAGGATAATGATAAATTTTACATGGGTGACATCGATTTAATTCACATGTTATTTTACAGGTACACCGTATAGAAAATCATTACAAGTTCATATTGAAATTCTTTTTTGTGCGGAACCTTGGCATCATTTTCCTAGACAATAATCTTTGCCTAATATATCCATCTCTCGATTCGTATCCCGTCACTTCAGTGCAAGCTTCAGTCATCACTTTTATGCCTCTCTCGACCGCCTGAGTGCTGTTTGGCCACTTGGGCACCACTAATGGTGTCTCAAGAATGTCATTAACCTGTAGATTTGACAGAGAAGCAATGTAAGGAGGCTCAGTCTTGAGTTCATTCCTCCAGTTAATCATGGAATGATAGTTTTTTGCTTGCCACTTCAGTTTCGGAGTCACCACCTTTCTCATGTTGACTACAGGAGGCACATCCTCATTCCCATCTCCATCTTTACCCTCCTCATCAGTATAGTTTAACAAATTCTCGTCAACAGCAGCATCAGAATCTTCCTCCTCCTCTTCAGATCTGCCAGTGCATTCTTCCTTTTGCTGATTCTCCTCTCTAATTTTTCTTATCATTGAGACAGCTTTTTCTCTAACAGTCATGTCCTCATCTGCACACATACCAAGAAGAAGTTGATCTGTGTGGGCGAAGTATGCATTTCTCTGGACAGCCTTCTTCACTATCGTCTCCTCCTCACTATTCAGGTGTTTCATATATAGCAGGGACTGGAATACGTTCCTTGAGCCGTGTGTTACGTAAGGGTGTATCTTGATGTAAAACCACATTGGAGCACTGAACTTTATTATTGTAATGACAATTCTTTTCAACTCATGGCTGGGTCTTGATGTTGCTACATACAGCCTGAGGATTCTACTCCATAAGGTGTTCCACCTTGACACACAGGGAGGACCTGGCTCAATAGCAGCCAAGTCATCTTCAACAACACCTGTGATAACTCCTTTACAAATCCTATACAGGTATTTCTGATCCCAGGACAGATCTTTCTCCACTTCATCATTAAACACAGGGAAATCAGGGAAACTGACTGGCTGGAAGGCGACAACTGGAAGCTCAGACAAAGACTCCTTGATCTGCTTTCCAATGGGACCACGCCAATGCTCAGGACCACTTGGTTTACCATCATAGTGATAAAATACTGCGCGGAAAGGCAGCTCATTTCCGTGAAGCTGACATATGAAATAATGGAGCGGGTGACCAAGTAACATTTCAAGATGATGAATGACTCCATTTTCTGATCCTACATTTACATTGGTTCCATCACAACCAACACACACAATGGGCTGCTGGGTTAGATTTTTCTCCACCAGAAACTCGTGAATAGTTTTGGCAATCTGCTTTCCGTGTCCAGTCTTGGGAGTCACATGTGTGAGATATTCATTGCCAGGCTCAACCATGATGACATAATGATCTTTCACCATCATCCTCGAACTCCATTTCTCGGTCTTCTCATTCTTTATCATCACACGAGTGGCGGTCTTCTTACCATCAAAATAGAGTGACGTCAAATTATCTAAACTAGCCATCTCAATTTCTTGCCTCTTAAATCGGTATTTTTGTCTCGCATCCCGCAGCTTATGTGGTCCAATAACCTGACTCTTGTCATCCTTTGTGATAATGCCATAGTCAGTTAAGGTGGCAGTAGCAATGGCAGCTCCAGCATAATCACTAATCAAGTATCGGTCACAAGCGGCAGCCAGTGTAGGGAGTCTTGTCCGGTTCTGTGAACTGGTGTCTGTCAGAGCCCTTGGATCAGGGACAAAATCAGCATCAGTATTGACGAGAGGAATATCTCTTGAATCATCTGAATTATCCTCAACATAAGGAATATCTCCAGCTACCAGATATCTATGTTTTTGCTCAAGCTGTCTCCTAACTCTGTCCGCATCATGCTTCTCTCTTGCCGTCACTCTGTCCCACATCTTCGTCACTTTCATGTCAACCTCTGCAATCTTCATCTTCCTATCACCTCGCTGGTCAAGGACAAGACAACTTAAATGAAATAAGAGATATGAAAAAAAAGTTGATAAACACTGAACAGAACATTGCACCGCCACAGCGGCTGTTTGGCTAGTACTGTAGGTAAATTTAAAAATTTCAGTAGAAAATGCGGCAGACTAAACCTCGACATATCAGCTTCAAATTTGGCATGGAGTCTTAGATATGTATAAGGAACAATGCCTGAAGAGTGCAGCTTTGAGCAAAATTTCACTGCCCCCTATAGTACAATAGCCCCCCAGACAAGAGCCCCCAGACAAGAGCCCCCCCAGACAAGAGCCCCCAGACAAGAGCCCCCCAGACAAAAGCCCCGTAGACAATAGCCCCCCAGACAAAAGCCCCCCAGACAAGAGCCCCCAGACAATAGCCCCCCAGACAAAAGCCCCGTAGACAATAGCCCCCCAGACAAAAGCCCCCCAGACAAGAGCCCCCAGACAATAGCCTCCCAGACAAAAGCCCCGTAGACAATAGCCCCCCAGACAAAAGCCCCCCAGACAAGAGCCCCCAGACAATAGCCCCCCATACAAAAGCCCCGTAGACAAGAGCCCCCCCAGACAAAAGCCCCCCTGGACAAGTAATAATAAGATATTTTAAATCATCATGTTTATTCGTTATTATGGTAATCCTGGAGGAGATGAACAGCACCAGAAAACAGTATTCAATTTAGCTCATTTTTTCCAGAGATGTTCTTATCGCGATAGTAAGTATTTTAAAAGAGGCGCGAGATTTACTATAACCTAATTGAACCTGAACGCAGTTTGGTGGGGGTCAAGGTGTTGCCTTTAATTATTTACAGTTTATGAATAATTCTGTGGCATATAAAATATTACATTTATTATATTATGCAAGTAAATCACTGTAGGTGCGCGTGATCTAGGTATATGCTGATAACCACAAGGAAAGAAGAAAACACGAAGTTCCCAAGCGCTTTCGTGTAATTCACATCTTCAGGGGTGAGTACAGACTAAGGAGAAGTACAAAACAAGGTGTATATATACAGAGGAGGGTGAGATCAGGTCCACAATGGTCAGGTATTAGGTAATGACCCTACTAATCTTTAAATAGCACAGCAACGGTCGGTAGTCAGGTCAAAGGGTAAGGTGACCCAACCTTCTCACCTGGTTACAAATCTTCTTAATTATAAAATTGTCCAGTTTGTACATGCCATTACTCAAATTCATGTTGAATGCTTCGGTATGTTTAATGAGACTAGATTCTATAATGTTCCTACTGTCAATTGAATTACAAGGTAATATTGAGGAGGCATTATCCCAGTCAATGCAATGCTTGTTATCCCTCAAATGAACAAGCAGAGCATTGGATTCCTGGCCTGTCCTAATACTAAATTTATGTTGTTATAAATATATTTATGTTATTATATTATAAGACTGCAGTAACTTAGCCTAGCTTATTTTGCACGTTAACTAGGGGGCTTTTATCCTACTTTGCGCCTTAACGGTTGGTTTTCTTCAGGGGACTTTTGTCCAGGGACTTGTGTCTGGAAACCGAGCACTTTTTACTAGTGCGTTTTCCTTTTTTACTTTTATCCTCTTCGCCACTGATCGAGCCAATCAGTCGCTTTTTCGGTCGGTCACGCCTCTGATACACACTGGTGGCAAGTACTCGTCATGTACTGTACTGGCTTTCTGTTACGCACTGTTGGCAGGTACTGGGCATGTACCGGCTCCAGAATGTACCTGAACCTGCTCCAGTGTTGGTCAAGTCTGGTCTTGAAACGGCTCACACTCGGTGCTGTCATAGCACTCTGGCATTTTTTTTTTTTTTTTTACGAAGAATACCCCCACCCTGGCACGGGTCATCGACCCGCAACGGGGTCTAAGGGGCGAGAAAATAAGAGTAAAAAGAAATAAAAAATAGAAAAGAAAAAGAATATAAAGAATAGAACAGAACAAGAGTGAGTAAGGTTATATTTGTTGTGTAGTCAATAGTAAGAGAGGCAAGAACCCCTGCTGTTGGTTCGTCTCCTTCTACCTGGCTGGATTTTCAACCTGAAGTGATTTCCCTCGGTGGACCGCTCCCGAAATCCCAGGTGAACCCTGTTATTCTCTGCAAATACCACCTCTCCAAGATCGCCCACTGGTCCCCAGGTAGGGTCGTCCTCTACACTGATGGTTCTGTTGACCCCGCTACAGGTAGGGCCGGGGCTGGTGTCTACATCTCCCGTCCTCATGCCCCTAATAGCCCTCCTTGCTGCCCTTCTCGCTGAGGAAGAAGCAGATGGTTTCTGCCCCTTGCTTGTCTGCTGCGATTCCAGGTCTGCTCTCGACGGGATCGCATTTGGATCAGGGGAAAATAAGGACGTCATCCTACGAATATGAGGGTTAACATCCACACTTCAGGCTGCAGGCCGTCCTGTGACATTCCTATGGATACCCAGTCATGTCGGTATCTTGGGGAATGAGGCAGCCAAGACTGACTGCAACAAGGCCACACCTGACTACGTTGTTCCTCGAACACTTTTACAGATTAGGACCCAAATTCGCCGCAAACAGAGAGAAGCTCGGGAAGCAGCCATCCCCCTGGACTCCCCGCCCACCTGGTACGATGCCCTCCGTAAATTTCCTGACCTCTCGTACGTCTACGGGAAAGGGAGATTGGTATCCCCGCATCCCCTGAGCAACGCTCTTGTGCATTATGCAGAAGACCCGACAGCAGCACCCTTATTCACTACCTCCTAAGATGTTCCCACACACAACGCTTCCGTGACGCCTGCTGGACCACCACTCCACGACCCCCTGACGGAGACTCGATGATCCTCCCCATACTGGCCAGATATTTTGTAAATAATATTGATTATGTGTTAAAGGAATATCCTTCCTTCCTTATCTATGTTTGTCTTTGATACCCCCAAAATGTTCTACACTACTGAGGGTATATGCAAACACTTGTTATCTTGAAAATAGGTTCTTATTCTCGTACGGGAGATATACAGAGGAACAATAGACAGAGGGCTTCCACACCATAAGGACTAGGGATCTCAACTCTCTGTATCACTCTGCGCTGGCATGTACAGATGCCAGCATTCACAAGCTGAATACATAAAATATAAATATGATAATTCACATACATAACATGGTGCATAATAAATGGAAATATTATATAGAATTAATACATGTTCTGCAATACTTTACTATACATAATTAATAGAGCAATATAAGAATACACAGCTTAAGGTACTACTTAGTGCCCATATTATACACCTTAGGCTTTAGTAAGCCCCTTTATAATATTTACACTGTATATACTTGTCACACTTGCCAGATGCTTCTGGTGTCATTGTACAGAGGTACCTAGTGACAGCACTAGGATCCCGCTTCCTCTATCAAGGAATAAATAATTGAAATTGAAATTGAATTGAGAGGCAAGATCCTGCAATTGTGTGTTACAAGAGTTCACATCTCTCATTCCGAAAAAGACTGTCCTCACAGTTTTCTAAACTTTTTTTTTTTTGTTACAGGAATTAACCCACCAGGGCACAGGTCGAACGAGCCACAACGGGGCCTGGGGGGCGAAAAATTACGAACAGAAATAAATTAAAAATAGAGAAGAAAAAGGTTATACTGTGTTAATCTACACCACGAAGATGCCGAAAAACCATCTTTTTAAAGTGAGACAGATTGTATAAGTATGGAAACACAGAAGAAGGCAGAGCATTCCACAGTTTGGCTGTGTGAGGAATGAAGGAGGTACTATAACGGGTTATTCTAGTGCGACCGACATCCACAGAGAAAAGGTGGGCACCGCGGGAAAGACGAGTGTTACAGCGGTACACAGGATGCCAGATCCACCGAACACTGTCCGTTAAAGTACCTGTAAAAGAGAGAGAGTGAAGCAACATTGTGGCGAAGAGAAAAGGAAGAAATATTGTCAACTAAAGGAGGAGAGTTAATAAGACGAAATGCCTTCGATTCCACCCTATCTAACAGTTGAACAGAAGAAGAGCCACCCCAGATATGATAGCAGTACTGCAAGTTAGGACGAATGAATCCCTTATATACTTGGAGCAACTGCTCAGGGGTGAAGTACCTACGGCATCTGTACAGCATTCCCAACTTTCGGGAGGCAGCTTTAGCTAAGTTAAGGATGTGTGATTTCCATGACATATTGGAGGAAATGGCATATCCATTTCAAAATTTGGCAGAATAATAGTGTCCTGAAATGTAATTGGTGGGAGATCATCTAATTTAGAAAGTGTAATTGGTAAATACTGAGTTTTATTACTATTAAATTTAACCAAGTTTCTACCTCCCTATTTAGAGATGCTGCACAGATCCACATTCATAGAAGTAATGATATCAGCTCTAGAAACAGATCTAGTTTGAGTTAGGAGGAAGGAAAATGTGAAGAAGAGTGAAGAGTAGAATCATCAGCGTAAGAATGGATAGAATTAGTTGTAGTGTGAAGTAAATCATTGATAAAAAAAAGGAAGAGAGTAGGTGAAAGAACAGAACCCTGGGGGACACCACTACTGGTAAAGAAAGAGCGAGCGATCGATCCCTCTACAACAACTGCCATGGAACGGTTCTCAGGGAAGCTAAAAATTAGAGAACAAAGTGGGGGAGAGAAACCATAACAGGGAAGTTTAGAAAGCAAAGACTTGTGCCATACCCTGTCAAATGCTTTGGAGATGTCGAGGGCCACGACGAAAGTTTCCCCATAATCCCAAAGAGATGGGTGCAGTAGGAGAGCAGATCACCAGTAGATCTCGCCTGGCGAAAGTCATACTGGTGATCCGACAAAAGAGAATAGCGTTCAAGGAGACGGAGAAAATGGAAGTTTAAAATAGTTTCGAAAATCATAGAGAGGGATGAAGTTAGGGCAATGGGGCGATAATTAGAGGGATTAGAATGGTCACCCTTCTTCTGGATGGGCTGAACCAAGGCATGCTTCCAAGAAGAAGGAAAAGTTTAGGTTTTGAGGCAGAGGCGAAAGAGACGAGCAAGCGCAGGGGCCAGGGCTTCAGCACACTCCCTCAGAACACGAGGGGGTATTCCGTCCGGTCCATGCGCCTTACTCACATCCAACCTGGATAACACACCAACAACCCTATGAGTGGAGATTATAGGAAAGTGCATAGGTTCAGTAGGAGGGATAGAGTGGGAATCGTCAAAGGTGGAATTAGAGGAGAATAAGGTGCTAAAGAGATTGACTTTGTCAGGCGGGAGAGTTGGCTATAGAGTTATCAGGTCGGAAGAGAGGAGGAAAAGAAGGAGAGCAGAAGTTGTTACAGATGTTTTTGGTTAAGGACCAGAAGGATTACTAGAGGAAGAATTAGTCAGGACAGCGGTCTTTCTTTTAATAAAATTCCGTTTGGCCCTACGAAGAATAGCCTTACAACGATTCCTAGAAGGAATGAAAGAGGTGTGGGTAATAGGAGGAGATAGTTTCATGACTTGATATGCCCTATCTCTTACCCTGCATGCAAGAGAGCAGGAGCGATCAAACCATGATTGCAAAGTGAAAGTTTTGGTAGAAGATGGGATAAATGTACTCATACCGCCCTGTATAACTCCAGCAATGCTGTCAATACATACCGAGGCGTCCCGAGTGGAAAAGCAACAATCATCCCATAGCAAGTCGGTGAAGAGTTCTCGCAAGGATTGCCAGCTTGCCCTCCGATAGTGCCATAGTAAGGTTCCTGTTTCCCTCTTTATCACTATTTCATATACAGTACTTATTCTTTTTATTCTTCAACATATTTATATTCTTTATTCTTATGTACTTATATACTTATATTCTTGCTCATATCTATCTTTTATACTAAACTTTTCTGGTGTATATATTTTAATAATTTCATATTATATGTCTTTCTTTCTATAAGTATATATCTTAAATTTCTTTGCTTATAGTTTCTAAGTTAATATTCTTTTCTTTACTTAACTTCTTCTTTCATATATATTATTGTATTTTCTGAATTTTATGTCCTTACTTTCTCTCAATTATATCCTGTCTTAGTTATATTCTAAACCATGGATTAGTCTGGGAAACCAAGTCATTATTATTACGTATAACACATATTACTTACAACGGTAGCCTGCCACCACCCAGACTTTTATTAGGATATACCATACCTTAATGAATTGTTAGGTAGCGTGCTAGCGAGCTTCTGGGCACGTGAGTTACAAAAGTTATTTTCTGAGAACCAACGGGGAGAAGGAATAGAGCTGTGATACTCGTAGTTTACTAATTTAAGATTTATTAACACAAGGAGTGAACAAGATGTTAATTAAGCACACTCAGCCAAGACTGGCCCACTTAAATCTTACTTTACCATTCATAAAATATATTTTCAATTACATATTACATCATTAAACACTTGTTGTATTATTTCTTTGACAAATAAGATGGTTATATGACACGCTGAGACAGGACTGGACCCATAGGTCTTGATTTTAAAAGTAACAAATTAAATCTTCAATTCTTGGTTGCAACATTCAACAAGCATTATATTATTTCATTGTCAATACAGATGGTTCTATGACACACTTGACAATATCCCAAATTAAAATATTATCTATAGCAATATGTTATTTCGGAATGAACAACATGGCACTTTTCCTTCCATTGATGTACTCAACTCACATAACATATTTACTGGTACCATCAATAATTATGGGTTCACTACTCAACCTAGGATAACTATATTTCTGTTAATTATCCCCAATCATATACAACAATAATACTAGCTAGGACTCAGCTGGTAGTCCATATGGAGGATGCCCTCCCAACAGCCCCGATAACACGGTATTACTGGTAATACCAACACTGCTCGGTACATATAACGAAGATCAATGAACCAGACAACACTGAGCCCCCTGGGCGCTGGTAGTTGACTACACAGCCGAGCGGAGGCTCGCTAGCTAGTAACGCCCGTGGTAGACTCGCTGTAGTATCGTAGCGTGGTCTTCCCTGGGTGTTCCTGTCCTCAGATTCTAGTTTTGCCTTATTAAAGACATCCTTCCATGACCATCTTGCCCATAGACGGCTACCGAACCTCGGTAGTGGTGGCAACACAGACAGTGCCTGAGATAATGTTGGAGAAGCGTCAGAGATGTGACTCTACTCTTTGCACACGAGTTTCTATGGCTAACTGGCAACTCAAACCTGTGCGGGACACATGCCAGAAAGGCTAATCACGCAATGACAGAAATTTCATTCAACTCAGTTGCTGTACATTTAACTATGACACTCAATGCCACGGGTCAGGCGAATTTCCTACATCTATTCACATACTCTATCAGAGATTGAGCTTGCCTGGAAAAAGTGGAATTACACACGTTGTTAACATTAGTTTTACAAAGTCAGCGAAACTACAAACAAGGAACTATTCAAGGGGATACGTTAAATGTTGGAGATTATACAGGTTGACAGAATAGTTCAGGAGATTAATGACTTTCTTAAATAGATAACTGACACTAACTAAACTACAAATATCAGATTCTCTGATGTTTGGGCATCAAAATAATCTAACTTCAGTAGCAATTGGAAATTCATGGCTATCCACAGGGACAATATCATGGGATGCCATTTGTACTGGTAGACTCGACACTCACCTACTTAAACAATGGTACTAACAATTAAGACAGTTAAAGCTTTTAACATCACTCACAAAGGATCTTGCATGCTTTAAATGTAACCAGATATTTTTAAGTTGACTCAAAACAATGGTGCTCTCTCTCATATTCAAATTCACTTTATAGAGAGATTGGTTTCAGGAAGTCAGAAAAAATGGACGGGACCCGGGTTTGGGAGCGATGAGAAAATGGACGCCTCAGATGGGAGACTAAGTAAAGAAGGCATGCTACATGTTTTGTGGGCTAGTGATCGCAATATGAATCGTCTGATCTTACGTTAACTGACGTGTACGACCGTGGTCATTACACCATAGTTGACGTTTAGAGAGGGGTGGAGGAGGTGGTCGCGCCCAGTTTGATTTAATAGAAATAAGGTTGTGATCAGAAGATCCTAAGGGGGCAGAAATTGAGTATGAATAGTGTGAGGAGTTAGAGGTAAAACAAAGATCAAGAATGTTAGCAAGTTGATCGTGTCGATCAGGAACGCGTGTAGGGTGTTTGATTATTTGTTCCAAATCATTAAGAAAGTTAAGAGAGAGTGCCTCAGCTCCACCACGGTTAGAGCCAAGCCACTCTTTGTGATGTACAGTCTCGTTCAAGATTCTTCGAACACTGCTGGAGACAGCTGGCAACTCCGGGCCGTTTGTTTACTCTAGTACGTAGTAAAAAATATGAATGAATGTAAAAGGTTATCGGTGATTGAATACTTAGTTTCCACTTGCTTAGTTAATGGTTGGGCTTTGTTGTTTCATATTATATTATTATACTACGTACTAGAGTAAACAAACGAACTTAAGTTGCCAGCTGTCTCCAGCAGTGATCGAAGAATCTTGAACGAGACTGTACATTGAAGTCCCCTAGGTAGAGTGTACTGCACACATCATTGTCATTCCTAAAAACCCCATTTTAATTCATATTTTCTACATAACATTCAAATCCACCACGCTTGTAGATTCTCAGAGAACGGGAAATATTGATAACGGGTAACTCATCTACTCAATGTTACTGAATCATGTGTTGTATTGTACCCAGGTACGGTTATATAATGCTAATTGTATGTATTCATAGCATTAAGGAGAACTCAGGGTATCTATAAGATGATTGGGAAAGTCCAGTTGAGCCGGACTAGTGTACTGTAGGACTAAGTATGGATCATGGTTTGAAGGTCATACTATTTACGTCTGTGAACGTGTAGCGAACATAACTTCCACAGATATCATATGGAAATACATGAGAACAATAATCTGGAAAAGGGATAAATGTGTCAGAACTATGTGAGGTGCTGGAAGTGACCCAGAAACTATACTTGAAAGGAAATATCTTGTATGTATCTGTGTGAACTTAATACACCTCGTATCCTCACGTGACGTATACACACAACATGTACAGTGATCAGAGAATCTTATGTCTGTGTTCAAATGGTGCAATGCGTGAGAGGAGGATCCCTCATTACAGTTTTAAGTGAAGTGGATATACACATGCCATGAACATTCGGCTTTTGTTTTAAGGGAGCGTCCTGGGGACCCGCCTCGAGTGTGTCACGTTGATATTATAACCCAATGAATTTACCCACGAACTAGCAAACCAGAACCTTACCTTAGTGTGTAATTTATGATTAAAATATGTGTTTATAAGGCATGAGATACAATATACAGGAAAGAGTTCAGGTGAGAACCGTAAGAAATAAAAGTAAAAATTAAAGATTGCAAACTGTAGGCCTATGCGGTGACGAGCAGCGGGGCACTGCCCTCAGTACCCTCCATTCTACCGTCACCTCAAGTCCCATGAGGTCGGAGTGCCTTGTCGCGGCTGCCATTATCCCTGTGAGCGCCGTCACTTGGAACGACCTACTGTATAATACTAGGCGTAAAAATGGTACTGGTATGTCTCTTGGTGTAGCCCTCGTCTCTACCCACCGAGGGCCGTGTGCGCACGAGGTGCCTGTTATGTATACCTAGAAAATTACAAGGAGTCCCACACTTGCAGGTGTGGAGTGCAACAGGTGTGTTGAGCTGGTGCTACAGGGAGGTGAGATGGTGTTACTATGTATGATGACCTAAGGTGCTACATTCCATACAGGTGGAGCAGTCCGACGTGTTGAGTGGTATTGTAAGAAGGGTATCCCAAATCATCGTTGTTCTTCTGAGGAAGGCCAACTCAAGTGTATATTTTGTGACAGTATGTTTTATAAGGAAAAAATTAGTTAAGACATGTTATGGTTTCACCCTTCTTTCCCCTTATTGATCTGGTCAATGAAAAACCTAACCCAATGCCTAGTCCACTCTGCCCACTACCTAACGAGCTACATACTGTCCAGAGGGGGTCTGGTGGCAGGGAGCCTTATAAATTAAGATTAGAGTTAAGTACTTTCCCTTAGAATTAGTGACCCCAGTTTGGCAGTATAAATTGGTGGCAGCGGTGGGATGGTTTTTAATCATTGATCAAATCCGAGGGAATTGAAGCTGTGATTTAAGTTGCAGAAATAGACAAGTATTTTAATGATGGATTATCTGATTTTAGAGTGATTCTTGCACTTGAAAAACATTGATTGAGTACGGAAATGTCAGAAGAATTTTTTAAAATTTAGACAGTACTGAAGTCATGAGTGTCATTGATTTTTTTGTGTTTGTGTTTTATTCAGTGTTAATATGTATTAATAATTATCACTGGGCTGCATTTGAAAAAAAATTCATGAGGTGCTAGGTGTCTTAGCTGATTCTTTATGTATTTTGCGTGCTGATTCCAAAAATGCCATTCATTTTGCCCAATCAGGTCAGATTTTTATGCTATGGGAATTTGGAAAAAAATCGAAATTCTTAAATATGATGTCAAAATTTTTATGCAAAATATATCATAAGAAATGTAACCACAACACATAGGACCAAAATATGTCAACTACATAGATGCCTTTACAGTTAGACATGCATAAATGGCTGTCGCAGAGAATTTCTTTGGTGGTTGGTGTCTGGGGCGTCCCGTTTCAGACACCAACAGTAGTCGGCGAGCATGTTGATATCCCAGCGACCCTGGTACCGCTCCTCCATTACACGGATATCTTGATGGAAGCGTTCTCCTTGTTCCTCACTCACATCACCACAGTTCTCTGGAAAGTAGTCCAAGTGGGAGCTGAGGAAGTGCATCTTGACGGACATGCGTGCAGCCGTGCACCAAGAACTTTGTAGCTCAGAAGTAGGTCTTCAACAACTCGTTCATACTCTGGACTTCTGTAGTTGCCAAGAAAATTGGAGACAATAGACTTAAAGGCATGCCAGGCTTTCTTCTCATTTACATCCATGCTGCAATCAAACTTGGGATCTTTGAAAAGCTCTCTGATCTGAGGGCCATCAAAAATTCCTGCATTCAGCTTTGCCTCACTGACTTTTGGAAATTTTTCTTTCAGAAAATTGAAAGCCTGGCTTTTTTTGTCCAGTGCCTTTACAAAGTTTTTGAACAGACCGAGCTTGATGTGCAGTGGCGGAAGAAGAATGTTCTGCGGATTCACCAGAGCATGGGTAACAACATTGTGAGAACCTGGAGTAAGTCCACTTCTTGCAGGCCAGTCACGTTGCATGTAGTGCTGCTTGTCTGCTCGACTATCCCACAGACAGAGGAAACATGCCATGTACCACCAGATGAAAAAGAAATTTAATTGTGAAAAAATATATGTAAAAAAACACGGACATATACTCTTTCCTTTGCATCACGGCGGACATTTAAATGGCCGGCGAGCACGTGGGTGTATTTAAATGCATCGTAAGGGCATTAAAACTGACCGAAATCTTTTCTGTGAGGCTTGCCAATGTCTCGGATGATTTTTTTAATGAACGAATATGAGGACCCCATTTTGAGCGAAAAATGCCAATATTTTACCTGAATCTCCGCTTAAAATGCTATAGCACAAAATTCTGACCTGATTGAGCAAAATGGATAACATTTTTGAGATCAGCAAGCAAAATACACCCAGAAAAGCTTAATAATACACAAACCTCAAAAACTATGCAGGGCAGTGTTATAGAAGTTGTGTATTAACCTTGTTGGCCTTGAAGTCCACACTGTGTCTGAGAAGTGTCTCAAGTAGTTCACCTCTGATGTTTGTTAAGTGGTTCACCTATGGAATGCCATAGGACTTTCGGTCTCCAGTTGATGTGAGTTATAATTTTTGGTGTCATGTTAAGGTGTTGCATAGTGTTGTTTTGTACCATTTAGTAATTCAGGTCACAGTAGTACAGGAGAGCAGTTGTGTTATGTGGTTCTTATTTGTCTTTGGTCGAGGGGTAGCATTTTTAGGTCAAAATGGATGAGTCAGTAGAACAGGGAAGTAACATAGTTGGGGACACATTGGCAGAGAGATTGGAACGGACTTTGCTGATCGTCGAGAGATAATACTCAGAGCTAGAAGAATTACAGAGACAGGTTAAGGAACTAAAACGAGAACTCCACCATGCAAAGAACCCAGACACTGATCTAGAGTACGATGTAGGTAAGGACACAACCCCAACTGACCCACCGGCAGAAAGTGCCCACTCTGTACCACAATCAGGGAACGACACCACACACCCAGGTAGCTTTAGAGTTGATTCAGGGGTTCATTCCAAACTAACGGACAGTGCCAAAAGGGATGATAGGGAAGCACCTTAGTTATGTTAGAACGTTATCATTGGAAGAGCGAACAGGGTCGGATTCTGAGAGCCATATTAGAACTTTTTGTAGACAGGCAGAGTGGTTACTTAAGCAGGATGACCATTGGGTAGAAGCGGCTCTAAGCAGAATGGAGAGTCCCGTAGAGCAGAGGGTTCTACAGGAATTGGATATCAGGGGGATGTGGGATTGGAACACCCTTAACCAAGCTTTGACAAAGTTCAACACAGGCCAATATACCCTGAATAAGGCATGGGCAGATTTTTTGAGAGAAGAACATCATGTAGAGGACGATCCGGAAAGATGTGTGGAACGAATGAAGTATAAGCTGGCAGCCATAGAGAGGAAGTTTGAATCGATACAAGAGAAAGATCAGCTTATGGAAGATGTATTGTATGAGGGCTTGCCAGGGCAAATGCAGAGAGAGTTAAGAAGATACCACCGGTTAGGCATATCCTTAGAGCCCTTTTTGAACGAGTTGACAAAGTGTAGGGAATGGTATTTGAGATCACAGGGCAGGGGACAGCAACATGTTAGACACACCCGCCAGGAACCAGTACCAGAGGATTATAGAGTCCAGGGAGACTATCATAGGAACGAGACTGACGGAAGACAGGATCAGAACACGAGGTGGGAGGAAACTAACACTCAAGGTTGGACAGGAAATGAATGGTGCGGATATTGTAAGAAGGATAACCATAGCCCGCATAATTGCCCCTCCAGACCCAGACCAGGTTCATGTTACGCGTGCACGAGGATGAACTGTAGGAGTTATTTTACCACTTGTCCAGGACGCCAAGCTAGGAATCCCCCTTCGGGCCAATGACCACGACAACCGTTCCCACACAG
The DNA here is from genome assembly GCA_958450375.1 of Homarus gammarus. NCBI lineage: Eukaryota > Metazoa > Arthropoda > Malacostraca > Decapoda > Nephropidae > Homarus > Homarus gammarus. Next base: position 402,009 of record CAUDMG010003059.1, read on the forward strand.
TTCTCCATGTATTAAGTTACCTGTATGTGGACATACTTGTATAGCGTTGGTTGACACGGGGAGTGAAGCTACGATCATTAAAGAAAGCTTAGTGAGTGCCTTGAAGGTGGGGCCCATTAGGCCATGTACCCAGAGATATGTAGCTATTAACAGGGAAGAGTTTAAGACCCAAGGCATTATTGTTATCAGTGTACAGTTGTCCCGTAGGAAAAGAATCCGTCACCAAGCCGTAATGGTGGAAGATAGCCTGTTGGATACTGATGTATTATTGGGAGCAGACATTTTAGGCAGAATTGGAGTTTGGTGGCATCACGAAAAAAATCAGTTCAGTTGGGGGGGTCATAAACAAGTTTATTGGAAACCAAGTCATGGAGGAAAGTTGCGAACGGTTGTCAAAGTCAAACAGCTCACGAATGCTTCGATCTTATCTTCTCCCAAGGAGCTAACTAACTTACACATTGATAGGAAGACTATAATAAGTGGGCACAGTTCTCAAATTAGACAAGTTAAGGTGAAGGTAGGGTTAGGTCAGACCTTAAGTATCAGATTTACGCATAGGGGGTTGAAACAACAACCGGATATGTGTGTGATAGTCCAAGATGATTCCTGTGTTTATGTTCCTATGAGTAATGTTTTGGAGCAGCCAGTTTGTTTGAGTCCTGGTGCTGTTTTAGGTGAATATGAAGTAGCTAATGATGAGGAATTCTGTTACTTTGATGATGAAGGGAATAATCTCGGAACTATCTCACACATTTATGAAGAGTTAGGTGAGGTAGACCGGTCTGTAGAAATACCACTGTGCTCACCGCATCACCTGGCCATACAGAGAGAAGATGATAAGAGGTCTAACAAAATCCCCTTAAGATTGACTCATGATGTGAAATTCCCAACTCAATGCATACTTTGTAGGGGTATGGAAAATTCCCCAGTCCAGAAAATTAGACGAGCTCAAGAAGTATTAAATTCTATGGTACCAGACTGTGATGAAGTGGAGCGTGGAGAAACTAGACAGGACAAATTGAAGGATTTAATTAGGACCCAGCAATGGCCACACTTAGATAGGGACATGCGGACACAGTTGCAACAGGCAGTAATGAATCATAATGCGTTGTTTGTCTTAGGTCCAAATGAAATAGGAACAATTAAGGGTTTGCCAGCTAACCTCCCATTGGTCAATGAACAACCTGTAAGAGGACCTCAGTATAGGTATCCCGAGAAAGCCAAGGGTACTATTAAAGAAATGATGAGAGACATGAGAGATAGGGACATCATTGAACCATCAACCGCTGTCTGGCTATCACCTATCGTGTTAGTAACTAAACCTAATGGATCGAAACGTGTGTGCCTCGATTTCCGAGCAGTCAACAAACACTTGAAAGTAGATATACAACCCTCGCCAAGATTGGATGAATTAGTTGAGAAGGCTGTCGGAAATAAATATTATGCCACCTTAGATTTGAAAGATGTTTACTATCAGGTAATTATTGACCATCACAGTAGAGATATAACCACCTTCAGTGATGGGTATAATTTATGGCGGTTCAAACGCCTCCCTTTTGGTTTGTCAGCCAGCCCAGCCGTTTTTACTAGGGAAGTAAACAGGGTCTTAGCTCCCTTAGCAGAAGACGATTGGGTCAGGAACTATCTAGATGATGTCATAGTGTGGGCTAATGATTTTAATACCCTCATGGGCAGATTGGCTAAAGTATTTGACAGGTTTGTAAATATGGGAATCAAATTAAATCTATCTAAATGTCAGTTTGGTCAAAGACAAGTAAAGTTCTTGGGACATATTGTTTCAGAGAAAGGCATTGAGCCGGATCCAGAGAATGTAAAAGCAGTAACAGACTGTAAACCACCCACTAATGTCAAACAAGTCCGACAATTTTTAGGGATGTGCGGGTTTTATCGTAAGCATGTTTCAAATTTTGCTAAAATCGCATATCCTATCACAGAACTCACTAGGAAACAAGCTGCCTTTGCCTGGACGGATGAATGCCAGACAGCTTTTGAAACGTTAAAGCGGACATTAGCTTCCTTTCCAGTACTGGTAAAAGTAGACATGGATAAACCATTTGAGCTACACAGTGACGCTAGTAATTTCTGTGTAGGAGCACCACTGAATTAATTACAGGATGACGGTTCTTTGCGTCCTGTTGCGTATTTCTCTCGGAAGCTAAAGCCCGCGGAAACACGGTATTCCACCACCGACCAAGAAGCATTAGGAATAGTGTTAGCCTGTCGATTTTTCCACCATTTTTTGTGGGGTTCCCAATTCACCATCAAGACTGATCACCAGCCATTAACGTCTGTTTTTAACAAGAAAACTAAAAGTCAAAGAATGAATAGATGGATGTTGGAAATGAGGGATTACATCTATAAGATAGAGTACAAACCTGGAAAGGCAAATCTAGTCGTGGACGCCTTGAGTAGGCCGGTAGGGGCCCTAAGGAAAGTCGCCAGGAGTAGGACGGCAGGTCAGTTCCCTCAGCTAGACGGGTTAACGCATAGGCAGTTAGGAGTAGAACAAAGAAAAGAAGAGAGATGGGAAGCATTGGCTAGTTATTTAGAAGGAGGACAGGTACCCAAACATAAATATCCCAAGACGACTATTGACAAATTTGAAGTAGTGGAGGGGGCATTGTATTTAGTGAAGGAACAAATTGATAAAGCATTAATGTCCTGCCTTGTAATACCTGATAATTTGCGTAGAGCAGCATTAGAGTGGGCACATAACAGAGAGACATCAGGTCACTTAGGACAATGGAAGACTATAGCCAGAGTAGAGGGCCTTTTCTATTGGCCCAATTATTGCAGGACTGTGTGAAACTTGTAGAATCATGTGAAGTGTGTCAAAGATTCAAAGGGACAAAAGGGTTGGAAGAGCAATGGCAGGGGATGTCAGAAATAACTAAACATTTGGAGAGATTATTTGTGGACTTGACAGACTTTCATAATAGTGTGAATGGATATCGCTATGTGTTGACCGTTATAGATCACTATTCTAGGTTTGTCAATTTCTATCCCTTAAGAACCAGATCCACTCAGGAAGTGACCAGAGAATTTGGTAAATTCATTAATGTTTTTGGTAGCCCTGGAGTAGTCATTGCAGATAATGGAAGTGAATTTACAGCAACACAGTTTAGAGAATTATGTAAAGTAACTGGCGTTAAGAACTATTTTACATTGCCTTACCACCCTAGAGGTAATAGTGTCACAGAGAGAATGCACAGGACCTTTAAAACAACACTTGCAATCATGTGTGAAGATAACCCACTTTAGTGGCCAAAATTTCTCAGTCCCGTGCAGTCGGCTCTGAACACGTCTGTCCATGCCACAACTGGGGTACAGCCTCATTTTGCTTTTTTTTCGAGGCATGTACAGAGACAAGTAGGAATTGACTTACCTATAATAGAGAATGAGAGCAGTCAAGAGTTGAAAGAAGCCCATAGATTGATAAAAGAGATGTCTGCCAGAATGTCACGAGAGACAGGAGAGAGAGCAAATAGATCAAGAACGAACCAAACTATGCAGTTAGGAGAAACAGTATGGGTGAGGAATGAATGGCCCAGCCCTGGAACCAGTAGGAAGTTGAATACCAAGTGGAAAGGTCCGTACACTATAACAGAAATTATACGAGATGGTGCCGCGTATGAGTTGACTAACCCCTTGGATGAAAGTGAGGTGATAAAGAGAGCAGCTGAGAAAGTAAAGAGGTATGTAAGTAGAGACATGTTTGTTCAGCTGAATGAGCCCCTACTCCCACCCTTTGATTCTTCCTCGGACTCGGGGTCAGACGAAACAGATGAGGAAAGTGATGACGGAAATGTGGAAGGTCAACCTGCAAGTAGATTCCCTGTGAGGCAGAGGAGACCAGTAGTTAGAATGGATTTGTAAGAAATATAGTTCCAGGATTTTGCTTCAATTGAATATTTTTGGCTTTCCAGTTTGATAGGGTGATTTGGTGAATCATAAAGTTTTTAGTGGGGGAGACGGTTGGTCAGGTGGTTTGTCGGATTAATTTTTTTTTTGGGTGTTGACTTCGTCATTTGCAACGAAGTCACCCCAACATTTTAAATCCCAGTTCTTACGAACTGAAGTCCGGAAATCCAGTTGCTGCCTATGTTGTCGAAAGGAGAAATCTCAGTTTATGTGTGTCGAAAGTTTTTTTGGGTTGTTGACTCTCTCCGGGTGAGGGAGTCACCCCGACCTTGAAATACCAGTTCTTCTGAACTGTGAGATAGAAAATACGTGTCTTGCGTTATGAGCCCCAATGTGTATGTCTAGAACCACAGTTTTGTGTTGAAAAGGTGAATTATTATTGAAACAAAGTAGTAATCTGAGGAAGTGTCTGATGTAACTAATTCCCCATTCATAGACAAGAATTTAAATTCCTTAGGATATGTAATTTCATGCAGAGAACTTTTGTTGCAGATGTAATGTCAAAGAGTCACTGTTTATGTGCTGGTGCCAAAAGTATGTTGAGGTAGTAATCTGATGAACTGTTAGGGGCATGTTCCCTACATTATATTGTACTGAAATAACGGAATTGATAAGTTGTTGCAGGTATAGGTATGAAAAGTTTAAGTTTCCATATAATTTTCTTTTTAATGATATATTGTGTACCAAAGTAGCAGGATTGTAAATTGTTGTCCGATGTATATGGTAGCGGAGACGCTCATGGGAAACGTTTAAGTCTCCTTATGCTTTGTTTGATGTATTAAGGTACTGTAATCACGAACTGTTAGGATGTTGTCAAATGTATGTACACTACAGCGTTAGTGTTTTGCATATTATTCCGCATGATATGAATCTTTGGGAGGGGAAGGCTATGTACTGCGCACATCATTGTCATTCCTAAAAACCCCATTTTAATTCATATTATGCTACATAACATTCAAATCCACCACGCTTGTAGATTCTCAGAGAACAGGAAATATTGATGACGGGAAACTCACCTACTCAATGTTACTGAATCATGTGTTGTATTGTACCCAGGTACAGTTATATAATGCTAATTGTATGTATTCATAGCATTAAGGAGAACTCAGAGTATCCATAAGATGATTGGGAAAGTCCAGTTGAGCCGGACTAGTGTACTGTAGGAACATAACTTCCACAGATATCATATGAAAATACATGAGAACAATGATCTGGAAAAGGGATAAATGTGTCAGAACTATGTGAGGTGCTGGAAGTGACCCAGAAACTATACTTGAAAGGAAATATCTTGTATGTATCTGTGTGAACTTAATACACCTCGTATCCTCACGTGACGTATACCCTCAACATGTACAGTGATCAGAGAATCTTATGTGTGTGTTCAAATAGTGCAATGTGTGAGAGGAGGATCCCTCATTACAGTTTTAAATGAAGTGGATATACCCATGCTATGAACATTCGGCTTTGGTTTTAAGGGAGCGTCCTGGGGACCCGCCTTGAGTGCGCCGCGTTGATATTGTAACCCAATGAATTTACCCACGAACTAGCAAACCAGAACCTTACCTTAGTGCAGTGGTTCTCAACCTTGTTTGCCCCATGCACCCCTTGCACCATATGTCAGAATGTCATTCCCCCCTCCTTTCCAAGATTGTCTGCCTCAAAAAGTGCATTCCAAATAATATGCATATAATACTGAAAATCCTTTATTTTTTTCATATTAGTACATATACATTTACAATTTTACATGGATTATTTTTATAGTGGAGTTTTACAAATTAAATGCCAATTGAAAATGTTGATGGATTTTTAAAACTTGAATAAAAGAAAATAGTTTTTTTTATATTTATAATGAATTACTTAACAGACCAAACTGAAGCGTAATGCAATAAACAAAAAGTTCAATAGAATACCAGGATATTGTAAATTTGTAATTAATTTTATTCAGATGAAGATTACAGTCAATGAGAAACCTGTGATTGTTTTTTCTTCGCCAATTCTGGGATACGTGGAGGAGTGCTTGAAAGGGAACAACGCAGGTCATTTTCTACCTCTAATCTACTACGTTGCTTCGTTTTAATTTGCAACTGAGTTGAAAAGCCTGACTCACAAAGATATGTCGACACAAACGGAAGCAAGACACGGATAGCTCTTTCTGCCACTTTTGGGTAGGAATCGCACATCAAGGGCCAAAATTCTGTGATTGATTTCTCATCGAACATATCTCTTGCTCCCGAATCAGTTTTCCCCCCCATGAAAACTTGAATTCCCCCCCTGGGGGGAATTCCCCCCTGGTTGAGAACCCCTGCCTTAGTGTGTAATTTAGGATTAAAATATGTGTTTATAAGGCATGAGTTACAATATACAGGAAAGTGTTCATGGGAGAACCTTGAGAAATAAAAGTAAAAATTAAAGATTGGAAACTGTAGGCCTACGCCGTGACGAGAGGCGGGGCACTGCCCTCAGTACCCTCCGTTCTACGGTCACCTCAGGTCAGTGTCCTATCGGGCTACATCCCTCTCTGTAAAAAGAAGGCTTATATAGCAGAAATTACAGTTTAAAGGTTTGCCTGATGTATAAGTGAAATAGTGATGTGTTAGGGTGTGTGATAACCGCCCATCAGGTCCCTTGCGGTCAGAGTGCCTTGCAGGGCGGCGGCCATTATCCCTGTGAGCGTCGTCACTTGGAGCGACCTATAATACCAGGCGTAGAAATAGTACTGGTATGACTCTTGGTGTAGCCCTCGTCTCTACCCACCGAGGGCGGTATACGAACGAGGTGCCTGTTATGTATACCTAGAAAATTACAAGGAGTCCCACACTTGCAGGTGTGGAGTGTAACAGGTGTGTTGAGCTGGTGCTGCAGGGAGTGAGATGGTGTTACTATGTATGATGACCTAAGGTGCGATATTCCATACAGGTGGAGCAGTCCGAAGTGTTGAGTGATATTGTAAGAAGGGTGTCCCAAATCATCGTTGTTCTTCTGAGGAAGGCCAACTCACTTGTATTTTTTGTGACAGTATGTTTTATAAGGAATAAATTAGTTAAGACATGTTATGGTTTCACCCTTCTTTCCCCTTATGGATCTGGTCAATGAAAAACCTAACCCAATGCCTAGTCCACTCTGCCCACTACCTAACGAGCTACATACTGTCCAGTGGGGGTCTGGTGGCAGTGACCCTTAGAAATTAAGATTAGAGTTAAGTACTTTTCCTTAGAATTAGTGAACCCAGTCTGGCAGTATAAGAGAACCTCGGTATTGGGGTGTGTGGATAGCAACGACTCATGGCAAGAAGTGAGACAGTCAAAGAGTTCTAAATAGTTGGTAGAGTTGGGAGAACAGTATAGGAAACAAAGAAAAATAGTCACAGTAGGTAGAGATATTTTGAGCCAGATGACATCATAAAGGGAAGATTAAAAATCCGTGAATCGAGCTATAGGTACGTGCGTTGCAGTAGGCGCAAACACCTCCCTTAGAACGGAAGGAGGTATAAAGGTTGTAGTTGGAGACTTGAAAAGGTTTGGGTGAAGCTGCTTTGGTCAGTTGAAGTTCGGAGAGTAGTAAGAGGTCGGGGGAAGAGGTTGATAGATGGTGCTCCACAGAAGAAAAATTGGATCTCAGTCCGCGAATGTTGGAAAAATGAAGTGTGAAAAAAGCCGATCCTCCAGCAACCGCGGTGGCGTCAGTTGAGGCCCCAATAGCTTGATGATGATGAGGTTGGCCCTGGGGTCCACAACCTTCCCGACCAGTGGGACCCATCCGAGAAGGCCTCGCTTTAGTATTAATATCAACTGACATAGGAGAATAAAATAGAATGAATAAAACAGTTGAGACTGGGTGTGAGAAGGACCTAGGTGTGTATGTTGACAATGAGCTGAAGTTCTCGGGCCATTGTGAGAAGAAGGTAAATCAGGCAAATAAATTATTGGGTCTTAGAAGAAGGTCGTTCAGATATCTAGACGGTCCGTCCCTCGTGACGATCTTCAGGAGTGAAGTGCTTCCCCACCTGGAGTACTGTCACCCCATCTGGTCCCCGAGATATGCTAGGGACTGTCAGTTGGTTGGAAATGTTCAAAGGAGGGCCACCAAACTGGTGCCTGCACTTCGGCACCTCAGCTACCCTGAGAGATTGGAGCGCCTGAACTTGCCTAGCTTATACTACAGACGGGCAAGGGGGGACCTAGTTGAGGTTTATAAGCATCTCAGGGGGCACTACTCAGTTGAGTGTCCTTACTTGGAGCTGGCGGACGCTCGCCCCACAAGGGGTCACAGCTCAAGATTGAAGAAGCCGCAAGTCCAGAAAACCGTGAGGGCAAACTTTTTCGGAGTGAGGGTTGTAAACTCTTGGAACAATCTACCAGAGAGTGTTGTGACGGCACCGAGTGTGAGCTCTTTCAAGAGAAGACTTGACCAACACTGGAGCGGGTTCAGGTACATTCAGGAGCCGGTGCATGCCCAGTATTTGCCAACAGTGCGTGAGAGAGACGTGACCGATCGCCCGGGCGGCTAGCGAGCCGACCTTTTGGTGAACAATATAAAGGAAAAGAGACGTGACCGATCGCCCAAGCGGCTAACAAGCCGATCAGTGGCGAAGAGGATAAAAGTAAAAGTAAAAATTGTGTAAATGAGGCAGAAAGGTAGATCAACAACCTGGGAATTGATAAAAAATTTTGTGATGCTATGGCAGCAGGATCTACCATTAGACAACACATTATGTTTCCAATATCTTCTCATACGGTAGTACCTCCCTATTTTTTTGTATTTTTGTATATATTTTTTTTATTGGGCACCCCCTACATCCTTGTGTAAGGTGAAGCGCAGAAGCGTTTACAGCGCCCAACAGGGAAGCATGCTAAGTTCATGCTTGCCTTTATGTCTCATGAGTTATGGGCCTAGAAGCCTGAAGAGTCAGTGGTTTATGTCATCAAGTTATTGGAAGCTCCAACAAACTTTCCCTGAATACGAATTCGCAACTTTCGATTTAAAACAGGTGCCTACATTACTGCTAGGTGAACAGGGAGTAATGAGGGCTAGGAAGTATGTCCAAACAACTTTTCCACCGGCTTTTTTTAGAATTATTATATTATAAGTGCAGACATACGTATTGTAGGTGTATTGTAACACATTAAACTAATATTGCACCGATGCACATTTATCAAGACAACACCTATCAGCTATAGATATTATTAGTTCACTTATTATAGAAAAAAATATAACATAGTTCATTTGATGATAATCCCCTTACTAAATTTGAATTACTTACATAATCATAATGAATAAATAAGTAATTAGTATAGAGATATAATGGTGTGTTTTGAGGAAACATATTTACAACAGGACTACGTAAAAATAACCTGTTAAAAATTTTAAACAAAGTTAAAGTACTTATATAATTATTTTATATAAATAAAATAATTGAAAATACTAAATATTTTAAAGAATTAAAGTAAAATATTACAAGTTTCTGCGCATTTATAATGAAAATAACTAATGTGTGAAGCGGAAATAAAGTTGTTGACACTGAGTGGAGACAGCTGTGTTAGTCCTCGGGTCTCCCTCCATCACACCTAACGCAAGAATTACTCCCAATTCTTCCATTATGTACAGGGCACGTGTAAGTTTCCTCCCTTATGTGTAAACATGTGTTAAGTTTATGAATTTGACCTGGATATGTTGATATATTACCGGCCGGGGAAACAGTAAGAGGTGTAATATATGTTATAAAGGCCGACCTACTGTCCAATGTTATTACTTCCATTATATAGAGTTTAAGGCCTCGTTCACAGGTCAATAATTTCCTTATTTATCAAAGCTTTATTCTCTGTATTTATATTATTCGGTAATTATATAGGACTAACCCACGAGCGAAATTGATTGAAAACAATTATAAAAACGCTGGATTTTCATTGTTATAGTAGACATTGTTGTAGTTTGTGGAAATATGTTAAAAAATGGATGTTTTTAAAATAAACACTACTTAACATTTGTGGGTATGATGAACAGACCTAACCACACAAACTTACCTAACCTTACCTAACTTCCCCGGTATATATTAAACAGAAACAACTGGCTATGATATGGTGAAATTTGAGGCATTATCTGGACTTGAAATGATACGGCCGCATTGGCATATGCAACCCTGGCGGGTTAGTCCTATATATTAACCTATTATTCTCAGCATAAACCCAGTCAGCCCTGTATGAAGACAGAAGGCTGTTGTCATCCGGACTGTGATTGGCTGTGGAGGGTGCACCTCCAACTCGGCCCATCTTAAATAACCAACTTGGCCCACACATTACTAACTCGGCCCATCTTAAATAACCAACTTGGCCCACACATTACTAACTCGGTCCATCTTAAATAACCAACTTGGCCCACACATTACTAACTCGGCCCACCACCTTGCACACTTCAAACAAGTAGCTGACTAGAGGTTCAGGAATAAGTTTGAGATTTGTTTTATGTTTCTTTTGGTTCACTGAAATACGAAGAGTGTGAATGAGTGAATACTGAGGGTTCAATTTGTATGAAGGACGAATTATGAGTTTATGTTAGTAGAACTTGATCAATGAACCGTGATTCACATTTATAACTTGCGCTTCTCCAGGTGATTTCGAATAGGGTTTGAAATTATTGCTTCCATCAATTTGCCTACAATTGATTTTAAACTGATTGGACGGTAGTTAGAGGATAGTGATCTATCTCTCTTCTTGAAAATCGGTATCACATTCACTATCCTCGTGGATTCTGGTACTACACCTGTTTTTAATGACATGTTAAACAAATGTGCTAAGGGCATACTAAGCTCTTCCTTACATTCCTTTAATTCTCTGATAAATATCTCATCGGGACCTGGTGACTTATTAGGCTTTAGTTTGTCTATTTGCTAACTAACGTCGTTACTGGTCACTAATATCTCGCTTAATCTATTTTCTTCACTATCTCTGCATGTAGTCGGTGCCTCGGGTATCATGTTTAAGTTTTCTGTGGTGAAAACTGTTGAAAAATACCTGTTCAGATTGCTCATTTCTCCGTCACTATCAGTTAGCTCGCTGGTACTGGTCCAATCTTTTCTCGTGTTTTAGTTTGATACATTTGAAAGAATCCCTTGGGGTTTTACTTCGCCTCCCTTGTGACCTTCAGTTCATTATTCCTCTTTGCTTTACTTATCTCGGTCTTAACCCAACTGGTCAATTCCTTATAATAATCTCGGAGGTAAACTTCACCACGATTTATTCTCCTACCTATAGCCTTCCTTTGTCCAATAATATTCTTTAAATAATTATTTATCCATTTAGGGTCATTGTTGTTTGATCTGAGTTTCTGTATGGTATATTCTGCCTTTATGCATTAAGTAACTCATTACAGTGACCCCTCGTTTAACGAACACCTCGGTTAACGTAATTTCGATTAACGAACTGCCTTCCATAAGGATCTTCAATTCGGTTAACCAAAAAAAATTCGGTTAACGAAGTTCTTACGAACCGACCCCAACATGTTTTCGCTTGCACTGACCGGGCAACCAGCTTTAGTATCAGTCCGCCAATACATTAATCGGTTCTAGGGCTTAAATTCCTTACTATTTTAGTAAATATCAAGAAGTTTATACTATTCAATAATTTTAAAAGTTTAATATTAAGTTTTTTTGTCATTTTAACAATTATTGAATATAATTGAAGGTAAAGCGACTAGTTTAATGCGCGGCATCCAGCCTCTTAACACAGCAAACAGGAGTTAGTCTCTCTCTGTTTTCACTGGAGGTAACATCTAGCTTGAGACTCTCTTCAACTAAACGCTTTTTTTCTGTGTTTCCAAGCAAATTATTGGTCATTTTGAAATATATTTTACATATTGACAGTATATAATGTAGTGCAGTGTTGATTTAAAGAAAATAATCTTGAATTACACCAAGAGAGCTAAAATTTTATGGGTGAAATGGTGCCATGGGGTGACTTCTCTTCCACCCCAATGCCTTCTCTTCTTCCTTCTCCTCCACCCCCATTCTAAATTCCATCATCATCATCCAGGAGCCTTCTACATACACACCTCAAAGTAAGTGAACTTTTCTACCATTTTTGTTGAATTTACGAAATTTTCGGTGAGCTGGAACCAATTACCCAAAAACCCATTGAAACAATGGTTTCGATTAACGAACTTTTCGGTTAACGAACGACCTTCTGGAACGGATTGAGTTCATTAACGGAGGGGTCACTGTATTTAAATTGTTGTGGAACTCGTCAGCCTCAGATCTCGTGATCAGGTCATACTCAACCTTTATATTTTGTGAGGGTGTTGTTGTCAGGTCTCCAGGTAAAGTGATCATAATTGTGAACTAAATAGAAAATTTTATATAAAAGAAAAAAGATCACCTCTTCCGCATAAGTACATTAATATATTAATAAGACAGAATGAAAAGATAAATAATAACAAATCAATCCCCCCCACCTTATAATCCATGCTGCTTTTTATCATTGTACTTTTATCATTCATGCAAAAATGTACTTTTTTAGGCAGAGTTCGTTAACCTAAGTGGTCCGAGATGGTTCAAGTTGGATGTAGGCCGAGTTGGACTGTAACCGCTGTGGGGTACATAGTATGGCATGGTTCAAGAATATTATCAGGGATTGTTACAGTGTCTGGTCCAACAACAGCCATAAGTTGCTGTTCAAGTTGTGAACCTTAGCTTACACTACATCACCAGTGTGTTGATTACCAATGAACTAATGATGACTGGAAGCTGCCTTTGGAGCTGTCATCTTGAGCAGCACAGTATGAAGAGGAAACCTTAAGTGAAATTGCTCTTGCTTGATTATCTTAATTTTATTTTATTTTTCTCGTAATGAAGTTCACTATTGCAGCACCCTGATGCTCCTGGGAGCCGTGGCACTGGGGGCCACACCATGCACTATGTGAGGCGACCAGTGAGGGAGCAGATGCGTGAGTCTATACCGGCAGTTGTGGTGGGAGTCACACTGCTGTTGGTTGGCAGTGGTCTTCTCTTCTGGAATGAGGTACAGTACAACTTTTCTATTTCTAATCATCTTCTCAAGAAAATATCTGAGTTATTTACCAAGTATTCTTGATATTTACACAACTGTGAACTATGTGCATCCCAGTTTTACCTACAGTATTATTTACACAAACTTTGTATAGTTTTCCAAACTAAACCTTTAGTTACATTAAGTGTTAAGAACATGAACTACATAACAGTACTGTGTAGTAAACTCAAAACAAGCTTTTTCAGCAGTTACCTTTTATTTCTACATAAAAGCTGCTGTGACTGAGTGAGTCTGGCACTTGCCTCCTGCCCTAAGGGTCACTGGTTGCATTCAGCACCCTCAGTCCATCCAGCTGTGAAAGTGTACCTAACTTTACAGTTAGTGAAGTAGAGGTTATTGAGTGGTGTGCTGGCCACACTGCCTCTTTCTGTATGGTACTGAGGAGTTTATTGTTAGTACCTTGTATTTACACTGCCTCTAACTGGTCATCGGGTCTATAGGAACCACTTTCACTTTTTACCAACAAGGTTGTGTTCACAGGAGGGGCTCGTGTAGTTTGGTCTCCACCCACGCTCCTCTAACTTAATTCCGTCTTGTTTGGGATTACCGTCGATCATTATTGTTTTGCACCAAAACTAGATGAGTTATCGGGCCACTTATACCTCTCTAATAAAAATTGTCTATCCTCAAAACTATGGAAATAAATTATGAACATACAAACACAGAATGTATTTTAAAATAGTTATTGTATTTAAATTTTGAAAATGTCTTTATATTTCATTTTTTTTTTATTTAATGAACATCTCTTCCACAGATCCAACCTGGTCTTCTTAATGCCTTGCATCACAGATCCTTACACTGTTCTCTGCCTCACTCCTCCACAGTTCACACACTCAGTTTGCTTCACATTCATTCTTCCCCTTTCCTAAAACTGTCCTACTTTTCATTAATGAATATCATGGATTGGTGCAAGAATTAATTTTTAAATAAATTGTATTAGGTTTCTATTATTTTCATATATTGTATTGTATTGTACTCTGTGTTGCAGGGACGTGCAGTGCAGACATCCCGCAGCCTAGATGAGGGATATAACTCCATCATACGGGTGCCGGGTGCTAATATTGTGCACGAAGAGAACAATCATAAGGTAAAGTTAAACATGTGGTGGAGCTGGTCATGAGGAACTAAGGATTTATTTGGGGAAGGCTATGTCTTTTATTCCTGGTCATTGATCCATGTACAGCATAAAGGTTATTGTACATCATGCTGTATCTACACTGCCCCAAACAGCTCATCAGGCCTCATGGAAACTACTGTATTTCATCCATGAATCCATGAATCTTACTCCGTATCTCATATGTGTTGTTTATTGCTTGCATTATGAGACTACCATTGTTACACTTACCTATTGTGACACTACCATTATGTAGTAGGCAGCTACCAAACAGGGAGGTACTACCGCCTGGGAAGATATTGGGAGCATAATGTGTTGTCTAATGGTAGACCCTGCTGCCATAAGGCATCATGAAAACTGTGGCCAGGTCCCAGGTTGCTGATCTGACTTTCTGCCTCATTTACACACAATTGTCGGGTCTCAATTGTTTCTCTTACTTTGACAACACAACATACATACCTTACGGTATATTATTTCTCACTCTTGATTTTTATTTTTATTTTTGTATTTCTTTTTGTTTCTTTATTATTATTACTATTATCATCTTTATTATTTTATTTTTAATTTTGTATTTTTATTACTGTGTAATTTTTATTTACTCTGAATTATTATTATTATTATTATTATTATTATTATTATTATTATTATTATTATTATTATTATTATTACTACATTTTCGCCCCCAGTCCCCGATGTATGTCGGTGACCAGTGCCCGGGTGGGCTAATCCCCGTAAAAAAACAAAAAACACCCCCATATGGGACACTTTTCACTCCCATTACAGCTCATACTAATCCACTCCTTTATACTGTACAGATAAATCATTGCTTCTTCCTCATTGTCAGATTTACATGATACAGTATTACCCTGCTTTACGCGGTTCCACTTTACGCGATTCCACGTTTACGCGGTACCCTGCCAGAACCGGAATGCTCACTTTACGCGGTGCGTGTACTCTTTTACGCGGAGAGCGGCTGGCGGTCATCTCGCGCCGCGCCATTTTTGGATTCAAACCTCCCGCCATCTCTCCCTTGCATTACCTGGACCCAACTGCCCAAAGCCAAAGAAGATACGACGTTCCCTAAGCTACGAAATTAAATACAAGATCATCCAAGAGTTGGAGAAAGGAACAAGACAGGTTGATCTCGTGCGCCAGCATGGTGTTAACGAGTTTACGATCCGGATAATTAAGAAGGATGCAGCCAAGATAAAGGAGCACATGAACATCACAAAGGCGTTGTAGATGGTCCACGCCAGAGCTGAGGACCATCTACAACGCCTTTATTCTCCCCAAACTAATGTATGCGTCACCAGCCTGGTCGTCTTCTCTCAACTCCACCCAACAACGTCAGCTAGAGAAGGTACAGAAAAGGGCCTGCAGAATCATGCTCGGCGCAGAGTACTCCGGCTACACCAACGCTCTCTCCACCCTGGAAATGCCATCCCTCAGTGACCTCCACCACCAAGCACTGGAAAGGTTTCGCAGTGGACTACTGCACCATCCTCGTCATCGCCACCTCCTGCCACCGGCAGCTCCCCACCCACCTCGTGCAGTCCGGCACTCCAACAAAATTCAGCCCATAAGAGCCCGCACTGATAGATATAAGAATAGCACCATCCCATCTATTGTTAAAATAATAAACAACTCCTGATTTATGTACTGTACAGCCCTGTAAATATATTCAATGCAAATTATATCATTATGTCTAAATCAAATGTAAGTCTGTAAATTTTCAGCCACCGGCTGCAACTCTATTAATAAACCGTTTATTATTATTATTAAGTCTACAGGTGCTTCTATGATCAAGTATTGCCACAACCAGGTGCTTCTCAAGACGGAGAAATTACTTGTGAGCTACTTGATTCGTCAGGCAAGATGGAACATGGCGGTGGACACGAGCTCAGTTAAGGAGTACGCACGTGAACTGTATGCTGCAGTGTTACGTAAGATGGGAATTGCAGAGCCCAAACCCTTCAATGCTTCCTCTGGGTGGTTGTAGAAGTTTAAGAAGAGGAACAATATCACCAATATCAACATTGGTGGTGAAGAAGCGAATGCTGACCGTGTGGCGGCTAGGGAACTTCCTTCGTTTTTACGTGAGATTATGGAGGAAGGACAATACACCGACGACCAGGTGTTTAACATGGACGAATCTGGTCTTTTTTGGAAAAAGCTACCTTCCAAGACCTTCGTTGTGAAGGATGCCAGCAAGTGTTGGGGCCGGAAGTTGCAGGAGCGCATCACCCTCCTGTTTACCACCAATGCCTCCGGTACCTGTAAGCTCAAGTTATCGGTGATCCACACAGCCCGCAAGCCGCACACCTACAAGAACATGGACATGACCAAGCTAAATGTCCACTGGCTGACTGCACGTAAGGCGTGGATGTTCTCTACACTGTCCCTCTCCTGGTTTGATGACTGTTTCGTTCCCGACGTGAAGAAATTCTGTGAGCAACAGAATGTTCCATTCACAATTTTGTTGCTGCTTTACAACGCACCAGGGCACTCACCCCCCACTGTTGGATCGTCACCCCAACGTAAAAGTGGTCTTCCTTCCTCCCAACACATCATTAATCCAGCCCATGGACCAAGAATTAATCTGCACTGTGAAAGCTGCATTCTCTGCAAAGAAATTTAAGCTCCTGAACGACTATACCAACACCAAGGATGAGTTGCGTAACCTGGGTGACACCGATAGCAAGAGCGAAGAGGACGAGGAACAACAGTTGGCAGAGCAAGAAGTACTTGTGAAACATTTTTGGAGAAAATTCAACGTCAAGAAAGCTGTGGACTTCTTGGTGGAGGCATGGGGTCAGCAGTCTGTAGCAACGGTTCGTCACGCATGAAGACATGTGTTGCAAGGTATTCCAGGTGGGAGGCAGAGTCAATCTGTGACTGGTGAGGTTCAGACTGTTGCAGTAGCAGTGGACCTTGCCAGAGAAGCTGTGCAGAGTGTTACAGCTGCAGGCTTCTCCGAGACCACCAACGACGACATCCTGGAGGTGATAAGGGATCCTGATGTGACTGCCGACGAGATTTTAGATGATGATGACGTCAGTGAAGAGGCAGGTGGTGCGTCATCCCAAGAAGAACGCAAGTTATCGCATAGTAATGTAAGGGGTGCCATCAAGTGTGTTGAGAAACTCAAGCTCCTCCTTTCTGACGACCCTGACGATAACCGGTATGAAGTCTTCACTACCCAGCTGTTGCAGACTATGGAGCCCTACATCAAGGTGTATCACGACAACATCAACACCAGCCGTCAGCAAAGCATCACCGAGTTCTTCGCCCGCAACCCACCACAGCCAGCCCAAGCCAGTGATAGTGACAGAGACAGAGACAGTGAAGGTGACTGAGGGATTTGTCAGGGAGGCACTGATAAGTGTGGATAACAGTGATGATGACTCACCTGAGGGCCAGTAGCCTGCCCTCTGCCTCGGAACCAGCCTCCATTCCCGTACGCCAACCCATCTCATCTACTAACGTAAGTGTTAAACCTAGCCTTGTTTTTTTCTAATCTAACCTACAGTATAGTATTCTCTTATTGATTGTTCTCTTCTATATTATGTGTGTGTGCATACCATCATAAAGTTAAGATGTTATTTTTACTAAAACGTACGTATTGTATCGGGAAAAAGTGGAGTTTGGGGGTCGGCCCGGTCTCTATTTCAATTAATCCCATATGTAATGTTGTTCACTTTACGCGTTTCTCGCTTTACGCGGGCCTCCGTGGGTTCAATTGACCGTGTAAAGCGAGGGTTCACTATATTGATTAATTTCTATATTAAGACCCCTTATGGAAATGTTGGTAAGCATTTGATGGCTTTGTCATCTATCCTTGGGTGAAATAGCCTTACTGTTTACCATTGTTGTATACCAGCACTGTCTAGGTACTTTTGAAATTTAATACCTGCATACTCTCTGTACTACATCGTATACAGTACACTTGAGGTGTACAGTGATAACCGGCACATATAAGGAACGGGAAAAGTCATTGGTTAGTGAATCAATGGTTATCGAAGCAAGTAGTCCCTTAAAAACATAACAAATTCAGGGGTATAGGAACTTTGCATCCTCCATAAACTCCCATCTGCCCTTGATATATCTCTGCTGCACACTGTCAACCAAGAAAATAAAGCATAATAAGCCTTAAATAAGCATTGTAAAGCATAAATTGAGACTCATTTACTTGTGCTGAGGATGGTAGAGATGGTCTAGGGTGGCAAGTTCAAGTCTATACCTCCCTTTGTTGATCCATCACCACTCTTATTATGCCTTATCACATAACATCAAGCTGCCAGCACAAGAGGAACTATCACTGGGAACAGGAGAAAATGATTGTGCCCTTTGAGACATTTCTCGGTTGCCACTTAAGCGACCTCACGATACCGGACGCTGAAGTAGTCCTGGTATGAAGGCCTGGGAAGGACCTCGTTTACCTAACAAGAGTAGAGTGTGAGATGGGTACCTGTCATGTGTACCTTGGTGCTACAAAGAAGCTCAACACCTGTATGTATGAAGTGTGTTGGTGCTAATATATTTCTGGGTGAAAGAATGGTCTAGGTAAGGAGGTCAGTGGTTGTTATGAGGAATGAAGATCTTAATTAATTAATAGGAGAAGGGTGTGTATTTTGTGTGTGGTGTAATTACTTTAATACAACTTATTTTGACGAAGGTCAACTATTTTTGTATTGTGACTGAATGCAATATTTTTTATTAGGAAATAAATAAGTTAAGTCTTGGTTGGTGTTTCACCCTTCCTTCAACCCTCGATTTGATTAATGAAAAACACGAACTCACAGTGCCGAGCTTGCTCAGCCAGCTACCTACTGTCCAAGGGGGTCAGGTGGCAGTGACCTTAAGTTAAGTAACCCCTTAGGACTAGTGACCTCATTAATGGGCAGAGTAACACTTATTACTGCACGCTGTATATGTTTTAATTAATGTTTATGAATGTAAAACTAAAATTCTACTCACCAATGGAGGTAAAACTGAAAACATAAGAACATAGCCATTGTTGTTGCCTTGAGTTTTTACCCAAATGATTATAAAGTGCCTGAATCATCAAGTTTTCTCTCTTAGCTTTTGAACCAACAACACCATCAGTTGCTCATGTTGAATAGGGGCACAAAAATGCCATAAAATACCCGAGACGGTTTTTATCCTGATCCGGTTTGGACACGTAGAAACGAAAAGCCCGCCAAACAGTGACTCTTTATGTTAGTGACGTCACCAGCTCGGAAATGTCTGTGCGTAAGGCTTTTTTTAATGTTTAATATTTGTACCGGCACCTTAATGTACAGTATACTGTATTAGTTATTATTTATGTGAAAATGTAATGTTTATTTTTTGCTCTTTGATTTTTGTTGTAAATATGAATAAAGTAATGATGTAAATTGGATCAGTTCCTAAATTGACCTGAATTTTGAATATGAATTGTTGTAAATTGAATCACTGTAAGTTGAGGCCTTTCTGTACGTGCTGAACTACAGTATACTCTTGATGTAACGTGTAATGATTGTTTATCAGACCATAGCTTACAGCCCAGAGAAGAACATCACATATAGCAGTAAGTAGATGAGCAGGTGTACATCCACGCAAGTTGACACCTGCAATGAGATTAAGACCTGACCCAGGAAAGGTCACGGCCACAAGGTACCTGAGTTAACCCGGCTTTATGACTGTGTTACTCAAGAAACTACACCTGGCCAGACACACCCGGGTGGTAAAAATTAGGAAGCATTACCGACCGGCGACATGACCACGCACCTGGACAAACACAGCCTTCCAGATCTAACCAGTTTAGTGTTAATTAGGAGGGGCCACGGTCACATTGATCCAGAGTTCTCACCACCGCGTCATTAGCTTAACCCGGCGACATGACCGTGTTACTCAAGAAGCTACTCCCAGTCAGTACACCTGTCACCTGACGAGACACACCTAGATTAGTGACAACATCTTCCGGTTTGAGCTCGCCAATATAAGGAGCCTGCAGCTCCTTCCTTGAGGTATTAGGATTATTATTACAACAGGGAAGGGGCCAACAGTTCCTTCCCAGAGACAAACAGGGAGAGACAGAACACAGAGGGAGACTTCCTTCCCCAGCTAGCAGAGTCTCCCACAGGAGACATAGTTCAGCACTCTCTTCAGCACCACCCCTGCAGATATCCCTCAGCCGCTGGGGGATATCTGCAGGGGTGGCTCCAATTAGTTAGTTAAACCGAGAAAATAATGTATATACAGTACAGTGGTCCCTCGGTTAACGAGATTTCGGTTAACGAGATTTCGGTTAACGAGTTACCTTCCATAAGCTTCTTAACTTCGGTTAACGAGCAATCCCTCGATTAACAAGTTTCTTATGAGCCGACCTCCACATGTTTTAGCTTGCATTTGGCGGTCCACCAGCTGTAGTATTAGTCCGCCATTACAGTAATCGGTTCTAGGGCTTAAATTCCTTACCCTTTTAGTAAATATCAAGAAGTTTATACTATTCAATAATTTTAAAAATTTAATATTAAATTTTTTAGTCAGTTTAACAATTATTGAACAAATTGAAGGTAGGGTCACTAGTTTGTGGCACGCCATCCAGCCTGCCAACACACCATACAGGAGTTAGTCTCTCTCTGTTTTCACTGGAGGTAACATCTTGCTTGAGACTCTCTTCAACTAAATGCTTTTTTTCTGTGTTTACAAGCAAATTATTGGTCATTTTGAAATTTATTTTACATATTGACAATATATAATGCAGTGCTGTGTTGATTTAAAGAAAATAATCTTGAATTACACCAAGAGAACTAAAATTTTTTGGGTGAAATGGTGCCATGGGGTGACTTCTCTTCCCCCCCAATGCCTTCTCTTCTCCCTTATCCTCCACCCTCATTCTAATTCTCATCATCATCATCCAGGAGCCTTTTACATACACACCTCAAATTAAGTGAACTTTTCTACCCTTTTTTGTTGAATTTAGGCAATTTTCGGTGAGCTGGAACCAATTACCCAAAAACCCATTGAAACAATGGTTTCAGTTAACGAGTTTTTTCGTTTAACGAGCAATCTTCTAGAACGGATTGTGCTCATTAACCGAGGGACCACTGCATTGTCTCTATGTATGCTGAGTTGTTTATCTGTATTTTCTCTATACATGCTGAACTGTATTCTTGTATTGTCTATATACTTGCTGTACACAGGGGTCGCCGTCTTATGAACGTCAGACTTGGGAATGCCCACCGATACGAACGAGGTCCCATAAGGTAAATTATTTAAAAAATCCGACATAAGTACAACTGGTTCGTAGTGTTTACGTACGAGAACTAGTTTGTGTGGCGTAGAGGGGGGGGGGCGGAGCGGCGCGTGGGGAGTGATGTGTTACCCGGCCACGTGCCTTGAGGGAGCATCAGTACGCTTCACCCTCACCGCCTTAATGTGTGTGATCAAGTGCAAACTGTTGTTTTTAGCTTATTAACTCTCTTTTTCTGCCCTCATCATGGCTCCCAAACACAAACCTGATGCAAGTGATAGTAGTGCATCCCAGAAATGGTACACAATTACATGGAAGTGAAAGTTGATGAAACAAAACGTTCTGAAGAAGGCCAAACACCCTCAGTCATTGGTAAAGTGTTGGGCTTCAGTCGGTCAACGATCGGAACAATTTTGAAAGAAATAGATAACAAAACAAAGAAGTGGATTGTTAATTGAAATGGAATTTTTTTAGTGATATTGGTGGAAGATCAAAATCAACAGAGTCCGCCTCTAATTATAGCCTTGATTCAGGAAAGAGCACAAAGCGTGAACGCTGAATTGAAGGCCAAACGTGGTGGTGGTGGCTGGTTTATATGATTCAAGGCAAGAGCAAGCTTACATAACATTAGAGTGCAAGGTGAAGTGACTATATTCTTGAATTGTCTATATACTATATACCTACATTTTCTATATACATGCTCAACTGTATACCTACATTGTCTTAATACATGCTAAACTGTACAGTCAATCCTCATATTACGCGGTCCCGCATTCCGCGTTTCACCGTTAATGCGGTGCCTTGCCAGAACCTAACATGCTCACATTCCGCGGTCGTGAACCCCATTACGCGGAGAGCGGCTGGCAAGCCGCGCCATTTTTGGATCCAAACCTCCCGCCATCCGCCATGTCGTGTAAGAGGCGCGAAAATGGTGCGCACAAGGTCGCCCAGTCATCAAAACATTACCAGTTCTTCACCCGCCACCCACTACAGCTGGCCCAAGTCAGTGATAGTGATAATTATAGTGAGGATATGGACTTATATGAACTTTGGGGGGTTTGACAAAGAGGCCCTGCAAGCCTCTGTGGTGGATAGTGATACAATTGATACAAGTGATACAGGTGAGGGCCAATAATCTGCCCTCTGCCTCGGAACCAACCGCCCATCCCCGTGTGCCCAGCCATCTTTTCTACTAATGTAAGTGTTAAAAAACCTAATATTATTGATATTTCTCTTAATTATTAATTGTGTGTGCATGCCATCATAAAGTTAAGATAATATTTTTACTACAACATAGTTGTGTGTCGTCAAAAAGTGGAGTTTGGGGATCGGCCCGGACTCCATTTCAATTAATCCCATATGTTATGTTATTCACTTTACGCGTTTCTCACTTTCCGCGGTATCCTCCGGGTTACATTAACCGCGTAATATGAGGATTGACTGTATACCTACATTGTCTTAATACATGCTGAACTGTATACCTACATTGTCTTAATACATGCTGAACTGTATACCTACATTGTTTTAATACATGCTGAACTGTATACCTACATTGTCTTAATACATGCTGAACTGTATACCTACATTGTCTTAATACATGCTGAACTGTATACCTACATTGTTTTAATACATGCTGAACTGTATACCTACATTGTCTTAATACATGCTGAACTGTATACCTACATTGTCTTAATACATGCTGAACTGTATACCTTCATTGTCTTAATACATGCTGAACTGTATACCTACATTGTCTTAATACATGCTGAACTGTATACCTACATTGTCTTAATACATGCTGAACTGTATACCTACATTGTCTTAATACATGCTGAACTGTATACCTACATTGTCTTAATACATGCTGAACTGTATACCTACATTGTCTTTATAAATTATAAGCTGTATACCTACATTGTCTTTATACATGCTGAACTGTATACCAACATTGTCTTTATAAATGCTAAACTGTATACAGTCAACCCTTGCTTTACGCGGTCCCACTTTACTTGTTTCCACGTTTACGCGGTACCCTGCCGAACACGGAATGCTCACTTTCGGCGGTGTGTGTACCCTTTTACGCCGAGAGCGGCTCGAGCAGGGTGTGCACAAGGTCGCCCAGTCATCAAAACAATACCAAGTTCTTCACCCGCCACCCACCACAGCCGGCCCAAGTCAGTGATAGTGATAATGAAAGTGAGGATATGGACTTTGAGGGGTTTGACAAAGAGGCCCCGCAAGCCTCTTGTGGTGGATAGTGATACAATTGATACAAGTGATACAGGTGAGGGCCAATAATCTGCCCTCTGCCTCGGAACCAACCCCCCCATCCCCGTGTGCCCAGCCATCTTTCCTACTAATGTAAGTGTTAAAAAACCTAATATTATTGATATTTCTCTTAATTATTAATTGTGTGTGCATACCATCATAAAATTTAGAAGTTATTTTTACTACAACGTAGGTATTGTGTGTGAAAAAGTGGAGTTTGGGGGTCGGCCCGGTCTCTATTTCAATTAATCCCATATGTTATGTTGTTCACTTTATGCGTTTCTCACTTTACGCGGGCCGCCGTGGGTTCAAGTGACCGCGTAAAGTGAGGGTTCACTGTACCTACATTGTCTTAATACATGCTGAACTGTATGCCTACATTGTCTTTATACATGCTGAACTGTATACCTACATTGTCTTTATACATGCTGAACTGTATACCTACATTGTCTTTATACATGCTGAACTGTATACCTACATTGTCTTAATACATGCTGAACTGTATACCTACATTGTCTTAATACATGCTGAACTGTATACCTACATTGTCTTAATACATGCTGAACTGTATACCTACATTGTCTTTATACATGCTGAACTGTATACCTACATTGTCTTAATACATGCTGAACTGTATACCTTCATTGTCTTAATACATGCTGAACTGTATACCTACATTGTCTTAATACATGCTGAACTGTATACCTACATTGTCTTAATACATGCTGAACTGTATACAGGTTGACAACCCTTTGTCCGAAATTCCAAAAAACCGAAAGTTTTTGTGTGGGGGGGGGGGTATTTTATTTTTTTTTTATTTATATATATATTTTTTTTTTTTTTTTTTTTTTTTTTTTAAACATGGATTAGCCCACCCAGGCATAGATCACTGACCCACATCGGGGCCTGGGGGGCGAAAATGTAATAGTAATAATAATTATAATAATTATTCATAGTAAATAATAATTTTAATAAAAAATACACCAAAATAAAATAATAATGATAACAATAATAATAATATTAATGCTGTAATAATGAAATAATAATAATAATAATAATAATAATAATAATAATGAAATACAAGAATTGAGAAAAAGATCAAAAGTGGGAAACACGGCCTAGACCTATGAATTGTTATTACTACTATAATTTTTATTATATTTTCGCCATCCAGGCCCCAGTGTGGGTCAGTGACTTGTGCCCGGGTAGGCTTAAAAAAAAAAAAAAAAAAAAAAACCATTCTGAAAACCGAACAATTCCGAAATGTCTCTGGCCCCAAGGATTTCGGATAAGGGATTGTCAACCTGTACCTGAATTACCTTCTTTCTATTTATTATTATTATTATTATTATTATTATTATTATTATTATTATTATAAGAAGGATGGATATGAGGTAGCTAGTTAACTTTTGACACACCCCATCAGCTGGTTCACGTGTGGGGGACGATTTCAGCCTCGCCGGTGCTGACAGACGACACTTATGGCGTGGAGATCAACGCTGTCAGACTAAAGCGACGAGTCCAAATGTATCAGTGGATCGAGGAGGAGTCATCAATGTGAGTGTTAAGGATTGTACTTTGGTTTTGTCGTTTGAAAGTTATGTGTTATTTTAGGTCCCCTGAAGACTTTGTATAGCTCAGTTTATTTTACCTGATGATTAAATACAATGCAAACCTAACCTAACCTAACCTAATAAAACAAAACATAACTTAACCTAACCTAATATAATGTAAGCTAACTTAACCTAATATAATGTAACTTAGCATAACCTAACCTAACATAATGTAGTCTAATGTAACATAACCTAATTTAATGTAACCTAGCATAACCTAATCTAACCTAACCTAACATAGCTTAACTTCACCTAACCTAACCTCCCCTCCTGTTATCATTAAGGTGAAATATGCTGGGGTGTCTAATCTTCAGTTGTTCCATCAATTATTTTATCGTGTATTCATTGCTGTGGTAATTCTTTCATTCACGCTCCTGTTTGACAATCAGCAATCTTGTTGTCTTTATTTTCTTAAGGACTAGATATGTATAATTTTTCATTCACTTCTATTATACTGTATTTACTTTCATTGTTGTTGGCTTTGTGTCTGAATATTGTAAGATCTAAAATTTCTTCCATTTTTTGGCATCAATTTGGTCTTTGTAATTCAACTGGGGTCTGTTTTTTTTTACTCAACATTATATGGTGTAAAAGTTTTATTGAAACAAAATTACTTCTCAAAATTATTTATGTTGAAATATATTTTTTTCAGAATATTTTATTAAAACAAATGTGTAGAGAATTCATTTAGGATCATTATGGCACCAAATTCATCTTTCTGCCACAATTAGGACAGATGCTGCGGATAAAAGTGTAGTAATATGTACAGTCACCCAAATAAGTCCTGTCGCAAACCACGAACCCCGAGATTCAGACTCTTGAATCCGAAGCATTTATGGACAGAATAATGTATCAGTGTCTACTGTTTCGGGTTCACGAGTCTGAATCTCGGGGTTCGTGGTTTGCAACAGGACTTATTTGGGTGACTGTACACTTTTGCTCATGGCCAGGTGTTTGGTCTCCTGAACCACTAAAATAATTGGAGGGGGTCAAGACCTGAGAGTGTTAACATGCATCATTTTTTATATCAGAGAGAGAGAGAGAGAAAGAGAGAGACCACTTTTTTAATATTTCTCATTTCAGACGGTCAGAAGAAACCCCGGGCATGCCAACAGACACTTCCTATTCCTACTCATATGCCTGGAGGGACAAAGTGGTTGACAGCTCATCTTTCAACATCCCGTGGGGTCATAGTAATCCCACGTGAGTAACATAATATTCTTTTATCCAATGAGTCTATCTTATATTAATTGTATGTTCAATTTATCGTTTCATCACTTAACAGCTTATATAGTAACCTTTTGGGCGGTCGGTTTTTTCTTTGGTGTGACCTTCATTGTCCAGTGTTAACACAGGAGAAAACTGGAAAACCCAGAGAAAACTTGCAGTGGTTGATAGGGTCACACTGGATAATGCACTTCTCACATCTCATCTGTTGTTGAACGTGTCAAGGATAATTCTGTATTCCAAGTGAAATTCACAAGGTATTTAAGCCTAATTCGCCAGTGAACTACATAAAGGGTTACCGAAAGGTACAGAAATATAGATTTGTAGAAATAGCAGTGCACAACTGGGCCTGTGGGGGGGGGGGGGATTAGAGGAGAAAAAGACCATGTTAATCTACACCACGAAGATGCCAGAAAACCAGCTTTTTGAAGTGAGACAGATTGTATGGGGATGGAAACACAAGAAGGCAGAGCATTCCACAGTTTGGCTTGTGAGGAAAGAGGGATGTTCTATAATGGGTTACTCTAGTGTGACCGATATCCACAGAGAAACGGTGGATACCGCGGGCAAGACGAGTGTTACGAGCCCACGGCCTTGCCGGTGGTACACAGGATTCCAAATCCACCGAACATTGCCTGTTAAAGAGTAAAGCAACAATGCAGTGAAGAGAAAGGGAAGAATGATTGTCAATTAAAGGAGGAGAGTTAATAAGACGAAATGCCTTTGATTCCACCCTATCTAACAGTTGAACAGAAGAAGAGCCACCCCAGATATGAGAGCAGTACTACAAGTTAGGACAAATGAATCCCTTATATACTTGAAGCAACTGCTCATGAGTGAAGTAGCTATGACATATGTACAGCATTCGCAGCTTTCGGAAGGCAGCTTTAGCAATGTTGTGAATGTGTGGCTTTCAAGACGTATTAGAGTAGATGGTGAGGCCTAGCATATCTGTTTTAGAAGTTGGTAAAATGATTGTGTTCTGAAATGTAATTGGTGGGAGATCATCTAATTTAGAAAGTGTAATTGGTAAATACTTAGTTTTATTACTATTAAATTTAACCAAATTTCTACCTCCCCATTTAAAGATACTGCACAGGTCCGCATTGGTAGATGAAACGATATCGGCTCTAGAAACAGATCTAGTTTACGAATTAGGGGGAAGGGAAAAATGAGAAGAGTGAAGAATAGGATCATCAGTGAAAGAATGGATAGAATTAGTTGTAGTGTGAAGTAAATCATTGATAAATTGAAGGAAGAGAGTTGGTGAAAGAACAGATAGTGAGAGATCGATCCCTCGACAACAACTGCCATGGATCGGTTCTCAAGTAAGCTAGAAATTAGAGAACAAAGTGGGGGAGAGAAACCATAAGAGGGAAGTTTAGAAAGCAAAGACTTGTGCCATACCTGTTAAATGCTTTTGGAGATGTTGAGGGACACAATGAAAGTTTCCCTATAATCCCTATGAGTGGATGACCAAAGATGGGTGCATTAGGAGAGCAGATCACCAGTAGAATAAGGTGCCAAAGAGATTCGTTTTATCAGGGGGAGAGTTGGCTATAGAGTTACAGTAAGTCCGCTCTTAACGTTGTCCCGCTAAATGGTGGTTCGATACAACGTCGTTTTGCGTCATCACGGACTAAGTTTTATGACCACATCATTCGTGTGTGCTTAAGTGCCTTTGCTCTAAAACTGTTTTCTAACCTTTCAAAATGGCTTCCAAGCGCACATCAAGTGCTACTGATGCTAGTGTAGTGAAGAGGCAATGTAAGACCATTACCCTTGCTACGAAAATGGATGTATTAGCCCGTTTTGAAAAAGAGGAACGTGCTATGGACATAGCCGCTGTGATTGGTCTAACCCCCACAACTGTGCGTACTATCCGGACCAACGCTGACAAGATTAAGGTTAGTGCTGAAGTGGTTCTTCTCTGAGTGCTACTAAGATAACTCGTACTAGAAGCACTGTGATAGAGAAGGTGGAAAAGATGCTGGCAAAGTGGATGGAGGACCAGAATCAACACATTGCCCCTGTGAGCCTTATGGTTATCCAGCATAAGGCCAGATCCTTGTTTGATGACATGAAGGAAACAGAGGGTGAAGGATTGAAGGAAGAGACCTTTACAGCCAGCCGAGGATGGTTTCAACGATTTAAGCATCTGTTTAACTTCCACAACATAAAGATGACTGGTGAAGCTGCCAGTTCAGATATGGTTGCTGCCGAGACGTTCCCGCCAGAATTCAAATGGGTTATCCAGGAATGAGGCTACTCATCGAAGCAAGTCTTCAATGTGGATGAGACTGGTCTTTTTTGGAAGAGGATGCCTGAGAGGACCTATATCTCCAAGGAGGAGAAGAGAGCGCCAGGATTTAAAGCTAACTTCCAAGAGGATAGCAGAATTGTTCAACTTGTTCCAGCAAGCAATGCAAATCTTTATAGATGATTACCCAAACAGAGAATGTAGCTCAAAGGTTCAACGCAGCATTGAGGACAGTCTTGGTTGCTACACTGAGATCTATAAGGAGAAGAAGAGTAGCACCAAGCAGTCAACACGGATTAATTTTTTCTTCGCGGGACGGCAGAAACAGCTTCTTCACAACAGCCGGCAGCCGAGGAGGAGCAAGCAGTAGCAGCGGAGGAACCCCAGTCAGAGCAGGAGGAGGAGGAGGAGGAGGAGGAGGCAGCCACAGAGTCTCAGTGACTCAAACTATTGAATATGCTTGTAGTTTTTAATGCATGATAACAACTTCTGATAGATTTAGGCTTCACATCAACATTATGAACCATTCACATCTAAATTTTGCAATCACATGAAGATGAACCCTCCCTGCTTATTTCATCTTAAGAATTACCGCCGTAATGCTAACCTAACCTAACAGCCCCTGACCCAGGTAGCATTAGGGAGTTTAATCATCATCATCATCATCATCATTGGAGTTGTGTTCTGACCTCAGTTGTGTTCTGACCTCACTAGGGGAAAGGTCACGGCAGGGTTAGCTCCGGAGGGATAATTATCAGATATGGCCAGAGCAAGGTGCGGTCTTGGGTATGAGAGTTTGTTGACCAAACTGGAGTGGTCCACTGAAGAATTGGCGAAGGCCAAGTTAGAAATTGAGAGGGCCACGTTGGAGAACTTGAAATTAAGGGAAGAGATGGCGATGTTAAAAGGAGAGGCTGGACGAGTAAAGCCAGTGGCTGACGAAAAATCAAGCGAGTGGAAAATTGTGAGTAGTGGGAAGACAAAGCTTTTGGTGAAGAAGCACACCAAGGATACGACAACAACGACAACAACAGCTAAGTGTACCAACCCGTTCAGTCCCTTGATAGACGAATTGGACGTTAGTACAGTCAGGGAAAGGGATGACAAGGAAGGTATAAAAACTTTAATTGTTGGTGACTCACAGGTAAGGTACATGGACAGGGCCTTTTGTGGTAAAAACAAAAATAGGATGAGGGTGTGTTTGCCAGGAGCTGGGGTGGGGGATATAATTGACAGGATGGACAATATCTTGTCTGGTAATGGGAACAAACCCATTATCTGCCTCAGTGCAGGAGGCAATGATATTGGCCGGTGTAGGAGCGAGGAGCTTCTTGATAAGTTCAAGGCAGCCATAGATCGTATTAGGACTAAGGGAGGGATCCCTATCATATGCGGTGTCCTGCCTAGAAGGAGAGTTGGCAGTGAATGGTTGTCAAGGGCAGTTGGTGTTAACGACCGTCTTGACAGATATTGCAAGTCAATATCAGTCCCATTCATTGACAACTGGGACAACTTCTATGGCAGAAGGGACCTTTATGCTAGGGATGGGGTGCACCTGTCTAGGGATGGAGTAGCAACCCTGGCTGGGGCTCTAGAGGGGGCAGTTCAAAAGATATCGAAGTCTTTAAACTGCTAAGAGAACATAGGGGCACGGGGGTGGAGGAGACTGCAGTGGGAGCGGGTAAACAAGGCGAAAGATTACAGGGAAATAGTGTTAGGAATGATGACATAACTAAATTAGACAGGGAGTTTAAAACTAAACGCGGTAAGGGAAGGACTCAGAACACGACTAACTTAAATGTATATTACGCGAACAGTAGAAGTATGAGAAACAAAATGGATGATATTAGGGCCTTGGTATGTACCGAAGAAATCGATATAATTGCATTCACTGAAACATGGATCAACCTAGACACACGTGAATTACCAGTCGAATACCAAATTGCGGGTTACAAACTGTTCCATACCGATAGGCAGACCAGGAAAGGAGGCGGAGTAGCAATCTATGTTAGGGATAACCTGAAGTGTGAAATAAATAAGGAAATAAAAACTGAGAGGAATACAGAAACAATTTGGATAGAATTAAGCGACGGTCGGGAAAAATTAATCACAGGAGTAATATATAGACCCCCCAATCTTGACAGAGTCAATGAGCGACTTATCTGGGATGAAATGCGCAGGGCTTCCATACACAACAAAGTCTGTATAGTAGGCGACTTTAACCTTGGCCAAATAGATTGGACCGACCTTACGGGAAACTCAGAATCAGAGGATTTTCTCGAGACGATCCAGGACTGTTTCCTAAGTCAACATATAACCGAACCCACACGGGGTAATAATATATTGGATTTAGTTTTGTCAAACAGAGAAAACCTCATTAGCAATGTCGAGGTAGGGAACGAACTTGCAAACAGCGATCACAAAGAAATTCGATTCCAGTTAGATTTTCAGGGCAGACGTAAGGAAAATTCCACTAAAGTACCAGATTTCAGAAGGGCAAACTTTGACAGTTTAAAGAGGCAGCTGAGAGAGGGGGTGTCGCGCTTGGCCGTGAACCTGACAGATGACACCGACCTGATAACGAGATCTGAGATTGCCGAGTTCCACGACAATTTAAATAGTGAGTTACTTAATGCACAAAGGCAGAACATACCATACAAAAAACTCAGATCAAACAACAATGACCCTAAATGGATAAATAATTATTTAAAGAACATCATTGGCCAAAGGAAGGCTATAGGTAGAAGGATAAATCGTGGCGAAATTCACCTCCGGGACTATTATAGGGTATTGGCGAGTAGGGTTAAAACCGAGATAAGGAAAGCAAAGAGGAATAATGAGGTAAGGATAGCAAGGGAGGCAAAGACAAACCCCAAAGGATTCTACCAAATGTACCAAACTAAAACACGAGAAAAGATTGGACCAATACGGTCAGACTCCGGCGAGCTCACTGATAACGACGGAGAAATGAGCAATAATTTGAATAAATATTTTTCAACAGTTTTCACCAGCGAAAATTTAAACATGATACCCGAGGCACCGACTCTATTCAGAGATAGTGAAGAAAACAAATTAAGTGAGATAGTAGTGACTAGTAACGATGTTAGTAAGCAAATAGACAAACTAAAGCCTAATAAGTCACCTGGTCCCGATGAGATATTTGCCAGAGTATTAAAGGAATGTAAGGAAGAGCTTAGTATGCCCTTAGCAAAGTTGTTTAACATGTCCTTAAAAACAGGTGTAGTACCAGAATCCTGGAGGATAGCGAATGTAATACCGATCTTCAAGAAGGGGGATAGATCACTATCCTCTAACTACCGCCCAATCAGTCTAACATCAATAGTAGGCAAATTACTGGAAGCAATCATTTCAAACTCTATTCGAAATCACCTGGAGAAGCACAGATTGATCAATGATTCCCAGCATGGCTTCACAAGCGGACGTTCTTGCCTAACTAATCTATTAACATTCTTTTCATCAGTTTTCGAATCAGTGGACGAGGGGCACAATTATGATGTGGTATATCTCGACTTTAGCAAAGCCTTCGACAGAGTACCCCACGAAAGACTAATTAGAAAGGTAGAAGCTCATGGCATCAAAGGTGACATCCTTAAATGGATTAGGGCGTGGTTACAGGACAGGAAACAGCGAGTGAGCATTAACGGCACTAAGTCCCATTGGAGCAACGTCACAAGTGGAGTTCCCCAAGGCTCAGTACTTGGACCATTATTGTTTATTATATACATAAACGACATAGATATCGGCATAGACAGCAACATAAGTAAATTTGCTGATGATACTAAAATAGGACGTGTTATCAAATCTGACGAGGACTCGGCAAAACTACAGGAGGATCTAAACAAATTTTTCGAATGGTCTGAAAAATGGCAGATGAAATTCAACATTGACAAATGTAAAGTACTCAGTATAGGAAATGTAAACAGGGAAACCAGATACCAGATGAACAACGATGCCATAGAGAAATCCGACTGCGAGAGAGATTTAGGAGTAATGATAAGTAGGAACCTGAAGCCAAGTAAACAATGTGTTTTTGCTCGAAACAAGGCTAATAAAGTACTTGGGTTCATACAAAGGAGTGTTAGTTACAAGACTAGCGAGGTCATCCTAAAACTGTATCTTGCTCTTGTGAGACCACACCTGGATTACGCAGTCCAGTTCTGGTCACCGTATTACAGAATGGATATAGAATCCTTGGAAAGAATTCAGAGGAGAATGACAAGACTAATCCCGGGTATCAGGAACCTTGAGTATAGAGACAGGTTAAAGCATCTTAATTTGCACTCCCTTGAGAGACGTAGAGCGAGGGGCGACCTGATAGAGGTGTATAAATGGAAGGCAGGGCTAAACAAAGGGGACATTACAAAGGTACTCAAATTATCCAACCAGGAGCGAACTCGTAACAATGGTTTTAAATTGGACAAATTTAGATTTAGGCGTGAAATAGGTAAACACTGGTTTGGAAACAGAGTAGTGGATGAATGGAACAAGTTACCAAATATCATCATTAACTCGAATACGCTGAATTGCTTCAAACATAGGTTGGATGCTCATATGAGCAATAGGGGTTGGGTGTAAACGGGACTGCCCAGTAGGGGCCAATAGGCCCGCTGCAGTTTCCTCCATTCTTATGTTCTTATTATTTAATGGTCATTTTCTGTGGTTGCGTGATTTAGCCGTGATTTCCTGATGGGAACCTTACCCTCATACGTGTTGAAGCAAAGTTTTATGGCAGGATGCCCTTCTGAACTCCAACCTATAGGCTCAACAACTCCTTTAGGTGCCAGTAATCAAACACTACCTGCCTACCCATGTGAAATAAGCTGAGGGTTAATCTTCAGGTGATTCAGTTTTTTTTACAAATTTATCATCAGTAAGATAAGAACCAAACAAAATACACAAGGTTGTGTGATAAATCATGGTATATTATATTGATATTTCCCATTCTTGTGAGTTCTTATTTACTGTGGCACAAGGCTGCCAGAGTGAGAAGTCATTGTAGATGTTGTTCTACTTTGGTGTTCCTCACAACAACATACCATACTTTAGAGATATATCATTAGTATTTCTTGGATTTTTCTGAAAATTGGTTGAGATTGGTTGATAATTATTTCTCTTTCACATAGTGCATGTGCATAAATCATAAAATTGAATTATTCAGCAAATTATAGATTTTGATATTCAAATTTTGACATCTGCAGGTACAGGTGGTCAATAACTGCAGGCTCTGACCTCCCTAAATGTGGGAAGTGGTGTTCATAATATAGATAAAATGAGGAGAGACAGTGTGAAGTTTAAGTTATTAATGAAGTTCCTCTTTCTTTTAAGGTCTATTCCAGTACCACCGATAATTCAGGTTGCAGAGACTGGCAAGCTGGGTGCTTACTATATGAGTCCTGCAATCAAGGAAAGGTTCACTGAGTTCGTCTCATTCTCTGGTGATGAACAGCCAGAAGGGGATGACGTCAAGCTGCACGGGGGGATGTACTACATAACACGAGACATCTACAACCCTGACATCGGGGATTTGAGGATCCAGTTTTACTTTGCAGGACGTGCTGGTGAAGTGGTGAGTCAGTCGCTTCATGTGAAGAATGTTTAATAATTTAACCAAGTGTGAACCCTTTCAGGTCTGACAAAACTGGAACAACTACACATTGAAGGTTCTGTGCATGACCAGTACTAAATGGTTGTGGGAGGCTGAGGAATGGCTAGCAATTTGAGGGGTGGAGAAGATCATAAGACAGGGTCCTAAGTCCCATAGGTCTTCCCCACTTTTTTTATTTATTTTTTATTTTTTTATACAGGATTAGCCCACTAGGGAACAGTTCCATGACCCACATGAGGGCCTGTGGACGAAAATATAATAATAATAATAATAATAATAATAATAATAATAATAATAATAATAATAATAATAATAATACAGTAGAAGTCCAAAAATCCTGACTGCTTGGGGATTGGGTCGGTCCGGATTTTCGGATTTTCCGGATTCTCAGGCAGTACTTTTAAAATTCAAATTTAAGGCGGAATAAAGAAGAGATGAACAGGTACATTTTGATAGTTTATTCATTAGCAAATATAGCATGCTTCATTTATCAAAATGAGCAGTTTTAAAGAAAAAGCTGTGAATTCTAGAATTTTATTCTTTGTTTTTTTTATATCATTAATTGTAGACTTTCTAATGTCGTATGTTTCCATTAGAACAGTATTGCTCACACCACGTTCTAGTTATTTAATTATTTCAAGTTTGTCACTAAATTTCAATGTGTTCTTCTTTCTCTTCACACAACGAAGTTTATCTACTTAAGGAGCCATTATTATGGGCTTGTACAGTACTCTGTAAATGGAAAGAGTAGGATTCAAAATTACATACGTTTTCACAGTTTGATTGCTCGTTTTAAAGTGGCGACCGCTTGTTGTTGCTGTGCAGCTGTGGCCCTCATGCATACGCACATACACACAAAAGGCAGCTCAATTATTAAAAAAAAAAAAAATTTGAAAAGTCCGGATTCTCAGGTGGTCCAGATTTTTGGCATCCGGATTTTTGGACTTTTACTGTAATACAGTGATATCCCCGTTAGCCGGAACAATTGGTGCAGAGCACTTCCGCGGATGAGAGAGTTCAGGTTAACCGAACGACTTTCTCAAACCTGGAAAAATCCCCCATCCCCGGAAATATTTCCGGTTACTGGGACAAACTTTCCGAGTGCCTAAACTATGCATTTTTTCACAGACAAACACTAGCCCACATCCTCAGAATGCTTCTGTGCGCTGGGTAGTTTTCCAAGAGTCTAAACCAAAAATATACAGCTAGACCCCGACTTACGACGGGGTTAGGGACCCAAATCCAGGTCGTAAGTCCGAATGGTCGTAAGTCCGACATAGATAAAAAAATAAAATAAATAAAAAATCTACAATGAAATTCAGTACAGTAAAAGTAATAAATAATGAGGAATGGATACAGTACGGTGAAAGTAATAAATAATGAGAAATGGATACGGTGTGACTGAGCATTTACCTTTAATGTAGTCAGCTGAATGCACATGGGGCCCCCATAATTTTCTAATTATACATGGAGACTACATTAACTGGA
Organism: Homarus gammarus; assembly: GCA_958450375.1. Lineage (NCBI taxonomy): Eukaryota > Metazoa > Arthropoda > Malacostraca > Decapoda > Nephropidae > Homarus > Homarus gammarus. The sequence goes on from CAUDMG010003059.1 coordinate 437,840, forward strand.
AACGTTTTGGTACAGAAAATGCGTGTGTCATTTTGAAAAAAAAAAAAAAGGTCACAACTGCGGCGGTCGTAAGTCCCGATGATCGTAAGTCCAAGCAGTCGTAAGTCGGGGTCTAGCTGTATATGATATGGTCGTGAATGAAGCTGTGTGTTTCATCAAGGACTGGTATTTTCCACTCCCTTGGAGCTCTGGGGATTAGTGGGTGTCGTGTAACTGACCTGACCTGACACAATGTCATTGTCGGGTGGGGGATTAGTGGGTCTGAAGACCTGAAGATGTCTTGAATAAACATGAAAGCTAAAATACAGTATTTTTTTATACTTACAGTTATCACATACAATGTCATACAATATGGGGGTGTCTGGGTGTGGTGTTGTGGTATTAATTAATATATAAGCAATATTGTATCGTCAATGACCGTCGTTTGATGAATAGTAGCGTACTACAAGTGTCACTTCTATTCATCAAACTACTGTACTGTCATTAACAATACAATATTGTTTATTATTCATTAACTAATATCCCAAAACACACACACACACACACACACACACACACACACACACACACACACACACACACACACACCTAAAAGTGTTTTTGTGTGAGACTGAGTTGGACAGAGGCAGGGGAGGGAGGCAAGGAGGCTGGCACTCCCCTTTCCACCAATGATGAGCTTCTTATGGTCTATGTTTTATCTTGGTTAATATGAAATATTAAAAATGTTAAGCACAAATTATTACATTAAAACATTTAACAATGGGAATGGCAAGCACGGGGAGTAGGGGAGAGGCAGGAACCTTCTGGGGGGATGTGAGGTCACTTCCCTCCCTCCAACACAAGAGGACCCTGGAACATGACACAATATTTTGTCATGTCTCAGCACAGTTCATATAAGGAATAATAATCATCTCATAGATTGGGAAAAAAGTTTAGAAGTGTATAAATCATTATGTGTCACAGAAAGAATTCTGGTTGAAGCAAGCTTGATTAGGGAAATGAATTCTATAAACCTTACTGATGGTCAGTACAAAACTGATTATATGTTACACAAATTTATTTGTCAGTGGCCCAAGGTTAAAAAGACTTTGAAAGCATTTGAGTTAGATGTAGGATAGATGATTAGTGGGTCTCATGTTTTTGACCTGACTTGAGATGACTAGTTATGTCGCCCTCTCTTTTAAGCTCCTTTTATGGTTGCGATGGTGGTGGTGTGTGGATTAGTAGATGTCATGTGTTTGACCTCTGTTTTGTGTACATAAGCTTCTCTCGGTCTCGGTCCTTGTAATTCAGTTGCCTCTGAAGATGTCTTGAATAAAGACGAAAGCTAAGGTGCTCCATTGTTTCCTCCTTTCCTGTGTGATTTTATCAAGGTGTTATAGCACAGTATTTAATATTTTATATTATCAATGATAAAACATACACCATAAGTGGCTGATCATACGAGAATATATAATATAATAAATGTTGGAGGTGTGTAACGTTGTACTGTATTGGTATTAATAGCTCGGGCCCTTTTCTTGAAATATATAAAATTCATTATTGAAAATGAATGGAAATTAGAAATTAGTAGATTTATAAATTACAAAAAGTTGGATGGTCCATCATTATTTTTATTTGTATTCTTTTCATAAATACTGTATACGTACGTATATTAAAAAAATCCCTGAAAATCTCTTGATTTTATACCGTATTGACTTGTGTTTCATGAACTATACACGTATGTGTAGTGATCTCTTGTCGAGGGGGGGGGGGGTGCAGTCAGTATCTCCTCCCATATGGACAGGACTGATTCCCATCAGCTTACAGTTGCCATTTAGGGATTTTTCCAAAGTAGTGATCCAATAGTATTTGGGATGAAATGAGTGGTTATAGATGTACAGTAGTAAAATTAATGTAAAAATTACTGTATGTATCTTTTAATTAATGTTATGTAATTGAATTGGTAGAGAAAAAAAAGTGAGACTGCGTGAGGTTAACATATGTACGTGTTCACTCACGGAAACATATACAATATATATACTCCACACACACATGCATACATCCCTGACCACCGGAAGGTCAAGACCTATCAGGCGCTGCTGAGGAGCGGCCCCCCTTGGCCATGTTTGGCCCTATTCCCCAAGTCCCTCTCCCCAATCCAGCCTCACCACCGGGATATCTACATAATCAAAAGTGACAATTTTATTTTTGGAAAGAAGTGGGATCAGTGTTGAACAATTATGAACAGTGTTTAAGCCAGTGAATTCAGCACTAGACAGTACCAGTGAGAGCTGTGACCCACCACTGAGATAAGCACCCCTGGGAACTGACCGCCATCTTCTGACCAGGAGGTGCTAATCAGTCCACCAACATTGGGTCGGCTTCACACCTGACTACGAGATAACACAACACCACCCAGCAGAGTGAGGTACTGTGACACCACCCCGTACGGTGTCCCCATGACCACGTGAGGTCCTTCATCTCAACACCGACGGACGAGTTACTGCACCCCGTGGCCTATGTGACCTCACACAGTATGGCAAGAGACCAGCCCGGGCCATCAGCTGCAAACTATAATAATTTGTATGTTCAATTTATGTTCCTTCTCCTTTCAGTAATTAAAGCTTTTGTCCCACCCACCCCAAGTCTTTATATGCAATAAGTAATTTTTGTCTTATGTATATTTTCACCCTTTGGGCTGCAGAACTTTCTCAAACTGTTAATTATTATTATGATGGTGAATTAGTTGTTTGGGTGGAGGGGGGGGGGGGGTCGTGGTCACTTTTACCCCCCATATGACCCTTCTCCCTCTGGCTGGGGGGGGAGGTGGGTTGTTGCTGAGGGGTTTTATTGTTTTACTTATAAAATGTTACTGATTTGACTTAGGAGAATATAACTTGCATTGCTAAAATTCTTGTAAGATAGTGATTAATTTGAGTATAAACATCCATTATTTTGCACCAAACATAATAATTTTAGTAATGAGCTTAATACAGTTCATTTAAGTCCAGGTTGTGATAATGTGGTTGCAGTTTCAAAGCTTTGTGACATGACTAATGTATAATGAGTCTCCACATGCCCTGGTTTATTCATTGATCAGTTGTCTAAGTGCAAAAGTAGCCCTCTTGAGCCATCATGTATCAATTTATTTTAAAATATAGATTATAATGCAAACTGTTATAAGACGATAGTTTAGTAGTGCTGTTAATGTGTGTGCTGTGTAAGTGTCTTGGCATGTACACACACACACACACACGGGACTAAAGACAACAAGCATCCATCTCTCTAATCACCCACACCTTTCTGTTTTCTCACTCCATATTTTAGAATGTTATGTAATGTAATGTTGAAGGGATACAACTTTGCTCATTTATACTTATACTTATCACAATCTCTCTAAAATACTTTAGGTTTCGTATTTATTCAAGACATCTTCAGGTCATGAGACCCACTAATCCCCAGCCAAGAAAGGTGACCTGACATTCCATCAGAAAGTCAGTAATATGAGACCACTAATCCCCCACCCTACCTCCACCTGACATTGTGTCAGGTCTGGTCCCTCCCTCCCAAAATACTTGAGCTTTCGTCTTTATTCAAGTCATTTTCTGAATATGCTCTCAATTTTTTGACCTCGGAAAATTTGTTCCCAAAGCCAGAATTTTTTGGGGAATGCTTTTCCGAGCTAATTTCAATTTCGGCTATGGGAGAGTTCCGGGTTTGAGGGATTCCGGCTAACGGAAATATGAGTGTAATAATAATAATAATTAATAAAAATTAATAAATTTTTTTTTAATTTTTTATAAATAAATATAATAATAATAATAATAATAATAATAATAATAATAAAAAGATCAATACAGTGAAGATTGATATACAGTACTGTATGTATGTTGTGTTGTCAAAGGAAGAGAAACAATTGAAACCCTGCAATTGTGTGTAAATGAGGCAGAAAGTCCGATCATCAACCTGGGACTTAGGTCACATATGGCAGCAGGGTCTACCATTAGACAACACATTATGCTTTCAATATCTACCTACAGTACAGTCTAGTATATTTGCAATATAAATCATCATTACCATAGCAGATATTCAGAGAAAATGTCCTCAATTATGTCTTGTTAGTTCTTTATCATTTCACCACTTATCAGTTTACTAGCCGTTTGGGCTGTTGGTCTCTTCAGTACAGGGGGAAACTGGGGACCTGGTCACCTGTGATATTTGGTTACATGTGGAGTCAAATGATTAACCAGATAGCAATGCAATATTTTTTATTTTATTTATTTTTTCCTCACATTTACTGGTACAGTATATATGCTGCACAGTTCAGCTGGGCAGTTACCAAGCTGACTCAAGAGATGCATGTGCCTGCTGCCTGTTTGCTGTGACATCACATAGGGGGGGAGGGGAGAGGAGAGTGCTGCTGGCCACAGCAACAACTCACTGCCTCAATACATACTTTCACTTCCCACACACACACATGCTCTTCATTTTTTTTATTTAACAGTTTTATATTATATTTTCTTTACAGTATTTCTTCACCACATTAGAGTACTGTATTGTCATGATACACACTTGGAGCACAGAATCCCCAGTTTTTCCCACTTCCCTCCAGAATTTTGCCAGTGAGTCGAATATCGCTAAACCAAAAAATTGATGATCGTTAATTGAGAAAGATTGCTAAAAATTTTACATCACTACATTGAAAAAAAGTAATACAGTAGAAGTCGAAAAATCCGGACTGCTTGGGGATTGGGTCGGTCAGGATTTTCGGATTTTCCGGATTCTCAGGCAGTACTTTTAAAATTCAAATTTAAGGAGGAATAAAGAAGAGATGAACAGGTACATTTTGATAGTTTATTCATTAGCAATTATAGCATTCTTCACTTATCAAAAGGAGCAGTTTTAATGAAAAAGCTGTGAATTCTAGAATTTTTTCTTTGCCTTTTTTATATCATAAATTGTAGACTTTCCAATGTCGTATGTTTCCATTAGAACAGTATTGCTCACACCACGTACTAGTTTCTTAATTATTTCAAGTTTGTAACTCAATTTCAACGTGTTCTTCTTTCTCTTCACACAACGAAGTTTATCTACTTTAGGAGCCATTATTATGGGCTTGTACAGTAATCTGTAAATGGAAAGAGTAGGACTCAAAATATTGTTATATTACAATACAATGGTATTCTATTCATACTGTGCTTGATATAATGCATTCACGGAAATGTAATATTTTTGCTAAAATGACGTACGTATTACAGCGGAAAGTGGGATCAAATCGTGACGAAAACAATGACTTTCGCTTTCTTTCGTTCAAAAGATGTTACCGTAATCGCTTTTCGAATGGTTTAGTTAAAAAACTGTTGTACTGTAGTACAATAATATTCTATCCTAAATGACTTGAATGAATACTACGATACTATATTTCTGAATATTTTCATTAAAATCCATCCAAATCATTTTCTTTGTCATCGTCTGCAGCACCAAACTGCTTCTCCCAGTCTCTCCTTGAACAGGGCTAGAGGGTACGTGTTTTTCGAATCGTTTTCAGTTAAAAAGCTATTACATCACACGTATATTTTACCTAAACAATGACTTTCGCTTTCTTTCGTTCAAAATATGTTACCGTAATCGCTTTTCGAATGGTTTAGTTAAAAAACTGTTGTATTACAATAATATTCCCTCCTAATTGACTTGAATAAATACTTGAATGGAAATATACAATATTTTTGTTGAAACTACCCGCGTTTCAGTGTAAAGTGTCGTAATAATAAATGGTAAACAATTTGCCTTCGGCACTCGTGTTTCAGTTTATAGGACGTAGAGCGTTTTTACTGAAGGTTTTGTTGTTCCCTTACCCTCAAAAACGTGGGTCGAACTATAAACGAGGAATATCATAAATTAACGATTTCTTGGTCAAAAAATCAGGGTCGACTGATAAACGAGGAGGGGTTATAGATGAGTATATACGGTATGTTGTCAAAGTTTGATTGCTCGTTTTAAAGTGGCGACCACGTGGTCGCTTGTTGTCGCTGTGCAGCTGTGGCGCTCATGCATGCGCACATACACACAAAAGCCCGCAAAAAAAAAAAAAAAAAAAAAAATAATAATAATAATAATAATAATAATAATAATTAGTTTTCCAAAAGTCCGGATTCTCGGGTGGTCCGGATTTCTGGCACCCGGATTTTTGGACTTTTACTGTAAGGTGAGTGATCATTAAAGGAGGGATACCTGTGTATATATCTGAACTGCCTTTGGTGCACATATGAAGTGCCTTTATTGTATATATGTGAAAATAATCTGTGTTATATAGTAAAAAATGTGCTTGTGTGCATGTATAAAAGAGGATAGATGTAAGGTGACCAGAAAAGAGTGGACAGAGTGCACCCTTGATGAATGACTTATATATTTTGGGATGATCCTGTACTTGAGCCGCCCAAAGTCCTGACTGAATGTGACATTGAAATTATAGTTATACAAAACCTTTTATTTTTTTTTTAGGTGAGCATTATTGGACAGCAGATAGGGGAGACACTTCACCCATACCTGACCAGTAACGGGAGAGAGTTGCTCATTGTACACGTGGGCAAGCGTACGGTGGAGGAGATGTTTTCCTCGGAGCACGCACAGAACCGCTTCCTGACTTGGAGCCTACGTTTGGGTGGCTGGTTCCTCATGTTCATCGGCCTGGCGTGTGTCTCAAATATTGTTAATTCACTTGGTGAGTACGGCGGTGTAGTATGACCCGGGGTGAAGTAGCTATTGGAAGATTCTACATGTTAGGATCTGATGGTGGGGAATATGTCCTTCACTTTATAGATGGATCGAGTAAGAAAGAATTTTAGCATTACCTAGATGTAACAAATTAACAGAAACAATGGTAGAGAGTGAAGGTAGATTAGGTTTGGTTAGGTTGGGTTAGGTTGAGTGAGAATGTGATGTGGTGGTAGACTTGTGTAGAATGTGATAGGAGAGAGAGCTAGAAAAATAAGTAGAAATATCCCCGAATACTTGCTTATAATCTCAACTTTTTTTCACACAGCACACACACTGATTCCTGGACCATATATATTATTTATTTATACTTCACATCTATTACTTTACATATTAACTTGTAAATTGATTGTATTTTTAATGGAGTTCAAATTTATACCAAGAGTAATACTGATTGTGCAGTTATCCATAAAAGTCTTGTTGCCTCCCCTGCTGTTCCATAAAACCAAAGCATTAGAGACATGCATTATTCTGTCTGTAAATGGTTCGGATTCATGGGTCTGAATTTCAGGGATTGTGGTTCAGGAGTAGAGACTCTTGTGGGGTCACTGTATCTTAGTTTCACCTTAATTTTTGTCTTGTTTTTCTCCTCAGTGGGATGTTCTCCACTCATGAGGGATGTAGTTGCCCTTGGATTAGGATCAGCTAATCTCACCCTGAGCATGTCCACTTCGCTGATTATTATCGGAGGTGCTTGGGCCATCTATCGACCAGGACTCGCTCTTCTCATCCTCATTGTGGCGGCGCTTCCGTTCATCCGAGCAGCCGCCAAGCATTCACCGACAGAAGGATCATCGCGCAGAGCAAACGGATACAGAGGCAGCCCGTGAGAGTAACTATGTGCTCAACTGACTTCTCTTCTCTTTACAACTGACAATACTGGGATTGTAGGTGTCAATGTTTTTGTGGCAATACAAGTATTTACAGATAGGTATATATTAGGGGACAACATTGTTAAGGCTATCTCTTTATTAACCCCATCACTATGGGGACGCCAACTCCAGACGGCTTTATTTAGTTCAGAGGAGGCACAAGGGGTTAATTAAATTTGTCTATTTTGTACAAGAATGACATACAGGTACTGGTTGTCTGTACTGTAGGGAAATATTCCAAACAGATCTCATATGGGCAAGATGAAACAACTGTAACTTCAAAAACATTAATTTATAGATATTTAATTGACTCTGTTTTGATGTAAAGACCTTTATAAATTTTTTGGGCTCTGTGAATTCCCATCCAGAAACATGGCAAACTAGTTCATAAAAATGAATGTAAATTTAATACAAAAAGAGACCTGGCACATCAAGGAAATCTGTCCATGTCATAAATTATATTGATGACCAGGTTCCCAGTACTGTCATCTGTTTCTTAAGATTTTATATTGTGAATTCTCTCTTAATACTTTTGAAGTGTCGATGAACTAGTGTAATTATTGACCTTGTTACGTGCTTAGAGACCCTAGTTGTTGAAGGGCAGTAATATTATAACATCAAGATCAAGATCATATTAACAAATAATTCTGACAAATATACAAATTATCCCACCTGTCGTCACTGGTTTTTGGGCCGTGTAATGCAATAGGATTTTTTTTAATCTCTCTTATTCAATGACTCGCGTGGAGTTATTATCCGTGACATTATTTATGGCTCGTAACAACTTGTATTTGCCACTTCAAACTGAATACCATACTTGTGAGTGAAGGAAGAAGTGAAATATTTCCTACAATTAGATAGAAATTCAGAAAAAGAAGAAGAAATGTCTGAAAAGTCAAGTTCATGAGAAAGTAACAAAGAACAGACCAATTACCCAAATGTAAGGTGAAATGTTAATACCAATTAGTTTTACGGATATATATATATTTTTTTTTTAGTTTTAGTGATTATTTGGGCGAAACGTTTATTAAGGAAGTTTTGCAATACAGTTTTCTCATTGTTTGGGTATTGAGCTTGGTGGTGATTGATGGTGGTAGGGTTTGTTTCTGAAGTTTGACGATATTTTCATCATTCAACCTTGGGCGGTATTTGGTGATATTGTGTGTTGATATGCTCCCAAGTTGACTATATGCTCACTGTTCTGGTTTGGTTATGCGGTATTTTGTATTGGTTTGTTATGCTCTCAAGTTGACGATAAGCTCACTGTTCGGGTTTGGTTATGCGGTATTTTGTGTTGGTTTGTTATGCTCCCAAGTTGACAATATGCTCAGGTTTGGTTATATTGTAGTGACATGTTTATTTTCTTAAGTTGACCACTCTCTCATTGTTCAGGTGTGTTCCATTGTCAGATGTCAGGGCACAGAATGTAGTTATTATTCATGGTGACGGTTCAGTATTAGTTCCTTAAGTAGATCCGGTGATGCTGCTTTAAGTCACCACAGATGTTTTTATAATATATTAGTTGGTTTGGTACGTTCAGTGTACATGATTGTTGGAGAGAGGGGAAGTGTGTTGAAGGGTGAGGGAGGTCAGTTGGCTATGTTGTGTTGGAGGAAGTGTGTTGAAGTGTGAGGGTGCTGACCAGGGAGGAAGGAAGGATTAGGAGCAAGAGGAAGCAGTGGGATACATGAATGCTAGGAGAGCCCCACAATGAGCAGTTTATGTTACAGCTCTAAGAGGAAGTGGATAACAGTAACTTAAAGTCTCCTTGTGTTTTGTTTTGGCCAATGTGTAATAGAACATAAGAGGGGATACAAGATGGACAAAAAAAGAAGCAGCAATTATTACAGTTAATCTCATAGATGAACTTCCCAGCTCAGTCATGCAGCAAGGAAGGGGTTAAGGTGTGTTGAGTCTGTAGTCATTAGCCTATTAAGTATTGCCAACAAAAATATCTGATGTAAAAATGATTCTTGATGATAATAAAGAGTGAGGCACATTTTATAACCACCTTTGAAGCTTGTGGAGCCAATAACTCTTCTGTAAAAGTGTAGATAGATAGATTAACTTAAGGGAGATCTCTTGTATGCATTGACCTGAATACGAATTTTATTTATGTGAATGCCATTGAGTATGTTATCTAGGTTCAAAGCAGTGTGCTCTAGCAAGTATTTGGCCCACGCTGAATAAGACATTTACTCCACACTGTCACTGGTTAGTAATGTTTTTGTACACAGTGATCAGTTATTGATTTGAGAGAAGAAATCAACTTTTGCCTTGGATAATGTATGAAAGACAGTTCAGCTTTTCCATAGTCATGTTATAATGTCCCTGTTTGTTTTTGTGTTTGTTTTTTGAGGGGGGGGGGGTGTGTGTTTGTTTGTGAAGTATATGATAGCTGGATAGAGACTAATAATGCAAGGAGAGAAATGTGTACAGTGAAGGATTTGGGAAAAAACAACAACTTAGGGTGGAATTATATTGAAACTAAAGTAATGTGATTCCAGATGAAAGAAGTTGGAACTGAGATAATGATGTTGTAGATGAAAGAATTTAACCCAGACAGATTTTAAGGTGTTCCTATACACTATGTACTTATTATGGTGGCCCCCCTTCCCCCCACTCTGTCACTGTGGAGTGGTTCTGTTTATAGGTGATTGGTCAAGTGAGTCTCAGTGCAGCATAACTCTTAGGATTATTGTCTAGGTTTAATAGACAACTCAGTCCTCCTGGGTTTCAGTTCTAATGGTTAAGTTGGGGGCCTATTGGCAGTGTGTCCCATTTGACCTTTAACCTTTTTGTATGGTATTATCTATACACAGTATCCACATGATCTTAGTGTGCCAAAAAGGAAATGCCTAAAAAAGAAAAAAAAATGCTATATGTTACTTTGTGATTTTATGCCAAAGAAGATTATTAATCATTCAATTTGATTCTCTCTGATCCTGTGAATTAAGTTAGTTTAGCTCTTTTAGTCAGGGAATTAGGAGGTTTGTTGTGTTTGTTCTGGTGTTCTTGTTGTTTTCAGTGTGAGGTCAGTTGATGGTGTCCTTGTGAGGGTGTTAATGGCTGAATGTTCTTACCTGTTCAGAGTAAGTTGTTTTGTATAGGATTTTTTTGTTTTATTTTCTTTTGGCAACTTTTACAAATAGGTTCTATTATGTTTGGTCTCATTAAGAAGTTGAGTCATTAATTTTTAGGAAACTGTCCTGGTTAATAATAACTCAGCATTTGTTGAAAATTGCTTTATGAATTGAGTTTGGTAAATGTACAATCATGGAAAAGTCCTGACAGTCTTTCGTCCTATCCATGAACCCTCTGGATCTGAGACAACACATAACCCAGCGGGCCTAACAATATGTGATGTCTGTGATGCACTGGTTTATGAGTGTTAGGTTGGAGAACTGACAGGACTTCATCTGTGACTGTACAGTAAGATATATCTCACTTAATATCCTTGATTTAGTATTACCATAGAATTACAGACTACATGGGAGAGAGTCTTCCTACTGATAGGGATTGTTCTCTTATGATGCAAACAGACTGTATTATCATGGTCTCTGTGAGAGTTATAGAAAGTTAGAGTGATCAGTACTGTACTGTAGTGTGAATGTGGCCCAAGAATGAGGCATCACTCAGAGGAAAACATTCACTTTCATTCTTTCACATCTATCCTTCCACTTGATGTAAGTGAATGTCTATCAGGACTCCAAACAGCTAAAAAGCTGAAAACTGCCAAGGAAGATAAGTAGAATATGTTAGTAAGAAGTTAAAGAAAATATCTAAGTAAGATAAGTGTAGCAAATATTAATGTGTTTTAGTTTGTTTACTGTGAATATGTAGAACCCTTCAACAGATGTCTCGGTTTAAAACACACTTTATGATGTTGGTTATGATGTTGGTTACTAGCTGATGTGTTTAGGGAAATACGTTATGGGTCCCCACCTCTATAGTCTTGAAGGGAATAAGGTATGGAAGATTTAGCCCCATACTTTGAACAAATCTTCCCCCTTCCAGTGAAGATCCTGCAAGTATAAGTTGTTCTTTCAAGAGGTAATTTTAACCCCTCCACAATCCCTTCTCCTTCGTCTGTGGCTGTCGAGGGTAGTGTTGGTTGGCCTTTTCCCGTCATTGATGGATTATAGGTCATCTTACTCGCATGGTTGGTCTGCTGGAGCTGCATTTGTTTACAAACATTGACGCCACATGTTAGTCTGGTACCGACAAAACAGCTAAGAAGTTGGATAAATTATCTTAACTGTGTTTACTTTATTTTGGCTCAGTCCATTTAATAAATTATAGTCCAAAAACTCACCAGCTTAGGCCCTTCAAACGAAAACTCACTCGCAAAACAGCTAAACAGGTGAATGACTCATCTTACATATTTTTACCTGATTAGTAACAGCATTTGCTAAGTGAGGTGTCTCCAGCAGCTAAACGGACATGTCCTTGGTGGTGGACAAAACAGAAGTCTCTGGAAAAGCTCACAATATTGTCCATAAAGCCAGTAATGTCAAAAAAAAAAAAAAAAAACCCTTCCATATCAGGATAGGCTAGAGAAACTAAACTTGCATTCCCTAGAAAGACAAAGAGTGCGGGGAGATATGATAGAAGTATTTAAGTGGGTGAAAGGAATCAATAAAGGGGATATATATAAAGTTCTTATAATATCCGAGCAGGATAGGACTCGGAGCAACGGATTCAAGTTGGATAAGTTTAGGTTTAGGAGGGAGATAGGAAGAAACTGGTTCACAAATAGGGTGGTGGACGAGTGGAACAAGCTTAGCAACTTTGTAGTAAGTGCGGGAACTCTGGAAAGTTTCAAAAGGAGGCTAGATAGATTCATGGATGATAGAGAGTGGCAGTAACTCTCGACAGGAGCTGCCATGCACAGGCTAACCGGCCTATTGCAGACTCCTTATGTTTTTAACTTTTTTCTTGTAACTGTACATTTGATGATTTTTTTGGTTGATTTTGTGCTGTTGTTTGCCTGAGAATGTTGGGGGATCATTAGTTTGGTTGCTACTTTATTTCTTGGTTTATAAGTTCCCGTGTGTTGTTTGTCATGTTTGAGATGGTTGGCTGAACAAGAGGACAAATCAAACAAGAATGAATCTAATTTTGTAGATGGCCGAAATGATTTTAGGTAACACAGATAAACTTAAGCTGACAAACATATAGATTGATCATAATTCTTAGATTTAATAGATGTACAGTCGCCTGCACTTAAACCTGGTACAGTGGCTGGGGTATTTTGTGAGATGTGGCACCTTTGTGGAATGCTCATCTGGCTTCTTTAATCTGGCTACTATTGTGAGGTTTCTGGGAGTTTTAATAAGGTGCAAACAAACACAGAGTTGTTACATCTCACAAAATATGCCAGCCACTGTAGCAGGTAGAAATGAAGGCAACTGTACAACTAAGATAAGACTTGAGCGGGAACTTTTAAAGGTGAAGCAAAGGCCATAAGGCAAGAAAAAAAAAAAAAAAGGGGGTTTTAACATCAGCCAAATGCCCAATACATGGGTTTAGATACTGGACTGTGGTAGAAGGTGGGGGATGAGTGATTTTCTTATGCAATATTTTTAACTTGATTATTATAAGCTACAGTATTAGGCCAAGATTCTTGTGCCAGATTCCAATATTTTCCTGTCACTGCTAGATGATGATAATTGGCAGAGTCTGTCAGTTAAGTACAGTACTGTATTATCCTTTCATGTCACGAACCCTGCAGTAACTACTTATGATAAAGGTGTTCTGAGTCTGATATTTTTTATGTAAAATGTTGAATATTTATTTTGTGCATGTATTTTGTTACTGACCCAGTTTCCAGGAAGAACATCTCTTTCAATACAATTTATCATGTAAATACAATACTGTCTAGGGTACACAGCTTTTTCATTAGGAACAAGTTGCTGACCAAACTGACTGATTCACCTGATGTCTGGGCTGGTTCAGATTGTATCAGGATACAGTATTTGTATAAGTTATGAAGAATAAATCTGGAAACTTGTGTATGCATCACTTCAGATTTCTGTACAGTAATTTGTTTAAAGATTTACAATATGTGTGTAAGTTAAGAAACCCTTGACCTTCAGCCTCCTCAAAGTTTCATTGGGCTTTTTGTCTCAATATTTAGAGCAAACTTTGTTATGTGGTAAATTGATGAAAGAGATGTCAACTTTGATGGGAGTTTGGAGATGTTTGGCAAGTGTAATATTATGAGGTTCTCTTCTCTGTGCAGTTTTGCTTAAGTCAGATGGTGGTGGCAACAAGGAGGATTAGTTTTTCATAGATTTTGTAATTGTGTTAGACTTTATTTGAATTCTTCTTCTATATATATATATATATATATATATATATATATATATATATATATATATATATATATATATATATATATATATATATATATATATATGTTGGTTAACAAATGTTTTATGGTATTTCTTATATACAATATGTGTATTGTAGTCCCTAGATTATTACTGTTTATTCAATGTGTTATAAATCAAATATAAAGGTACTTAAAGATTATTACAATAGTGTTAAGATGGATCGAGGAACTTGAGAATTTTCTCTATACAGTTGTACCCCGCTTTACACGGTCAATTGAACCCACAGGGTACCACGTTAAGTGAAATCCGCGTTAAGTGAACAACAGAACATATGGGATTAATTCCAATAGAGACTGGCCTGACCCCCAAACTCCACTTTTTGACGACACACAACTATGTTGTAGTACAAATTTTATCTTAACTTTATGATGGTATGAACAAACAAGTAATATAGAAGAGGTTAGGTTAGGAAAAAATAAAGGTTAAGTTAGGAAAAATAAAGGTTAGGTTAGGAAAACTAAAAGTTAGGTGTAACACTTACGTTAGTAGAAGAGATGGGTCGGCATACGGGGATGGAGGCTGGTTCCGAGGCAGATTACTGGCCCTCAGGTGAATCACCATTACTAGGTGCATCACCATCACTGTCACTTACAGTTGTCAGGGCTTCCCTGACAAATCCCTCAAATTCACTTTCACTGGCTCTGGCTGGCTGTGGTGGGTTGCGGGCGAAGAACTCGGTAATGCTTTTTTGACGGCTAGTGTTAATGTTGTCTTGATACACCGTGATGTACGGCTCCATAGCCTGCACCAGCCGGGTATGGAAGACTTCATAGCGGTCATCGTCATTGTCGCGGGAAAGGAAGGACTTCATTTTTTCTGCACACTCCATGGCACCCTTAATATCACTATGACTTAACTTGTGTTCTTCGGAGAATGACGCACCTTCTTCCTCTTCACTGACGTGCTCATCTTCCAACATCTCGTCGGCAGTCACTTCAGGATCTCTGATCACCTCCAGGATGTCTTCGTTGGTGATCTCGGAGAAGCCTTCAGCTGTAATATTGTGCGCAGCTTCTCTGGCAAGGTCCACTGCTACTGCAACAGTCTGAACCTCACCAGTCACAGGTTGACTCCTCCTCTCAGCTGGTATGCCATGCAACACATGTCTCCATGCGTGACGAATCGCAGCAATAGACAGCTGATCCCATGCCTCCACCAAGAAATGTACAGCTTGTTTGACGTTAAACTTCTTCCAAAACTGTTTGACGAGAACTTCTTGAGTCACCACCTCTTGTTCCTTGTCCTCGTCGCTTTTACTCTCGCTGTCGGTGTCACCCAGCTTACGCAATTCATCCTTGGTGTTGGTAGAGTCGTTCAGGAGCTTGAACTTCTTTGCAGAGTATGCAGCTTTAACATTGCAGATCAACTCCTGGTCCATGGGCTGGATTAATGACGTAGTGTTTGGAGGAATGAAGACCACTTTTACGTTGGGGTGACGATCCATAAGTAGGGCCGAGTGTCCAGGTGTGTTGTCAAGGAGCAACAAAATGTTGAATGGAACATTTTGTTGCTCGCAGAATTTCTTCACGTCGGGAACAAAACAGTCGTCAAACCAGGAGAGGGACAGAGAAGAGAACATCCACGCCTTACGTGCGGTTAGCCAGTGGACATTAAGCTTGTTCATGTCCATATTCTTGTAGGCATGCGGCTTGCGGGCTGCGTGAATCACCGATGACTTTGGTTTACAGGTACCGGAGGCATTGGTGGTAAAGAGGACGGTGATGCGTTCCTTCTGCAACTTCCGACCCCTTACCTTGCTGGCAGACTGGGCAACGAAGGTCTTGGAAGGTAGCTTTTTCCAGAAAAGACCAGATTCGTCCATGTTAAACACCTGGTCGTCAGTGTACTGTCCTTCCTCCACAACCTCACGTAAGAACGGAGGAAAATCTCTAGCTGCCACACGGTCAGCACTCGCTTCCTCACCACCAATGTTGATGTTGGTGATCTTGTTCCTCTTCTTAAACCTATGCAGCCAACCAGAGGAAGCATTGAAGGGTTTGGGCTCTGCAATTCCCATCTTACGTGACACTGCTGCATACATTGGGCTCTGCAATTCCCATCTTACGTGACACTGCTGCGTACAGTTCACGGGCGTACTCCTGCACTGATCGCGTGTCCACCGCCATGTTGCGTCGTGCCTGACGAATCAAGTAACTCACCAGCAAATTTTCCACCTTTACCAGCACCCTGTTCTGGCAATACTTGATCATTGAAGCACCTGCAGACTTTGTGATTTTCATGTGTTCTTTAATCTTGGCTGCATCCTTCTTAATAGTACGAATCGTAGATTCGTTGACTCCATGCTGGCGCCCGAGAACGGCTTGACGTGTTCCTTTCTCCAAATCTTGAATGATCTGGTATTTCACTTCGTAGCTTAGGGCACGGCGTATCTTCTTTGGCTTAGGGCGGCTGGGTCCGGGTAAGGAAAGTTTTCTCTCTGGTGGCGGTGGTCCGGCGGAAGCCATTTCACAGAACAATGGATGCACGTATACACGGGGTAGCCTGGAGCGATGAAACTACTGCGGCAGCGTCCTCTTTCCTCTCTCTCTCCCTCCCTGGGTGGACATGTCATATTACTTTAAACCAATTACAGCTAGCAGCAGAGGGGGGTAGGGATGCATGGCCAATCACAGTCCGATACGTCATATGACGTCAGTGGTAACGCAACAAAGATACACACTGTGCAACCTTTCAGCGCGGCTTGCCCAGGCGGAGAGAGGAGGGAGAGGGTGGGGCGAATCTAAGAATAGCGTCTCGAGCCGGACACACTGCGCGTATATGGGTAGATGAACCGCGTTAAGTGAAAGTTCGGTTCTGGCGAGGCACCGTGTATATGAGAAATCGCGTTAAGTGAAACTGCGTAAAGCGGGGTACAACTGTATTTAAAAATAAACAAACATTAAGGTGATGATTTAATATGCATATAATCTTCCTGCTCCTTGTTTTAGCTCAGTAAAATTTTAGGGATAACTTTTAATGTACTGTAACTTAAGTATTAACTGACCTGCAACTGACATAAACTCATGAATTTCCTTGTGCTTTTGTCACCTTGAATCATTTAAACAGTAATTTTGTATTTATTCCTTAAGTTCATTGCATATTGGTGTGCATGTAGAAGCTGGTTAGTTTAGACTTATATATATGATAACTGATTAGTTCAAAGTACAGGTAGTCGTCGACTTACGACCTAGATTGGTTACGGCCGCCCGGTCGTAAGTTGATCTGGTCGTAAGTCGGCCTATGTTATAATTACCTTACGTATATTATAATGTGTAATGATAATACTGTATAATCATCTTTAAGTCATATTTTATCAACACTTTCTTTGTTCATTATTGTTACGGTCGTCAGGTTTAAGTAAATCACTGCATACTACAGTACAATTTAATTACCTTACGTATATTATAATGTGTAATGATAATATAATCATCTTTAAGTCATATTTTATCAACATTTTCTCTGTTCATTATTGTTACGGTCGTCAGGTTTAAGTAAATCACTGCGTGTTTGTAATTGAGCGCGGGGATGCGCGCGGCTCCAGCTCCCGGCAGCGCCAGGAGGCTGGGGCCAAAACTGTCGTACCGCCGGTCGTAAAGTCGAACAGACGTAAGTCGCATAGGTCGTAAGTCGACGACTACCTGTATAGTATACCTGTAGTTTTATTTTCAGTTCACCTGGTTGAAGACATAATCAGGGTGGTGCGGTCTCCTCTATTGGTGTTTGGTTTGTCAGTAAACATTAGTACTGCTGGGCTGTGTACAATCAAACATGGTGTGGATGTTCCTTATGGTATATTTAAATAGGTTTAGTCTTCAATTTACTTCCCACTTTGGTTTCAGTAACATGTAAGTGTAAAAAAGAAAATATATATACAGTTGGTCCTCATATTACGCGGTTAATGTAACCCGGAGGGTACCGCGGAAAGTGAGAAACGCGTAAAGTGAATAACATAACATTTGGGATTAATTGAAATGGAGTCTGGGCCGATCCCCAAACTCCACTTTTTGACGACACACAACTATGTTGTAGTAAAAATATTATCTTAACTTTATGATGGCATGCACACACAATTAATAATTAAGAGAAATATCAATAATATTAGGTTTTTTAACACTTACATTAGTAGAAAAGATGGCTGGGCACACTGGGATGGGCGGTTGGTTCCGAGGCAGAGGGCAGATTATTGGCCCTCACCTGTATCACTTGTATCAATTGTATCACTATCCACCACAGAGGCTTGCAGGGCCTCTTTGTCAAACCCCCCAAAGTTCATATAAGTCCATATCCTCACTATAATTATCACTATCACTAACTTGGGCCGGCTGTAGTGGGTGGCGGGTGAAGAACTCGGTAATGTTTTGATGACTGGGCGACCTTGTGCGCACCATTTTCGCGCCTCTTACACAACATGGCGGATGGCGGGAGGTTTGGATCCAAAAATGGCGCGGCTTGCCAGCCGCTCTCCGCGTAATGGGGTTCACGACCGCGGAATGTGAAAATGTTAGGTTCTGGCAAGGCACCGCGTTAACGGTGAAACGCGGATTCTGGGACCGCGTAATAGGAGGACCAACTGTATATATATATATATATATATATATATATATATATATATATATATATATATATATATATATATATATATATATATATATATAATCAACACCTCAACCCGCCAGGATTCGAACCCACGGCCCATAAGCCTATGACTGTGACCGGGGAACGCTAACCGCTGGACCACCAGGATGCTAAAAGCAGTCCTAGACTTTGTTATATTTCACACAAAGCCTGTTCAACGAGCTTATGGCGCCGTGAACCTCTAATGGGGACCACCCGCACCACTTAGGTGGTCAGAGTAACGTTTTACCAAATCCGGCTTCGAAACACGAGGATCCATATATATTTCATTAGCCCAATAAAGCACGCGGACTTCTACATACAATCAACACCTCAACCCGCCAGGATTCGAACCCACGGCCCACAAGCCTATGACTGTGACCGGGGAACGCTAACCGCTGGACCACCAGGATGCTAAAAGCAGTCCTAGACTTTGTTATATTTCACACAAAGCCTGTTCAACGAGCTTATGGCGCCGTGAACCTCTAATGGGGACTACCCGTATCACGTAGGTGGTCAGAGTAACGTTTTACCAAATCCGGCTTCGAAACACGAGGATCCATATATATTTCATTAGCCCAATAAAGCACGTGGACTTCTACATGCAATCAACACCTCAACCCGCCAGGATTCGAACCCACGGCCCACGAGCCCATGACTGTGACCGGGGAACGCTAACCGCTATCCTGGTGGTCCAGCGGTTAGCATTCCCTGGTCACAGTCATAGGCTCGTGGGTTCGAATCCTGGCGGGTTGAAGTGTTGATTGTATATATATATATATATATATATATTTTTTTTTAGGGGGCAGTGAAATTTTGCTCAAAGCTGCACTCTTCAGGCATTGTTCCTTATACATATCTAAGACTCCATGCCAAATTTGAAGCTGATTTGTCGAGGTTTAGTCTGCCGCATTTTCTACTGAAATTTTTAAATTTACCTACAGTACTAGCCAAACAGCCGCTGTGGTGGTGCAATGTTCTGTTCAGTGTTTATCAACTTTTTTTTCATATCTCTTCCAGTGGACAAACTTCCCTCGAAAGGCGAGATGTTAAAGAACTGCTGGCGATATAAATGTGATGACGGAAAGTTTGCAGATGTCTCAATGATTATAAAGATGGCCGCCCAGGACTGTTCAGAAATATGGGAAAAAGCAATTGGAGATAGGCAGAATGTTCCTCTTCTTAGCCAAAAAAATATTGAGGAAAGGTTGAGAAAATTGTACAGTAGAGGAATTGAACTAAATAAGAACAAGAATGTAGGCAAAAAAGCTGCATTTCAGGTAGAAATGAAAGAGTTGTTTGATATCTGTAGCTGTTATTGTCCCCTTGCCTCCTGTCAGGATGTGAGGTGCATAGTTAAGGAGTGTGACGGATATCACCTGGCATGTAATTGTGTTATAAAAGTTCCCAAACGTGAGGTGCAGTTTCTCCTTGACCAGCGAGGTGATAGGAAGATGAAGATTGCAGGGGTTGACATGAAAGTGACGAAGATGTGGGACAGAGTGACGGCAAGAGAGAAGCATGATGCGGACAGAGTTAGGAGACAGCTTGAGCAAAAACATAGATATCTGGTAGCTGGAGATATTCCTTATGTTGAGGATAATTCAGATGATTCAAGAGATATTCCTCTCGTCAATACTGATGCTGATTTTGTCCCTGATCCAAGGGCTCTGACAGACACCAGTTCACAGAACCGGACAAGACTCCCTACACTGGCTGCCGCTTGTGACCGATACTTGATTAGTGATTATGCTGGAACTGCCATTGCTACTGCCACCTTAACTGACTATGGCATTATCACAAAGGATGACAAGAGTCAGGTTATTGGACCACATAAGCTGCGGGATGCGAGACAAAAATACCGATTTAAGAGGCAAGAAATTGAGATGGCTAGTTTAGATAATTTGACGTCACTCTATTTTGATGGTAAGAAGACCGCCACTCGTGTGATGATAAAGAATGAGAAGACCGAGAAATGGAGTCCGAGGATGATGGTGAAAGATCATTATGTCATCATGGTTGAGCCTGGCAATGAATATCTCACACATGTGACTCCCAAGACTGGACACGGAAAGCAGATTGCCAAAACTATTCACGAGTTTCTGGTGGAGAAAAATCTAACCCAGCAGCCCATTGTGTGTGTCGGTTGTGATGGAACCAATGTAAATGTAGGATCAGAAAATGGAGTCATTCATCATCTTGAAATGTTACTTGGTCACCCGCTCCATTATTTCATATGTCAGCTTCACGGAAATGAGCTGCCTTTCCGCGCAGTTTTTTATCACTATGATGGTAAACCAAGTGGTCCTGAGCGTTGGCGTGGTCCCATTGGAAAGCAGATCAAGGAGTCTTTGTCTGAGCTTCCAGTTGTCGCCTTCCAGCCAGTCAGTTTCCCTGATTTCCCTGTGTTTAATGATGAAGTGGAGAAAGATCTGTCCTGGGATCAGAAATACCTGTATAGGATTTGTAAAGGAGTTATCACAGGTGTTGTTGAAGATGACTTGGCTGCTATTGAGCCAGGTCCTCCCTGTGTGTCAAGGTGGAACACCTTATGGAGTAGAATCCTCAGGCTGTATGTAGCAACATCAAGACCCAGCCATGAGTTGAAAAGAATTGTCATTACAATAATAAAGTTCAGTGCTCCAATGTGGTTTTACATCAAGATACACCCTTACGTAACACACGGCTCAAGGAACGTATTCCAGTCCCTGCTATACAGTATATGAAACACCTGAATAGTGAGGAGGAGACGATAGTGAAGAAGGCTGTCCAGAGAAATGCATACTTCGCCCACGCAGATCAACTTCTTCTTGGTATGTGTGCAGATGAGGACATGACTGTTAGAGAAAAAGCTGTCTCAATGATAAGAAAAATTAGAGAGGAGAATCAGCAAAAGGAAGAATGCACTGGCAGATCTGAAGAGGAGGAGGAAGATTCTGATGCTGCTGTTGACGAGAATTTGTTAAACTATACTGATGAGGAGGGTAAAGATGGAGATGGGAATGAGGATGTGCTTCCTGTAGTCAACATGAGAAAGGTGGTGACTCCGAAACTAAAGTGGCAAGCAAAAAACTATCATTCCATGATTAACTGGAGGAATGAACTCAAGACTGAGCCTCCTTACATTGCTTCTCTGTCAAATCTACAGGTTAATGACATTCTTGAGACACCATTAGTGGTGCCCAAGTGGCCAAACAGCACTCAGGCGGTCGAGAGAGGCATAAAAGTGATGACTGAAGCTTGCACTGAAGTGACGGGATACGAATCGAGAGATGGATATATTAGGCAAAGATTATTGTCTAGGAAAATGATGCCAAGGTTCCGCACAAAAAAGAATTTCAATATGAACTTGTAATGATTTTCTATACGGTGTACCTATAAAATAACATGTGAATTAAATCGATGTCACCCATGTAAAATTTATCATTATCCTAGAAAACATTAAATGACACCTAATTTTTGGTATACACTAAAAGTTGACAAAAAGTCGTTCGCGATGCGGCAGGGTAAGTATGCATGAAATGGCATGAAATTTTGCACAGGTGTTTGTTACAGCCATACAAACGATGCCTGAAAAGTGCAGCCTGCAACTCAAATAAAAGTGTTTTTTCCCTGCCCCCTGCAAGTAAATCACTGTAGGTGCGCGTGATCTAGGTGTATGCTGATAACCACCAGGAAAGAAGAAAACACGAAGTTCCCAAGCTCTTTCGTGTAATTCACATCTTCAGGGGTGAGTACAGACTAGATAGAGTAATGCAGAACAAGATGAATATATACAGAGGAGGGTGAGACCAGGTCCACAATGGTCAGGTAATGACCCTACTAATCTTTAAATGGCACACAACGGTTGGTGGTTGGGTCAGAAGGGACAGTGACCCGCCCTCTCACCTGATCACAAATCTTCTTAATTACAAAGTTGTCCAGCTTGTACATACCGTTACTCAAATTCATGTTGAATGCTTCGGTATGTTTAATAAGACTAGATTCTATGATGTTCCTACTATCAATTGAATTACATGGTAATATTGAGGAGGCATTATCCCAGTCAATGCAATGCTTGTTATCCCTCAAATGAACAAACAGAGCATTGGATTCCTGGCCTGTCCTGACACTGTATTTGTGTTGTTTAATTCTAGTTACAAGATCTTTACCTGTCTGGCCTAAGTAAAACATATTACATTCCTTGCAAGGAACTTTATAAATGCAACCAATTGTGTTGTTGGGGGAGTTCTTGATTAACATTTGTTTAACAGTGCATGAGTTTTTAAATGCCACATTGACGTTCCAAGATTTTAGCTGTGCCGGAATGTGTGAGAAATTTTTGTGAAATGGTAATATTAAGATATTCTTATGGTCATGGGTGGGCTTGGGATCAGTTCTATAAAAAGTTTTCTTAGTAATGTTTAAGCATTTATCTATGAAAGATCTAGGGTATTTAAGGTTTGAGCCAATATTATATATATATTTGTATTCCTCATCGATGAATTCCGGACTGCAAATTCTCAAGGCACGTAAGAACATTGTTGTAAATACTGACTGTTTGACTTTATTATGGTGGGCAGAATAATAATGAATGTATGAACACACATTGGTTGGTTTTCTATAAATACTGAACTTAAAAGTGTTACCTATTCTGTGTATCAGACAGTCTAGGAATGGCAATTTACAGTCTTGCTCTAATTCCACAGTGAATTTGATCGAGGGGGCTAAGTTGTTAAGTTGTGGTAGGAAAACTTTTAGGTCCTTATTACATGGCCAGAGACATAATACATCATCAACATATCTAAACCAGACTGCTGAGGGTGGTAAAATATTACTTAATAGTTTCTTTTCAAAGAATTCCATATATAGGTTGCTTAATACAGGTGAGAGTGGATTACCCATTGCCATACCAAATTTTTGAGCATAATATTCCCCATTGAATTCGAATTTGCAATCCTTAATACATAGTTTGATGAGTTCGATGAAGTCGTCTTTCGAGACGGGCAGTGAAATGTTATCCAGGGAATCTATGAGGAACTCTAGTAAATCATCAACTGGGACCTTTGTAAAAAGTGACGTTACATCAAAGCTGACCAGTTTAAAATCATGATTAATGTGCAAGTTATTGAGTTTATCAACCAGATCCATATTATTCTTGATATTGGAGTTAGAAATGTTGCCAACTAGGGGGTTTAGTAAGGAAACTAACCATTTAGATAGTTTATAAGAGATTGACCCAACTATCTAAATGGTTAGTTTCCTTACTAAACCCCCTAGTTGGCAACATTTCTAACTCCAATATCAAGAATAATATGGATCTGGTTGATAAACTCAATAACTTGCACATTAATCATGATTTTAAACTGGTCAGCTTTGATGTAACGTCACTTTTTACAAAGGTCCCAGTTGATGATTTACTAGAGTTCCTCATAGATTCCCTGGATAACATTTCACTGCCCGTCTCGAAAGACGACTTCATCGAACTCATCAAACTATGTATTAAGGATTGCAAATTCGAATTCAATGGGGAATATTATGCTCAAAAATTTGGTATGGCAATGGGTAATCCACTCTCACCTGTATTAAGCAACCTATATATGGAATTCTTTGAAAAGAAACTATTAAGTAATATTTTACCACCCTCAGCAGTCTGGTTTAGATATGTTGATGATGTATTATGTCTCTGGCCATGTAATAAGGACCTAAAAGTTTTCCTACCACAACTTAACAACTTAGCCCCCTCGATCAAATTCACTGTGGAATTAGAGCAAGACTGTAAATTGCCATTCCTAGACTGTCTGATACACAGAATAGGTAACACTTTTAAGTTCAGTATTTATAGAAAACCAACCAATGTGTGTTCATACATTCATTATTATTCTGCCCACCATAATAAAGTCAAACAGTCAGTATTTACAACAATGTTCTTACGTGCCTTGAGAATTTGCAGTCCGGAATTCATCGATGAGGAATACAAATATATATATAATATTGGCTCAAACCTTAAATACCCTAGATCTTTCATAGATAAATACTTAAACATTACTAAGAAAACTTTTTATAGAACTGATCCCAAGCCCACCCATGACCATAAGAATATCTTAATATTACCATTTCACAAAAATTTCTCACACATTCCGGCACAGCTAAAATCTTGGAACGTCAATGTGGCATTTAAAAACTCATGCACTGTTAAACAAATGTTAATCAAGAACTCCCCCAACAACACAATTGGTTGCATTTATAAAGTTCCTTGCAAGGAATGTAATATGTTTTACTTAGGCCAGACAGGTAAAGATCTTGTAACTAGAATTAAACAACACAAATACAGTGTCAGGGCAGGCCAGGAATCCAATGCTCTGTTTGTTCATTTGAGGGATAACAAGCATTGCATTGACTGGGATAATGCCTCCTCAATATTACCATGTAATTCAATTGATAGTAGGAACATCATAGAATCTAGTCTTATTAAACATACCGAAGCATTCAACATGAATTTGAGTAACGGTATGTACAAGCTGGACAACTTTGTAATTAAGAAGATTTGTGATCAGGTGAGAGGGCGGGTCACTGTCCCATCTGACCCAACCACCAACCGTTGTGTGCCATTTAAAGATTAGTAGGGTCATTACCTGACCATTGTGGACCTGGTCTCACCCTCCTCTGTATATATTCATCTTGTTCTGCATTACTCTATCTAGTCTGTACTCACCCCTGAAGATGTGAATTACACGAAAGCGCTTGGGAACTTCGTGTTTTCTTCTTTCCTGGTGGTTATCAGCATATATATATATATATATATATATATATATATATATATATATATATATATATATATATAAGTCCAAAAATCCGGACTGCTTGGGGATTGGGTCGGTTCGGATTTTCCGGATTCTCAGGCAGTACTTTTAAAATTCAAATTTCAGGAGAAATAAAGAAGAGATGAACAGGTACATTTTGATAGTTTATTCATTAGCAAATATAGCATGCTTCATTTATCAAAACGAGCAGTTTTAAAGAAAAAGCTGTGAATTCGAAAATTTTATTCTTTGCCTTTTTTATATCATAAATTGCAGACTTTCCAATGTTATATGTTTCCATTAGAACAGTATTGCTCACACCACATTCTAGCTTCTTAATTATTTCAAGTTTGTCACTCAATTTCAAAGTGTTCTTCTTTCTCTTCACACAACGAAGTTTATCTACTTTAGGGGCCATTATTATGGGCTTGTACAGTAGTCTGTAAATGGAATGAGTAGGATTCAAAATTACATACGTTGTCACAGTTTGATTGTTCGTTTTAAAGTGGCAACCGCGTGGTCGCTGTGCAGCTGTGGCGCTCACGCATGCACACAAAAGCCAGCTAAAAAAAAAAAAAAAAAAAAAAAAAAGGTTAAGTTTGAGTTTTCGAAAAGTCCGGATTCTCAGGTGGTCCGGATTTCTGGCATCCGGATTTTTGGACTTTTACTGTATATATATATATATATATATATATATATATATATTATATATATTATATATATATATATATATATATGCAAGTAAATCACTGTAGGTGCGCGTGATCTAGGTATATGCTGATAACCACCAGGAAAGAAGAAAACACGAAGTTCCCAAGCGCTTTCGTGTAATTCACATCTTCAGGGGTGAGTACAGACTAGATAGAGTAATGCAGACAGGTAAAGATCTTGTAACTAGAATTAAACAACACAAATACAGTGTCAGGACAGGCCAGGAATCCAATGCTCTGTTTGTTCATTTGAGGGATAACAAGCATTGCATTGACTGGGATAATGCCTCCTCAATATTACCATGTAATTCAATTGATAGTAGGAACATCATAGAATCTAGTCTTATTAAACATACCGAAGCATTCAACATGAATTTGAGTAACGGCTTGTACAAGCTGGACAACTTTGTAATTAAGAAGATTTGTGATCAGGTGAGAGGGCGGGTCACTGTCCCATCTGACCCAACCACCAACCGTTGTGTGCCATTTAAAGATTAGTAGGGTCATTACCTGACCATTGTGGACCTGGTCTCACCCTCCTCTGTATATATTCATCTTGTTCTGCATTACTCTATCTAGTCTGTACTCACCCCTGAAGATGTGAATTACACGAAAGCGCTTGGGAACTTCGTGTTTTCTTCTTTCCTGGTGGTTATCAGCATATATATATATATATATATATATATTATATACAGTTCGTCCCCGAATTACGTACATCCGAATTACGTACAAACGGCCGATACGTACATCGTTTCTGAAGTCTTTAATTGCAAAAATATTGTCTTAAAAGGGCGAGCAATTTTTAAATTTGGCGGGCGAGCCAGCCGCACCGCGCCGCCACTATCACTGACCATGCAGACGACACGCTAGACGCACCAAAACAACAAGTGTGGTCATTGTGCATACAGTACTTCTCCTGTGAATTTCTGCCCTATTTTGTACACTTTACTCTGTGTGCAATGACTGGTGTAAAGCGTAAGAGTGGTGAAGCCAGTGGGAGTGCTACGAAACGTCAAGCAATCTCACTAGAGGTAAAAATGGACATAATAAAACTGCTTGAGAGTGGTGAAAAGTTGACCAATGTTGCCCGCAAATTTAACCTGAGTCGGTCAACTGTTAATACAATTGATAAGGGCAAAGAAAAGATCAAGGAACATGTGAAATCTGCGCGCCGGTCCCAGAGAGGACGGCGCTGTACAGGACGTTTGTTTACTCCAGGTCTCGCGCACAGCGATGGTTATTTCGTTCATCTTTTCGTTTTATCCATGGAGTAAATTTAAAAGTAGACTTCGAGAAAACATTCAGTTAAAACACAAGGATATTAAAAGTTTGAGTCAATAGTACAATTTGTAGTATGTTTAATACAACATCTCTACAGAAATGCATAAACATGAAATTAACGCATCGGCGACTTTTGCCGGTCGGAACAACGCATCGGCTACTTTTGCCGGTCGGAACTCACGTCGAGTGAGGTGTGAGTGCAGACCGTCCTGTGGCGCGCCGGTACCTGGTAAGGTTTTGACCCCTGTTGGTGTCTCAGTATGATTCAGGAGAAAGCCCTAAGTCTTTTCAACGACCTAAAGAAAGATCACCCTGATGATACTGTGACATTCAATGCTAGCAATGGGTGGTTTAACCGATTCAAGGTGCGAAATAAGCTGCATAATGTTCGAGTGACTGGTGAGGCGGCGAGTGCTGATTGGAAAACAGCACAGGATTTTCCAGATAACATTATAGGGTTGGGGGATTTTCGAGTTAAGTACATTTCGAGTTAAGTACAACCTTTTGGTCCCCATTATGTACGTAACTTGGGGACTTACTGTATATATATATATATATATATATATATATATATTATATATATATATATATATATATATATATATATATATATACAGTGACCCCTCGTTTAACGAACGCCTCGGTTAACGAAATTTCGGTTAACGAACTGCCTTCCATAAGGATCTTCAATTCGGTTAACGAACAAAAATTCGGTTAACGAATTTCTTACGAACCGACCTCAACATGTTTTCGCTTGCACTGACCAGGCAACCAGCTTTAGTATCAGTCCGCCAATACATTAATCGGTTCTAGGGCTTAAATTCCTTACTATTTTAGTAAATATCAAGAAGTTTATACTATTCAATAATTTTAAAAGTTTAATATTAAATTTTTTAGTCATTTTAACAATTATTGAACATAATTGAAGGTATAGTGACTAGTTTAATGCGCGGCATCCAGCCTCTTAACACAGCAAACAGGCGTTAGTCTCTCTGTTTTCACTGGAGGTAACATCTTGCTTGAGACTCTCTTCAACTAAATGCTTTTTTTCTGTGTTTCCAAGCAAATTATTGGTCATTTTGAAATATATTTTACATATTGACAATATATAATGCAGTGCAGTGTTGATTTAAAGAAAATAATCTTGAATTACACCAAGAGAGCTAAAATTTTATGGGTGAAATGGCGCCATGGGGTGACTTCTCTTCCACCCCAATGCCTTCTCTTCTTCCTTCTCCTCCACCCCCATTCTAAATCCCATCATCATCATCATCATCCAGGAGCCTTCTACAAATACACCTCAAAGTAAGTGAACTTTTCTACCATTTTTGTTGAATTTAGGAAATTTTCGGTGAGCTGGAACCAATTACCCAAAAACCCATTGAAACAATGGTTTCGGTTAACGAACTTTTCGGTTAACGAACGACCTTCTGGAACGGATTGAGTTCGTTAACCGAGGGGTCACTGTATATATATATATATATATACATATATATATATATATATATATATATATATATATATTATGAAAATCCACAATGAAAACGTGGATAAGATAAATCTTGATAAAATCACACGGGAAAATGGAAACAACGGAGTACCTTAGCTTTCGTCTTTATTCAAGACATCTTCAAAGGCAACTGCATTACATGGACAGAGAGAGGCTTAAATATACAGGGTGACCTAAAAACATGAGGTCAGGTCAAAATGATGACATCCACTAATCCCCACACCAACACACACGTAGAGGAGCTTAAGAGAAGGGTGGTGACGTGACTAGTCAAGTCAGGTCAGAAAAAAAAGGGGACCCACAAAATAACTATCATACATCTAGATCCAAGGTTTTTAAAGCATTTTTAACCTTGGGCCACTGACAAATAAATTTATGTAACATATTATCAGTTTTGAACTGACCATCACTAAGGTTTATTGATTTTAATTCCTTAATCAAACTAGCTTCAACAAGAAGTCTTTCTGTGACACAAGATGATTTGAAAACTTCTAAGCTTTTTTCCCAAGCAATGGGGTGATTTAAAAACCTTGGATCTAGATGTATGATAGTTATTTTGTGGGTCCCCTTTTTTTTCTGACCTGACTTGACTAGTCACGTCACCACCCTTCTCTTAAGCTCCTCTACGTGTGTGTTGGTGTGGGGATTAGTGGATGTCATCATTTTGACCTGACCTCATGTTTTTAGGTCACCCTGTATATTTAAGCCTCTCTCTGTCCATGTAATGCAGTTGCCTTTGAAGATGTCTTGAATAAAGACGAAAGCTAAGGTACTCCGTTGTTTCCATTTTCCCGTGTGATTTTATCAAGATATACATATATATATATATATATATATATATATATATATATATATATATATATATATATATATATATATATATATGCTGATAACCACCAGGAAAGAAGAAAACACGAAGTGGTTATCAGCATATACCTAGATCACGCGCACCTACAGTGATTTACTTGCATATATATATATATATATATATTGAATTTAAAATCAATCATGAAACCTTTAACAGCTAAAGTTCACAAGTGATTTAGGAAATCTTTTGGACTTCAGGATTAAAAACTGTCTTCAGTTTTTCTTGAATCACCAAACTGAAGAAAACTCACGCTGGGAGGTATACATGTATGTTGTTTAGGTGGAATATTAGTATTTGGTGAGAATTTTTATCATTTATTTTATTTTATTTTTTGTAACCATTGGAAACTTTCTTTACCTATGAGAACTGGGAGTGAAATTTTACTTTCCAGTGTTCCAGAACGACTGAATTAATTGAAGCCAAACTTAGGATGTTGAAATGGTTTTGTTTAAGAATCTTCACTTTACATGCCATTAACAGCCATGGCCCAATCAACCGTATTTTGATAGCTGTTAACTTAAGTATAATTTAAAAATCTATTACAGTACAATATTGTATGGTTCAGGTTTTACAGAATGGTGATTTGACATTTTGTTTATTAGTGTATTAGAGGCTTCCAGCAGGTGTGTGATGCCATCCCCAGGTGTGTGGTGCCATCCCCAGGTGTGTGGTGCCATCCCAGGTGTGTGATGTCATCCCCAGGTGTGTGATGCCATCCCCAGGTGTGTGATGCCATCCCCAGGTGTGTGATGCCATCCCCAGGTGTGTGATGTCATACCCAAGTGTGTGATGCCATCCCAGGTGTGTGGTGCCATCCCAGGTGTGTGATGTCATCCCCAGGTGTGTGATGTCATCCCCAGATGTGTGATGCCATCCCCAGGTGTGTGATACCATCCCCAGGTGTGTGATGCCATCCCCAGGTGTGTGATGCCATCCCCAGGTGTGTGATGCCATCCCCAGGTGTGTGATGCCATCCCCAGGTGTGTGATGTCATACCCAAGTGTGTGATGCCATCCCAGGTGTGTGGTGCCATCCCCAGGTGTGTGGTGCCATCTGCAGGTGTGTGGTGCCATCCCCAGGTGTGTGATGCCATCTCAGGTGTGTGGTGCCATCCCCAGGTGTGTGGTGCCATCTGCAGGTGTGTGGTGCCATCCCCAGGTGTGTGATGTCATCCCCAGATGTGTGATGTCATCCCAGGTGTGTGGGGCCATGTGCAGGTGTGTGGTGCCATCCCAGGTGTGTGATGTCATCCCCAGGTGTGTGATGACATCCCCAGGTGTATGATGCAATCCCCAGGTGTGTGATGTCATTCCAGGTGTGTGGTGCCATCTGCAGGTGTGTGGTGCCATCCCAGGTGTGTGGTGTCATCCCATGTGTGTGATGTCATCCCCAGGTGTGTGATGCCATCCCCAGGTGTGTGATGCAATCCCCAGGTGTGTGATGTCATCCCAGGTGTGTGGTGCCATCCGCAGGTGTGTGGTGCCATCCCAAGTGTGTGGTGTCATCCCAGGTGTGTGATGTCATCCCCAGGTGTGTGGTGCCATCCCAGGTGTGTGATGAAATCCCCAGGTGTGTGGTGCCATCCCAGGTGTGTGATGCAATCCCCAGGTGTGTGATGTCATCCCAGGTGTGTGGTGCCATCGGCAGGTGTGTGGTGCCATCCCAGGTGTGTGGTGTCATCCCCAGGTGTGTGATGTCATCCCCAGGTGTGTGGTGCCATCCCAGGTGTGTGATGTCATCCCCAGGTGTGTGATGTCATCCCCAGGTGTGTGGTGTCATCCCAGGTGTGTGATGTCATCCCCAGGTGTGTGGTGTCATCCCAGGTGTGTGATGTCATCCCAGGTGTGTGGTGCCATGCGCAGGTGTGTGGTGCCATCCCAGGTGTGTGGTGCCATCCCAGGTGTGTGATGTCATCCCTAGGTGTGTGATGTCATCCCCAGGTGTGTGGTGCCATCCCAGGTGTGTGATGTCATCTCCAGGTGTGTGATGTCATCCCCAGGTGTGTGATGTCATCCCCAGGTGTGTGATGCCATCCCCAGGTGTGTGATGCCATCCCCAGGTGTGTGATGTCATCCCCAGGTGTGTGGTGCCATCCCAGGTGTGTGATGCAATCCCCAGGTGTGTGATGTCATCCCAGGTGTCTGGTGCCATCGGCAGGTGTATGGTGCCATCCCAGGTGTGTGGTGTCATCCCCAGGTGTGTGATGTCATCCCCAGGTGTGTGGTGCCATCCCAGGTGTGTGGTGTCATCCCCAGGTGTGTGATGTCATCCCCAGGTGTGTGGTGCCATCCCAGGTGTGTGATGCCATCCCCAGGTGTGTGATGTCATCCCCAGGTGTGTGGTGCCATCCCAGGTGTGTGATGTCATCCCCAGGTGTGTGGTGTCATCCCAGGTGTGTGATGTCATCCCAGGTGTGTGGTGCCATGCACAGGTGTGTGGTGTCATCCCAGGTGTGTGGTGCCATCCCAGGTGTGTGATGTCATCCCCAGGTGTGTGGTGCCATCCCAGGTGTGTGATGTCATCCCAGGTGTGTGATGTCATCCCCAGGTGTGTGATGTCATCCCCAGGTGTGTTATGTCATCCCCAGGTGTGTGGTGTCATCCCCAGGTTTGTGGTGCCATCCCAGGTGTGTGATGTCATCCCCAGGTGTGTGATGTCATCCCCAGGTGTGTGGTGCCATCCCAGGTGTGTGATGTCATCTCCAGGTGTGTGATGTCATCCCCAGGTGTGTGATGTCATCCCCAGGTGTGTGGTGCCATCCCAGGTGTGTGATGTCATCCCCAGGTGTGTGATGTCATCCCCATGTGTGTGGTGTCATCCCAGGTGTGTGATGTCATCCCAGGTGTGTGGTGCCATGCGCAGGTGTGTGGTGCCATCCCAGGTGTGTGGTGCCATCCCAGGTGTGTGATGTCATCCCTAGGTGTGTGATGTCATCCCCAGGTGTGTGGTGTCATCCCCAGGTGTGTGATGCCATCCCCAGGTGTGTGATGTCATCCCCAGGTGTGTGATGTCATCCCCAGGTGTGTGATGTCATCCCCAGGTGTGTGATGTCATCCCCAGGTGTGTGGTGTCATCCCAGGTGTGTGGTGTCATCCCAGGTGTGTGGTGCCATCCCAGGTGTGTGATGTCATCCCCAGGTGTGTGATGTCATCCCCAGGTGTGTGGTGCCATCCCAGGTGTGTGATGTCATCTCCAGGTGTGTGATGTCATCCCCAGGTGTGTGATGTCATCCCCAGGTGTGTGATGCCATCCCCAGGTATGTGATGTCATCCCCAGGTGTGTGATGCCATCCCCAGGTGTGTGATGTCATCCCCAGGTGTATGATGCCATTCCCAGGTGTGTGATGTCATTCCAGGTGTGTGGTGCCATCCCCAGGTGTGTGATGTCATCCCCAGGTGTATGATGCCATTCCCAGGTGTGTGATGTCATCCCAGGTGTGTGATGTCATCCCCAGGTGTGTGATGCCATCCTCAGGTGTGTAATGTCATCCCCAGGTGTGTGATGCCATCCCCAGGTGTGTGATGCCATCCCCAGGTGTGTGATGTCATCCCCAGGTGTGTGGTGCCATCCCAGGTGTGTGATGCAATCCCCAGGTGTGTGATGTCATCCCAGGTGTGTGGTGCCATCGGCAGGTGTGTGGTACCATCCCAGGTGTGTGGTGTCATGCATAGGTGTGTGATGTCATCCCCAGGTGTGTGGTGTCATCCCAGGTGTGTGGTGCCATCCCAGGTGTGTGATGTCATCCCCAGGTGTGTGATGTCATCCCCAGGTGTGTGGTGCCATCCCAGGTGTGTGATGTCATCTCCAGGTGTGTGATGTCATCCCCAGGTGTGTGATGTCATCCCCAGGTGTGTGATGCCATCCCCAGGTATGTGATGTCATCCCCAGGTGTGTGATGCCATCCCCAGGTGTGTGATGTCATTCCAGGTGTGTGGTGCCATCCCCAGGTGTGTGATGTCATCCCCAGGTGTATGATGCCATTCCCAGGTGTGTGATGTCATCCCAGGTGTGTGATGTCATCCCCAGGTGTGTGATGCCATCCTCAGGTGTGTGATGTCATCCCCAGGTGTGTGAAGTCATCCCCAGGTGTGTGATGCCATCCTCAGGTGTGTGATGTCATCCCAGGTGTGATGTCATCCCCAGGTGTGTGATGTCATCCCCAGGTGTGTGATGTCATCCCCAGGTGTGTGATGTCATCTCCAGGTGTGTGATGTCATCCCCAGGTGTGTGATGTCATCCCCAGGTGTGTGATGACATCCCCAGGTGTGTGATGTCATCCCCAGGTGTGTGATGTCATTCCCAGGTGTGTGATGTCATCCCCAGATGTGTGATGCCATCCCCAGGTGTGTGATGCCATTCCCAGGTGTGTGGTGTCATCCCCAGGTGTGTGGTGTCATCCCCAGGTGTGTGATGCCATCCCCAGGTGTGTGATGTCATTCCCAGGTGTGTGATGTCATCCCCAGGTGTGTGATGCCATCCTCAGGTGTGTGATGTCATCCCCAGGTGTGTGATGTCATCCCAGGTGTGATGTCATCCCCAGGTGTGTGATGTCATCCCCAGGTGTGTGATGTCATCCCCAGGTGTGTGATGTCATCCCCAGGTGTGTGATGTCATCCCCAGGTGGGCCTTCATGTTGATTGCACTATATATGTATTGTATGTTTGTTCATTCAATATAGTAATTATGGGATCTCACGTACATTGTGTTGTTTGTGCTGGTATAGTCATCAATATTAGGACCTTTCCACACACACACACACACACACACTCACACTCCAACCTATCCTTGGCTGGTAAAACACACCCACACACACACACTCCTACCTATCCTTGGCTGGTAAAACACACACACACCCACACACCCACACACTCCTACCTATCCTTGGCTGGTAAAACACACACACACACACACACACACACACCTACCTATCCTTGGCTGGTAAAACACACACACACACACACACCCACACACACCCACACACTCCTACCTATCCTTGGCTGGTAAACACACACACACACCAGTTCCTTCCCTATACCAGTCTTACAGTATCCCATTAGTTTATGTGGACAGCAGTCTCTCCATTTCTTTAACTTGTTCTTTCCTCAACCAGTCTCTCTATATCCCTTTGCTGGTCAAATGGGCCTCAGTCTTAATCTTAAGAAATACAGTACCAAACTAACCAAGTGTAACCTTTGAGGCTGTAACCCCAAAGGATGTGGTCCTATTAGGTTAGGTTAGGTTAGGTTGGTGCTTGTAAGACCACGGTCCTTTTTACCATCACTTACATTCATGCAACTTTGTCTTTTCATCATTTAAGTACCGAATACATATTAGTTTAACAGATCATCTATAGGTTGTAGGTGTCAGCTCCCTGTGAGAGTGTGTGCATAGTTAGTGTCATTCTCATGTACTTAAAGAAATGAAGAGTTTGGTATTGATTAGGGTGACAGGTAGAGGATAGTGATTACTGCTTCTGTTTAGGCAGACTCAACAGTTCAATAATAATGTACATATTTTATATGCTAATGCCACAACTTTATGCTCAACTGACTCTATTGAGGCTACTATACTGGTAATTGTATATGTGTATCTTTTTTATATACTAAGACAGTGATTAAGAGGGAAGGATTAAGATATAAGATGTTTTTTATTATGGTGCATCTTCTAATACTATGAGTGTTGTTGGGTTTTGTATGTCTCAGTATTATGAAACAGTATTAGACTTTGTACCATAATTTTGTTTTTTTCTATTCTGGACATTTCCTCTCTTTGAAGTACTTATTGTCTTACTAATGTTATGTATGTACTGTACTTATGGTTTGGCTTATAAAACTAACACTGCACCAATACTTACATCTGTAATTTTGGTTATTGTGTCTGAAGATTTTAAAACCTGTTTACTTATTTTCTGATGTTCATTGCTTCCTCATTTTGTATGTACTGTACTGTACCATAGTTTCATTGTGTACAAAGGCTTCTGGCTTATATATTCAGATCTTCACTTAGAGTTCTGGAATCTACCCTCATATCTTTATATGTCTTTGATTTCATAATTTTTTGTATGAAGGAGAGAGAGAGAGAGAGCACACAGTGGACCATTTATACTATTAGTTCTTATAATGAAACAAATGAGATAATTTCTTAACAGTTTGTTGTTAGTATTAAGGTGATATTGTCAATGATCTTGTTAATGCCTCAGAGCAAGTAAAAGTGGAAAAGATTTACCAGTATTGATCAGGCTTCAACCTTGTGCCAATTTGAAGATTTCAGTGATATTTCCAATCTGCATTACTTACGACTAAAATATGATATCGAAGAGGGTTTGGGATGTAATTTCGGAGGTGACTCATGTTTATCATAGATGATTATTGGTTACAATTAGTGATTTTATAGAAGAGACTGAAGAGAGAAAAAACAAATGGGAGCATATGGTTTTGATACAATTTAAGTTTGGCTTTATAGCACACAGTGTACAGTATTGTATTGTACTGTAATCTGGTCTCAACATGTTGACTATGAAGCTCTTCAGTGATGCAGTAGATCTGCATTATAGAGCTGAGGGTATAAAAAAGTCACTACTTGTTTATATTTATTATGGATGAAGGTTGTACACTTCTTAATCCCAGTTCTTCAAAGGAACAAATGGCTTAACATTCTCTATGTTGTACGTGATATTTTGTTCTGTCAAAGGAAATTATGTAAGGTAGATTTACCATCTGC
Source organism: Homarus gammarus (assembly GCA_958450375.1). NCBI lineage: Eukaryota > Metazoa > Arthropoda > Malacostraca > Decapoda > Nephropidae > Homarus > Homarus gammarus. The sequence continues at coordinate 474,351 of CAUDMG010003059.1, forward strand.
AAAGGTGATAAATACTCGAGTCACAGTTTCATTCTTGAAAACTTCTATACTAAATTCGTACATATTAAACTTCTTTTCAGAAAATGAGTTACACGCCTGAATCTCAAGAAATTTATATCCTTCTCCCTCATAAAAGAATGTTTTTTTTATTTAGCAAATAAAAAACTCAAATTCACTGAAACTTGACCTGATGAACTCATTTATTGTATTTAGATTATAAACAAAACTCATAAGTGTGTACTCACTCAATCTGTCATCCCATGCTTGTGTGCAGCCTGGCTTACATAAGCTAATGCCTTTAGTTCATCTAGAATATGGACTTCATCATAGATGGCTTACTGTACAGTAGATCATTTCCTCTTGGTCCTAGAAATATGTGCAGTATCCTTATTAGTTTTTGGGCCCAGGTTTGATGCCATTTTTCTGTTGTTGAGATGAACATGATTCAGTACTGTGCACACAGACACACTCAGGGACCATATGTTGTCATGCACCAGAGTCTGTTAGTTTACAGAACTAAGACTCGGGTGTATATTAGATTTACCTATATTTTCAATGGGCTAAATGTTTTCATTAATTATACCTGTTTTCAAAATTTTTATTGTTTATAATACTACAAATCATATTGTAGTACATTGAGGTTATGAACTGCACTCCATATTTTGGTCTAGAAATATGTGGTGTGATAAATTTATATTGTATTTATGGAAATTATGTACACTGAGGGTTTACTGCATTTGAGACAATGTGTGGTGATAATATTAAATAATTTAATTACTTCCGTACAATCAATAAATTTGTCATTGGCAATAAAACTTATGGTTCCAACAAACTCACCTTTTATTACAGTACAATATATTATTTTCTTTTTATTAGTTATCTTCACTTTAAATGATGTCTTTGTTTACATTTATCTGTTTTACAACAACAATCACTTATGGTGAGACATAAGTGATTTACATACAGTAATTTTTGTGTTATGTAATATTTGTACTTTACACTACTGTATGTTTGTGTATTTTCAACATTATGAAAATGGTCCAGAGGGAAATATATCTATACTTTTAAAATGTTAAAAGACCTAGAGTAGAATATATATGATAGACACAACTGTTTCACTGCAGGTACTGCTTGATGAGGTTGCCTTGTACAGTATTATCACAGATCACACAGGTGTTGGAACAGTGGTTAGAGGGAGGTGAGGTACAAGGAGCAAATATCACCCCCCCACCCCTACCCCTCCATCCTTTAGAGACGAATACAGGTTCTTTGAAGTCGTAATCCCCACTGTAAAATGTGTGCCCTTCTCCAGTGATGTATACGTTTATAAGCCTATAAATTATCATGTCTACAGTCGGCCCTTAACATACACGGGGGTTACGTAACAGAGATACCCGTGGATGTTAAAAATCCGCGTATTTTTGCTGGCCCCCCCCCCCCCCCCCCCAAAAAAAAAAACCCTGGCCCCCCATGTCCTTATTTACTGTATATACCTGTGTGTAGTTCGAGTTTTTAAGTCCAAATTATTTGGCAAAAAATTGGGGGTCGACCTCCAAACGAGTAATAGTTTCGTTAGGTTGAAAAATATTTATCAGTAACTACCAGTAAACAATGGAAACGATGCACCAACGCACCACCAGCTGTGAGTGTCGGTACAGTTGCCAGGGCAGATCTCTTGCGTCATCATAGCAAGCCCAAAGTATCCAAATCCATGGTGTGGTAGCACAGGACGATGTAAAACAAAGTATTCATTTATTAAAGTTTATTTATAGATACTGGACATAAATTTTTGTTCATTACATTTGAAACATCAATCTTTGTTAATTATATTTGAAACAAAAGAAAACTACGATAATGTATTTTCATTAAATTATTACATCACAAGTATATTTTACCTTAACTGTGACTGAATGAATATACGTATTCTCGGAAATAAATATGAAAATATAATATTTTTGCTGGAATGATTTTCAGTTAAAAAACTGTTGTACTCGTACTGTATTACAATAATATTCTATCCTCTCATTTGCCTCATAATCCCACAACTGAAAACCATTCGAAAAGCGATTACGGTAACATCTTTTGAACGAAAGAAAGTGAAAGTCATTGCTTTCGTCACAATTTTATCCCACTTTCGACTGTAATACGTACGTCATTTCAGCAAAAATATTACATTTCCATATTCTCAGAAATAAATAGTAGTTTTGTTGTAACGTAATGTACAGTATTTAATATTAAAATGCAAAAATAGCTATAAAAACAATTAATACTGTACACCCGTAATGTACTGGCTGGCATCTCCACTCATCCCTGCTCCCGCCAGTCACCACTCCTCCCAGCTCACTCCCTCCGCTCCCTCCACTGCCTCCTCCACCTCCTCACCGTCACTACTGCCGACAACAAACTTAAATGTTTTGTGAATAACTGCACCTCCACTTCCTATGTACAGTACAGTTAACCCTCACTTTACGCGGTCCCACATTCCGCGTTTACGCGGTGCCCTGCCGGAACCCAGGATGCTCACATTCCGCGGTGCGTGTACCCCTTTACGCGGAGAGCGGCTGGCGAGCCGCGCCAATTTTGGATCCAAACCATCCGCCATGTTGCGTAAGCGGCGCGAACATGGTGCGCACAAGGTCGCCCAGTCATCAAAACATTACCAGTTCTTCACCCGCCACCCACCACAGCCGGCCCAAGTCAGTGATAGTGATAATTATGGTGAGGATATGGACTTATATGGACTTTGGGGAGTTTGACAAAGAGGCCCTGCAAGCCTCTGTGGTGGATAGTGATACAATTGATACAAGTGACACAGGTGAGGGCCAATAATCTGCCCTCTGCCTCGGAACCAACCGCCCATCCCAGTGTGCCCAGCCATTTTTTCTACTAATGTAAGTGTTAAAAAACCTAATATTATTGATATTTCTCTTAATTATTAATTGTGTGTGCATGCCATCATAAAGTTAAGATAATATTTTTACTCCAACATAGTTGTGTGTCGTCAAAAAGTGGAGTTTGGGGATCGGCCCGGACTCCATTTCAATTAATCCCATATGTTATGTTATTCACTTTACGCGTTTCTCACTTTATGCGGGACCCTCCGGGTTACATTAACCGCGTAAAGTGAGGGTTAACTGTACTGAACTGTACTGTGCTGTGCATTTTTACAAACAATAAACATGGCAAGAAAAGCAATTAAAAAAAAAGAGATCAAAATTTCACTTTACTGTACAGTACCTATCCTCAGCGACAGGACAGGGGTCATCGGGCTCATCGTCACTCAATTCCATAACGGGTGGTGAAGTGGGGGCGACCGTGCTTCCTCACTGCCGCCAGTGATTGATGGTGTTAAATCTCTCCTTCGGTGATCAAAGAACATGGTGAAGGGGAGTTGTCATCTCTTTCTTTTCATTTCTTCCATGATGTTTTTGTATGGAGCGAAAACGTCATCCATCCCTCGCATGAATTTCAGGGCACGCACCATGGAGGGGTCCATACTATAGGCCAAGTTTTTCAGTGCCTCAATATTCCTGGTCATCTCCACCAACTTCTCCAATGTTATTTCTTGGTGCTCTTCCTCTTCCTCATCCTCTTTCCCTTTCGCTTCCTCTTCCTTGCCTGTGTCTACTAACTCCTGTAGATCCTCCTCGGTCAGCTCAGTGTCGTGCTCTTCAATTAGCTCCCTAATCTCGTCCTCTGCCATGTCCTGGAAGCCTTCAGCAGCCACTTTCCTTGACAGTGCCAGGGTCTTTCTGAATATTTTCATTAAAATCCATCAAAATCATTTTCCTTGTCATCGTCTTAAGCACCAAACAGCTCCTCCCAGTCTTCTCCTTGAACAGGGCTAGAGGGTACGTGTTTTTCGAATCGTTTTCAATTAAAAAAATGTTACAGCACATGTACACTTTACCTAAACTGTGCCTTAATGAATATATTCTCAGAAATAAATAGTAGTTTTGCTGAAACGTGATGTATTTCAATGTAAAATAGGATAAAATACATGACGAAAACAAAAGACTTGACCTAACCTTCCGATGTTCAAGAGATGTTACTCGTTTTTTTAATAGTTTTATGTTAAAATATTGTTATTATTACAATGATATTCTATTCATACTGTGCTTGATATACTACATTCACGGAAATGTAATATTTTTGCTGAAATGACATACGTATTACAGTGGAAAGTGGGATAAAATCGTGACGAAAACAATGACTTTCGCTTTCTTTCGTTCAAAAGATGTTACCGTAATCGTTTTTCGAATGGTTTTCAGTTAAAAAAACTGTTCCATCACAAGTGAATTAGGATAGAATATTATTGTAATACAACAGTTTTTTAACTGAAAACCATTCGAAAAACGATTATGGTAACATCTTTTGAACGAAAGAAAGCGAAAGCCATTGCTTTCGTCACTTTCCACTGTAATACGTACGTCATTTCAGCAAAATATTACATTTCCATATTCTCAGAAATAAATAGTAGTTTTGCTGAAACGTATTGTATTTCAATGTATATTAAGATAAACTACATGAAAACAAAAGACTTTACCTAGCCTTCCGATGTTCCAGATATGTTACTCGTTTTTTTAGTAGTTTTCAGTTAAAATACTCTTATATTAGTGATATTCTATTCATACTGTGCTTGATATAATACATTCACGGAAATGTAATATTTTTGCAACTACATTGCTGATGTCAACACAAGCGTGGTTACAGCGAGACTGACTGAGTGAGGGAGAGCTATGCGTGTGTTTGTGAGGTTGCGGGAGCGGGCGGTGTCCCAAGCGCGGTGTCCCATGTTCGGTGCCGCGTGCGAGTTGAATGGTGCGCGATTTGAATGTACAGTACTTCAATTACTTCAATGTACAGAATATTCCTCCGGCGGGGCAATCCGCGTATTTGCAAATCCGTGTATGCTAAACCCGCGTATGTTAAGGGCCGACTGTATACTGTACAGGAATGCGTCGTTTAGTGATCGGGATGCATTCTTGAAAAACAGATTGCTGAATGAACAGAAACTGGAAATATTACCTTAAGCAAGGGTTAACGAGGAGTAATATCTGTAGAGATGAAGCATAATTGTGTAACCGAGTCGCCGACTGACCGACTCATCACCCAGTTAAGTTATTGTTTAACTCATAATTTTGGGAAGGTATAAGTAATTTTCTTAATTTTTTTTGTACTGTACTCTGTTACATGCAGACAATCGTTTATACAGAATTATCATAATGTCCAAAACATAAAGGGCATAAACAGTTCTTATGTGGTCCACAGTTAGCTGACAAGAGTGGAGGGGGAGTGAGGAGCAATCATTTTAGTACTGTACACATTATCACAATAGTACTGGGTAATGAACAGTAAATCAATAGTCAATAACACGCCAAAGTCACAACAATAACAGCGATGCACAGCAATAGGAGCAATGCACAGTGATCGATAATATACAGAGCACAGATCACAATGTTCAAAGACAGGCGGTACTGTAAACACTAGTGTAGTAATGGCGTGGGTTGGTAGGTGGCACAGTAGTAGCATACCCCTACAATACGTGGTTTTCATATACTGGTACAGGTAATATACCTAGGTGTGTACACTCGCAACAAAAAGTATCGGTGCGTACTGTAGTGTGAACAATTTGAGACCAATGTCGATAGGTATTGGGAAAGGCGAGTTGTTCCAGCCGTATGTTGGCAGCCCTTTAATTCTGCTGAGCAGCTACTATGCCCTGGTCAAGTGAAACAAACCGTTATAAATAAGGTCGGGAAGTGATAAATAGACAGTATGAAATATGAGGAGGTGCCTGTTAACAAAATTATTTGTGATACTTGTGAATATTGCCACATTAATTTATGCTACCAAATAAACCACTCAACCTGGTCGTCCTGAGAGGTGGTGCAGCGTGGACGGCCGCTCCGAGACCTGTCATCTGTAGCACCAGTTTCCAGGCATCGCCGAATCCATCGTGCAGCGGTGTTCCTGTGGACACCAACTAATATCTGTGACGCCCAACCCTTTGTTATGAAGGGCAATAATAGCTCCTCGTGTTCTCTCTGAGGTTTCCATGTCGTCTGGCATGTGTAGATCTCTATTGCTTCATATTACCTCTGTTTTATACCCACGTTCACCGAGACCGAACCCTTGCTCATCATTCAGTCGACACAAAGCAACAATCCGAAAAGAGGAAACAAACACACTGATTGTCATCCATATGGCAACACCTAGTGGAGGGGGGGGGTTATGAGGATACTCTTACCAACCTTCCAGACATATCACAGTGTATACGTATCGTTTCTGAAGTCATCGATCACACCCTGCACCGAAAAATTTATTTCTGTTTTTTGTTGGAACAGTAGATATTGATTTCTAAAGTCATTTCTAAAATTCAGGTTGGCTGATTCATAGGTATCTTATAAAGCGTCTCTCTTTCCAAGTGGTTTATTGTCAACCTTGAATATCCAACATTGCCACGGTCTCCGAGTGGGGTGAGAGACATATCACCCTCGGCATTCATTCTATGTCACTTTATTTTGTTATTTCCACCCTATTGTGATTATATAATAATAGATAGGTAGGTAAATAAAAAAATGGCATTCAAACAATTTTTTTTTTTTTTTATGTACATGTGTCAATTCTAAATGGAATGGAACTCAGGGTGAGGACTTTGCTGCGCACCAAACATGCCATGGTCAGTTTCAAACATTACTCACATAAAACAACTTGTATTTACATAGTTCTACACTTATTTTACTATTTATTGTACTCAAATATTTAGGTATTATTCACCTGGACAATTTTTAGGAGTTGGCACTTGACATAATTATGCTGTCTAGTAAGCCACAGATTTATAAAGTACAGTTTTACCACATACACCTGATCCTCGCTTTATGCGATGGTTGCATTTTGTGAAAACACAGCATAATGGAATTCTGCATATAATGAGCGCTTAATCTTATGGGGAAAATTGGAATCTGTTCCATAACTACTAAAAGTCAGCAGTAATGCTATAAAAGTTGTGGAAAAGTCCTTACAATACTCTAATGTGGATTATAAATAAAGATGATGTATACAGTGATCCCTCGGTTAACGAGCGCCTCGGTTAACGAGATTTTGGTTAACGATTTACCTTCCATAAGATTCTTAACTTCGGTTAACGAGCAATCACTCAATTAACGAGTTTTTTACGAGCCGACTTCAACATGTTTTCGCTTGCATTTGGTGGTCCACCAGCTGTAGTATTAGTCCGCCAATACAGTAATTGGTTTTAGGGCTTAAATTCCTTACTATTTTAGTAAATATCAAGAAGTTTATACTATTCAATAATTTTAAAAGTTTAATATTAACTTTTTTAGTCATTTTAACAATTTTTGAACAAAATTGAAGGTAAAGAAACTAGTTTCTGGCGTGCCATCCAGCCTGTTAACACACCAGACAGGCGCTAATCTCTCTCTGTTTTCAGTGGAGGTAACATTTTGCTTGAGACTCTCTTCAACTAAACGCTTTTTTTCTGTTTCCAAGCAAATTATTGGTCATTTTGAAATTTATTTTACATATTGACAATATATAATGCAGTGCAGTATTGATTTAAAGAAAATAATCTTGAATTACACCAAGAGAACTAAAATTTTATGTGTGAAATGGTGCCATGGGGTGACTTCTCTTCCACCCCAAAGCCTTCTCCTCTCCCTTCTCCTCCACCCCCATTCTAATTCCCATCATCATCATCATCATCATTCAGGAGCCTTCTACATACACACCTCAGTAAGTGTACTTTTCTACCTTTTTTGTTGAATTTAGGCAATTTTCGGTGAGCTGGAACCAATTACTCAAAAACCCATTGAAACAATGGTTTCGGTTAACGAGTTTTTCGGTTAACGAGCAACCTGCTGGAACGGATTGTGCTCGTTAACCGAGGGACCACTGTAAAAGAAAATAAATAGAGAACGGATGTGTGTTTGGTTGGGTGGAAAGTGAGCCGCCTGATAAACTAAGGAGCCCTCCCTACCTCTCCCTCCCTGCCTCCCTCTAATTGACATCATACACACACACACATCATTTATATAGAAGTTTGGTGTTAATACAGTGAAACCAAAAATACAGAACTGTATTTTATGGCAGGGAATATTTAGGAAAAAACTTGTGTGTATTTTCCTCCTGTAGCCAAAGTTTTCTTTAAATAATATATACAGTACCAGTAACTGTGAGGAATAAATACACATAATACCCCCCCCCCCCCCCCAAATACTGTACATCATGCCCTAGCAATTTGCGGATTTTTAATTCACGGTCCTCAATTATTCGCGGATGACACCCTGGATGTACCCAAGAATGTCTGTGGGTACCGGTAGTTGTAAAGTTGCCGTCATTTTCGTGGCTGGGTTGGCTGAAAGTAGATCTACATATCAGTCCATCTGGCGCTCAGTTGCCATCCGTTCTTGAGAAGGTAATTTTTACGAGGAAAAAATTGTCGTATGGCAACTCAACCAACCCAACTTTAACAACATGGAGTTGACTTGAGGGAAGACTAACATTTTTCTCCATTTTGTTGTCTTACTTCTGATTATTTGTGAGACGATTTTCCCCCTATTATTTATTTGTATGTGTGTGTGTGGAGACAAACACACACACACACACACACACACATCCACACACACGCACACACACACATATATATATACAATACAAGTGAAAAATAATTGTCCGAAGGTAAACACATAAAGGGAATATACATTTCTTTGCATACGAGTAAAAATGTACCCCCCCCCCCCCCCCCGGGTAAAAAAATAATATTCGCTGATTTGGTTATTCACGGTCATTTTGAGACCCAAGCCCCCACGAATTTTAAGGGCATGCTGTATTGCCAGATCAGTAAATAAAATCTATATGAAAGTTTAACAATCACCATTTGCATACACTCCCAGCTTCACCATATCAACAAAGATCAGCTGGGACACTGATTCCCGAGCAACACTCTCCCACCCCTACACTCTCCATTCTCCTCCTGTTACTGTTTGCCCTTAGGAAAATTATTTCTTTTACTTTTTTTCACAATATGTATGTAGGACGGTGTGTGCATGTAAAAATAAATGAAGAAAGTTACCTATATTGACCCAAAAATACAAGATGAAAAGCAACCATAATACCACAGCTTGGCCCAGTAGCTTGGTGGTTACAGTGATGAATCTAGCCTAGCTATAATGCCATGATTAATCACTATTAAGCACTATTATATCAGTAAACACTAATAATAACAGTAAATCCAGTGAAATATGGCAGAGAGGGAGAAGAGTTACAACTGCAGATGGTGCTGTAACTAGCGGTCACTCACTCACTTCCAGGCCTCCTTTGCCAGGCCTACGATTGAAATACAGTACGTATAGGAGAAATACATATCTTGTACTAGTCTAATTTGAAAACAGGGATGGACACAGTGATAAGCAAATTATATAAACCAGGCATTTACCTATAATAACACAATAAGAAACATTGTATCATTACTAGAGTGAATGAAATACAGTACATGTATAATCTGGGTTTACGCGGATATTTTATAAGCGAAAAGTCATTTATGCGGCACCTGTCCAGACACGATGATTATTATTTATGCGGTAAGTGCTATCATATATGCGGCAAGCGGCGGGACAAGGTGCTGAGCGCTGACGTCAGACTCGCGCTGATGATGTCGCGGTCTGTGATTGGGCCACGTATCCTTACCCCCTACGCACCTCCTCCGCCGCGGGCTGTGATTGGTCTATTTAACCTTGCTCACCCTGCCACCAGGGCTGATGACCTTGGCCGCGCCAGTCTCATAGTTCCGGCGTATACTCCCTCGTGCCCAGGAACCTGTTTTGTTTTTTACTTTCTACACAATGGCTTCTGCTGGACCCCCACCACCCTTGAACTACCTTGCCTAAGCCGCCCCAAGCCCAAGAAGGTGCGACGCGCCTTAAGCTATGAGGTTAAGTACAAGATCGTTCAGGAGTTAGGAAAAGGCACGAGGCAGGTGGTTCTGGCCAGACAATATGGAGTGAATGAATCGACGATCCGCAAGATCAAGTAAGAAGCCGACAAAATCAATGAACACATGAACATTACCAAGGCTGTAGGTGCCTCGCTGGTGAAATAATGCCACAATAAGGTGCTGCTGAAGACCGAGAGTTTGTTGGTAAGTTACATTATTCATCAGCCGAGAAGGAACATGGCGGTCGACACTCGGGCAGTGCAGGACTACGCCCGAGAGCCCTACCCAGCAGTGGCAAGAAAAATGGGATTTGCAGAGCCCAAGCCCTTCAGTGCTTCCGCTGGGTGGCTGCAAGGTTTTAAACGACGCAACAAGATCACAAATATTGATATAGTCGGAGAAGGAGCAAGTGCCGACCGGGCTGCTGCCATGAATTTTCCCCCATTTTTACGGAAAATTATGTAGGAAGGCCAGTACACCGACAACCAAGTGTTCAATTTGGATGAATCAGGGTTGTACTGGAAGAAATTGCCATCCAAGACCTTCGTAGTCAAGTCTGCTAGCATGTGTCGGGGGTGCAAAATGCAGAAGGAACGGATCACTGTACTATTCACCACCAATGCCTCCGGCACTGCTAAGCTGAAGTTGTTTGTGATTCACAAAGCCTGCAAGCCACATGCCTACAAGAATATGGACATGAGCAAGTTAAATGTCCACTGGCTAACCTCAGGGAAGGCGTGGATGTTCACTGGTCTGTCCCTCTCCTAGTTTGACAACTGTCTCGTTCCTGATATAAAAAAAATCCGTGTGGAAAATAATGTGCCATTCAACTTTTTGTTGCTCCTCGACTTTGCACCAGGACACTCGCCCCTTTTGCTGGATCGTCACCCCGACGTAAAAGTGGTCTTCCTTTCCACTAACACTACGTCGTTAATCCAGTCCATGGATCAGGAGTTGATTTGCAACGTGAAGGCTGCTTTCTCCGCCAAGAAATTTCGGCTCCTGAACGACTTCACCAACACCAAGGATGAACTGCAGAAGCTAGAGAGTGGCACCGATAGCGAGAGCGAGGACGAGGAACACGAACAAGATTTGGCTGACCATGAAGTGTGGGTCAAGTAGTTCTGGAAGCTGTTTAACGTGAAGAAGGCTGTTGATTTCTTGGTGGAGGCATGGGGGCAGCTATCTGTGGCAACGATTCGGCACGCGTGGCAGGATGTGTTGGAGGGTATCCCAGGTGGGAGGCAGAGGCAAGCGGTGACGGGCGAGACTCAGTCTGTTGCTGTGGCATTGGAGAATGCAAGAGAGGCTGCACAAGGTGTTAGAGCTGCAGGCTTCTCCGAGACCACCAAAGAGGACATCCTGGAGGTAATCAGGCAACCTGAGGTGACTGCGGACGAGATGTTGGAAGATGATGACATCAGTGAGCAGCGAGGTGAAACAGAACAAGAGCAGAAACTAACACATGCTGATGTGAAGGAGGTCATCGAGGCAGCTGAGAGATTGAAGCTCCTCCTTGCCAAAGACCCAGTCAATCATCGCTACAAAGTGTCTAATAACCTTCTGTTGAAATGCCTGGAACCCAAAGTTCAGCAGTATCACGACCACATCGAAGCTAGCCGTCAACAAAGCATCACCGAGTTCTTCACCCGCTAACCACCACAGCCAGCCCAAGTCAGTGATAGTGAGGATATGGACTTCGAGGGGTTTGACGAGGAGGCCCTGCTAGCGTCTGTGGTGGATAGAGATACAGGTGATACAGGTGAGGGCCAATAATCTGCCATCTGCCGCGGAACCAACCCCCTCATTCCCGTGTGCCCAGCCATCTCTTCTACTAACGTAAGTGTTAAAAACCTAATATTATTGATATTTCTCTTATATATTAACTGTGTGTGTGCATACCATCATAAAATTAAGATGTTATTTTTACTACAATGTACAGTATTGTGTCGGCGATAGCCAAAAAAATGGGTAGTCTGGCGGTCGGCCCAGTCTCTGTTTCAATTAATTCCATAGGTTCTGTTATTTTATTTACGGGTTTCGCTTTATACGCGGACCTCCATGGGTTTAATTAACCGCATAAAACCAGACTCTACTGTAATATTCCCACAGACAACAGTTGATAAATGTCGGGTGCCTGTGTTCCAAGTGTTGACACCTTGGTCCCTTGAAATTTTGACTCAAGGTGGACATATCTGAGGACAAATTTGGCCTACTTTTTTTTTCTCTTGAATTTGAATTTTTTAATATTTTTGGGGCAAATAATTTTGACTGGCTTCAGTGATATCTGCCTTAGCGTGCTTTTACTGCAGTATGCCATATCTTCTGCAGAACGCGTAATAGGGAACCTTTTCTGCATAAAATGAATTGTGGGTAGAAACAGAGTTGCCGCATAAACGTTAATTCACATATAGTGAATGCACACACTTTAAGAGGGTCCAGTGTATACGTTGTCACAATCCCTCCACTACATCATGTTGTGCTGTTACTGAACGCTAAAATAATGACAGATTACACATATTTACACTATTTACAAGATTACTGGGAATTTTACCTTTTTTAAGGATATATATACTGTAGATATGTGCCCTAAACATGGTGTCCTTCACCGTAGCAGACATTAATCTTTGTCCTAAACCTTGTACAGTAAGATGAAGATTCCTAAACCCAACAAATGCAGATCAGTAAATAACCAGTACAGTATACGATTGCTAAACGACAGTTACCTGTACTGACTATAACTGTTGTGGGCAACTGATAAAGTCGATGGGTTCCACAGGTAAGTTGACTTGCTCTTATGTCAACAGTATTCCTTTGCGGGGTTAATGAGATATTGGTTCACACTCAGGATGGGATGGAGAAAGGAAACTCACACTGTGCTCTCTGTATACATATTGTATTGGATGTACAATGCAGCTTGGTGCTGGGGGGGTGGCAGCGTTAGTCCAAGCGTGACGTAGATAGGAGGACAGGCAGCTTGTTGGGCGGCATGGTCGCCGGCGGGAGCGAGGGCCACCAGGCAGGAGCAGAGGAGGAGGAGGTGTTGCTTGCTGGTGGCTGTAGGAAGAAAGAGGTAGGTCACGGCCACGTGAGGTCTTATATAGCGGGGGTAGGCGTGTCTTGACAGTTAACCTCTGCTATGTTAGGAACGCAGGCTGGGGAATTTGAAGAGGGTCGGCTATTACTCAGCGACAAACGGCGTTTGTAGGGGAGGGAAGCCACTACAATACTTCTCCTTCCTTCCAGGCGGTGTAGGAGACTTGTTGTCTGCAGGGTTGTATCCCACATGTGAGACATAACGGACAGGGCGTGGGTGAGCCGGCTGCTATGGGAGACACTGTCTAGATACACGAGATCTGTGGGAGAAGAGAGAGAGAAGGAGGGTTGTGGAGGCGAGGAATGTGGTGCTTCTCTCGCGGCAGGCACAGAGTCCTCAGATGCACCTGCTGGGGTGTGTGGGTCCTCGTCAGGAGCAGGGGCCACGTGAGGAGCAGGGGCCGCGTCAGGAAGAGGGTCCATGACAGCAGCAGGGTACTGTCCTGCACGCTGCTGTCGTGGACCCTGCTGCTGTCATGGACCCTGCTGCTGTCTTGCACCCTGCTGCTGCCATGCAGGGGGTACCTGAGGGAGAAAAGAGGGGTGTGTGGGTCCGCTTTAGGAGCAGGGGCTGCGTCAGGAGCAGGGGCTGCGTCAGGAGCAGGGGCCACGTCAGGAGGAGGGTCCAGGACAGTAGCAGGGGTTACTGCTGGGCTGGGGGCGGCGTCTGAGGCAGGACGGGTGTGTTGGGGTCGGTAGGACGTGGTGCTTGGGGCAGGAAGAGGAGCGGCTGTCTGCTTAGAGTAGCAGAGCTGCTCTAGGATATGTAACCTGCAGTGTAGAGACAGTAGCTGTAGAGCTGATGAGAGCTGCCTCTGTGTGGGTAAGCCAGTCTTCCATGTTGATTGAAGATTGGGAGAGTGATCAGTTTCTCCTCCATCCTGTGTGAGTGCGATTCTCCGGGGTCACCATTTATGGGGTTTTGAGATATTGGTTCACACTCAGGATGGGTTGGAGAAAGGAAACTCACACTGTGCTCTCTGTATACATATTGTATTGGATGTACAATGCAGCTTGGTGCTGGGGGGGTGGCAGCGTGAGTCCAAGTGTGACGTAGAGAGGAGGACAGGCAGCTTGTAGGGCGGCATAGTCGCCGGCGGGAGCGAGGGCCACCGGGCAAGAGCGGAGGAGGAGGAGGTGTTGCTGGTGGCTGTAGGAAGAAAGAGAGCGGTCACGGCGGGGTGAGGTCTTATATAGCGGGGGTAGGCGTGGGTTGATAGTTGACCTCCGCCTTGTTAGGTGGCGCTGGTTGCCGACCTTGACCACGAGCCATACGCTGGGGAATTCGAAGAGGGTCAGCTGGTCAGCGACACACGACGGTTGTAGGGGAGGGAATCCACTACAATACGCCCCCTTCCCTCCAGGCGGTGTAGGAGATTTGTTGTCTGCAGGGTTGTATCCCACATGTGAGGCATAACGGGCGGTGCAGGAGACTTGTTGTCTGCAGGGTTGTATCCCACATGTGAGGCATAACGGGCAGTGCAGGAGACTTGTTGTCTGCAGGGTTGTATCCCACATGTGAGACATAACGGCGAGGGCGTGGATGAGCCGGCTGCTATGGGAGACACTGTCTAGATACACGAGATCTGTGGGAGAAGAGAGAGAGAAGGAGGGTTGTGGAGGCGAGGAATGTGGTGCTTCTCTCGCGGCAGGTACAGAGTCCTCAGTAGCGCCTGGTGGGGTGTGTGGGTCAGTGTCAGGAGCAGGGGCTGCGTCAGGAGCATGGGCCACGTCAGGAGCAGGGTCCATGACAGCAGCAGGGTGCATGGCAGCAGCAGGATGCATAACAGCAGCAGGGTGCAAGACAGCAGCAGGGTCCACGACAGCAGCAGGGTGCATGGCAGCAGCAGGATGCATAACAGCAGCAGGGTGCAAGACAGCAGCAGGGTCCACGACAGCAGCAGGGTGCAGGACAATAGCAGGGAGTACCAGAGGGAGAAAAGAGGGGTGTGTGGGTCCGCGTCAGGAGCAGGAGCCGCGTCAGGAGGAGGGTCCATGGTGCTTGTACCGGCTTCAGTCTTCCATGATTTAGCTCCAGTAGTTGCCGATTCCGGTAGCGGCATAATGGCCTTAACTTGACTCATTCTAGGTCGCTTGTGGTCAGGTGATATGTCTATTTGGTAAGTGCCTCCAGTGATTGCTCTCTTTGCTCTTAGGAAACTGGTCTGGTGTTCTCCTCTTTCAACTTCGCCCCGTTGCGCCTCGCCACTGCTCGTCAGAACTCCCGTGAAATGCAGAAGCCTCGAGTGTACTCCAGAGCAGCCATCTATACCACATACCATCTTCTGGCTTCACTCCGTTATCTGGTGATTATGACCCAGGCAGGCGAAGCAGCGACGTTCTTCCCTTACGAGGGAAGTTCGCTTCCCTGTGGACATGCTGAGGAATGTCCTGCACATCTGAAGAAGGTGATCTCTGTGGCATAACGAGCAGCGTTCATCGTCCGTTTCTCTGGTTGTCTTTATTCCTGATGTCACCAGACCCACAAGTTTCTTCCTCGACGAGGATTGGCGTGAGGGTGAGTCTGCATATATTCAGCTTGGTTACTCTGGTCCTTGTCCCTTTGAGGCCTCCTCCGCCTTGTCGACCATATCCATAGTGAATTCCAACATCCACTCGATCCCAGGAGGCTTCCCTTGCTTCCTTTTGTATTTATGCACCTTATCCACATAGTCGTCCCTTATCTTTCCCTTGACTCTCTCAGCTTATGTATGAATTGATTCATACTTGTCAATCTGATGTAGTTCTCCCAGAACCTTCAAGTTCCTCATGCAATTCTCCAGTTCGTCTGAGAACTGTTGGGGGCCCTTTGCTTCATTTAGTCTCACAGTTGGACCTTATTAGCTGACAGACGTAAGTGTGCTTGTTGCCGTGACGTTTCTTTAATATGTCCAAAGTTTCCAAGTACCATATTTTGGGATTTTTTTTTTTTTTTTTAAGGGGATTAGCCCACCCGGACACAGGTCACTGACCCACATCAGGGCCTGGGGGCGAAAATGTAATAATTATTCATGTAAATAGAATTTATAATAAAAAAAAATAATAATAATACTGTAATAATAATAATAATAATAATAATAATAATAATAATAATAATAATAATAATAATAATAATAAAGAACTATAAAGGAAAAAAATAGTGAGAAAAAATATATATATGTTGTGTTGTCAAGTAAGAGAAACAGTGAGACCCTGCAATTGTGTGTAATTGAGACAGATCAGCAACCTGGGACGTGGTCACAATTTTCGTGACGCCATATGGCAGCAGGGTCTACCATTAGACAACACATTATGCTTCCAATATCTTCCCCGGCGGTAGTACCTCCCTGTTTGATAGCTGCCTACTCCCTGTTTGATAGTTGGTGTAGGCGACGAAAAGTGTCTCTAATTTCAAAGCATCAAGTATCTGCGGCATACCAACATGTAGCTGGGAGGGTCCCTTGAACTACCATTACAGTATTCACCACATTTTCAACCAATTGACAGACCCTAGCATATCTCGGGAACCAGGCGGCGTGACAGTACTCCAGATGGGAAAGCACTTCACTCCTGAAGATCGTTACGAGGGATCGTCTAGATTATCTGAACGACCTTCTTTTAAGACCCAATAATTTATTTGCCTGATTTACCTTCTTCTCGCAATGGTCCGAGAGCTTCACCTCATTGTCACCATACACACCTCAGTCCTTCTCACATTCAATCTCAAATAATGCAGTTTCTTCATCCCGTTGGTATGCCTCAGGTGCATCTTCTTACACTTCGTGACATTGAATCTCAGCAGCCATTTCTTCGACCATTCTTGGAGCTCACAGAGATCCTTCTGCAGCTCTTCACAGTCAGCTTGGTTCTTGATTTCCCGAAATAACTTGGCGTCATCGGCAAACATTTGCATGGAGGAGTGTACTACGTCAGGCATGTCATTTATGAAACAAACAAACAACAGCGGGCCCAATACACTGCCCTGTGGTACCCCACTTGTGACAGGTACAGATGATGATTTCGTGCCATTAATCACCACACACTGCTTGCGGTCATGTAGAAAGTCTCCACGCATGGACATTTCCCCGAATTCTTTACCCTTCCAGTTTGATTTTCACCCTTTCGTGGGGTACACTGTCGAAAGCTTTGGTATATATTGTCGATATTACCACACCGTTCCTGAATATGGGTCCAAATATCCAATACCTTGAGCAATTGTGTTAAGCAAGAGCGCCCCGGCATAAAACCGTGTTGGCAGTCCTTTACAAGGTTGTTTCGTAGTAGATGTTCCATCGCGGCATCTCTAATAATACTGATAGTCTTTAATTTCTCTTCTTTCTTTCCCCTAAATATTAGTTCCACCTCTGCAATTTCCTCGCAAATTTCTTCTGTGAAAACTGATAAGTAACTGTTCAATGCTTTGCTTATATCTTCACTGCCATTTATCACTTCCCCCCTCCCTGACTTTAAAGGCCCATCTTTGTCCTTGACCTTTGTTCTATATACCTGAAAAAATCCCTTGGGATTCGCCTTGGATTCTCTTCCTATTTTGATTTCATAGTCTCTCTTTGCTTTCCTTACATTTTTCTTAACATTCCTAGATAGTTCATTATACCTATTTCTGAGCTGCTCCTCCCCTTCCTTTAATTTCTTATAAATTCCTTTCTTTATTCCTGTCATGTTTAAGTTTTCTGGTCATCCACCTTGGCTCATTCTTATCTAACCTAATTTTTCTGTCTGGTATATTTTGTTCTTGTGCTTTATGTAATATACTAGTGAAAATATTATAGTCATGATCAATTGTTGTGTCATCTATGACCTCACCCCTTCCTACTGGGGACTGACGTGACTGTTCCCAGGTGACCTCACCGAGGTACCTTCTTAATCCCTCATAATCCGCCAAACGAAAGTTAGGGACTCTGACCATATTGTCATTGTTTTTTGTTTCCCAATTTAGGGTGAACCTGATTTCTCTGTGATCACTGTTACCTAGTTCTTCCCCTACTGTGATATCTCTGATAATATTTTCTTTATTTGTTAATGCTAGGTCTAATATATTATCACCTCTAGTAGGTTCTGTAATTAGTTGTTTTAAAAAAATCCTGTCTAGGAAGTCTTCAGATTCATAGTCACCTACAATGTTGTCCCAGTCAATATTTCTGATTGAAATCCCCCATAATGCACAGGTTGTTATATTTTGCTGCCATGTGGGCTGAGCTGCTTCTTTCCCAAGACTTGGGGGCCTGTAAATCACTCCCATAATTAGTTTTTCTCTTCCTTCTGTGATTTCTACACATACAGACTCGGTTCCTATTTCACCCTTTATTGAATTATTAATACAACATTTTAATGTGTCCTTGACGAAGTGTGCGACCCCCCCCCTTCCTACCTTCCGTGTCCTTGTGAAAAAGGTTGTACCCTTCTATGTGGTACTCTGATAAAAAAAATTTGCTCACCAGATTCATCCAAGTTTCGGTGATTGCTATGACGTCTACATTTTCTGTACATACAACCGCTCTCAGCAAGTCTATTTTATTTCTAACGCTCCTACTGTTTGTATAGTATACATTTAAACCTACCCATCTCTGGTCCTGGTTTACCTAACCTGATCATAGAGTGGGTCATTATCCGACTCAGAAAAATCATCTAGGATAAGCTCTGATGTACAGTAGGCTCATACTCGACAGCGCGTTGCGAGTATTCCGCCTCAGTCTGCCTGGAGTGAGAGCGGTGTGAGTGGCTGGCGCGAGCGTGACTCATTAAGTAATGAACACTGTCGCTGCTGTGGCATGCAGAGCGCGGAGCCACGTGGCCCAGGTGAAATAAAATCTAGGGTCAATAATAGACCCTTAACCTACAGTACATGAATTATTCTGCATTGAGTAAAGAGGCCTCTCACTTGATAAATGGCAGACGAATAGATCCTGTCACATGTATTGATATGAGGAGAGAAAAGGATGATTCTACCTTGGAAAAATCAGGACAACATTTAAGACAAATGTATCAATTCCTAAACAATTATACTTCTGGCGTTTGGGGAGGGTCCATTATTTACGTACGGCGTTGCCCATTATATTCCTGTTCTATATGCCAAGAGCCCAAGACCTTTGAAAAAAGTCTGGGTGTCAAGCCCAGATCCAGGCAGGTAACTCTATAGCTCCTCTCAAACATTTCCCGTTACTCCTACATTAACACATCTATGTAAATATTCAAATAGTCAATATATCCTCTGGAAATATGATCATGGAAAATCGATAAGCAAAATCAATTTTGTGATCAGAGGTCATTTAAATTTCCAATATCCAAGATGGCCGCCAAACTCTCCATGAAATAGGAATTGCAACATAATTTTGCTGGTCTTCCTCATATAATGTTGATAAGTTTTTGCTTTTACTTTTATCCTCTTCACCACTGATCGACTTGTTAGTCACTTGGGCGATCGGTCACGTCTCTGTTATGCACTGTTGGCAAGTACTGGGCCCCAGTGCTTGTCAAATCTGGTCTTGAAAGAGCTCACACTTGGCGCTGCCACAACACTCTCTGGCAGATTGTTCCAAGAGTTCACAACTCCACTCCGAAAAAGTTAGCCCTCACAGTTTTCTGGACTTGCGGCTCCTTCAACCTTGAGCTGTAACCCCTTGTGAGGAGTGCGTCTGCCAGTTCCAGGTAAAGACATTCGACATAATAGTGCCTTTGAGATGTTTATACACCTCAATTAAGAGCCAGAAACCAAGCAAAGATAGAGTATAGAAGGGCTGAAAAGGAGTCCCAGAGGCTGGTTGCAAGCGAGGTCAAGTCAAACCCAAAGGCGATTTACCGCTATGCAAAGTCGAAATTAAAAACACGAGTAGGAGTATCAGACCTGAAGCTTGAAGTTGGTAGATACGCAGATTCTGACCAGGATAAAGCTGAGGCATTGAACAGCTTCTTTTCCTCGGTGCTCACAAGAGGGGATGCGATTAACCTTCCTGTGTTTGAGGACAGACGGATCGACACAGCACTGACCCACATTGTGTTCACAGAAGAGGGTATTAGAAATAAACTGTCCAGGCTAAAGGTCCAAAAGAGTCCCGGCCCTGACATGGTGCATCCCAGAGTGCTAAGAGAGTTGTGCAATGAGAATTGCCGAGCCCCTGAAGATCCTGTTCTGTAAATGCCAGGATGAACAAAAGGTCCCCAGTGATTGGAAAATGGCTCATGTGAGTCCTATCTTCAAGAATGGCGATCGTCACTCCACAAACAACTGTAGACCGGTGAGGCTGACCAGCATAATATGTAAAGTACTTGAGAGTATTATTAGAGATGCCGCGATGGAACATCTACTACGAAACAACCTTGTAAAGGACTGCCAACACGGTTTTATGCCGGGGCGCTCTTGCTTAACACAATTGCTCAAGGTATTGGATATTTGGACCCATATTCAGGAACGGTGTGGTAATATCGACAATATATACCAAAGCTTTCGACAGTGTACCCCACGAAAGGGTGAAAATCAAACTGGAAGGGTAAAGAATTCGGGGAAATGTCCATGCGTGGAGACTTTCTACATGACCGCAAGCAGTGTGTGGTGATTAATGGCACGAAATCATCATCTGTACCTGTCACAAGTGGGGTACCACAGGGCAGTGTATTGGGCCCGCTGTTGTTTGTTTGTTTCATAAATGACATGCCTGACGTAGTACACTCCTCCATGCAAATGTTTGCCGATGACGCCAAGTTATTTCGGGAAATCAAGAACCAAGCTGACTGTGAAGAGCTGCAGAAGGATCTCTGTGAGCTCCAAGAATGGTCGAAGAAATGGCTGCTGAGATTCAATGTCACGAAGTGTAAGAAGATGCACCTGAGGCATACCAACGGGATGAAGAAACTGCATTATTTGAGATTGAATGTGAGAAGGACTGAGGTGTGTATGGTGACAATGAGGTGAAGCTCTCGGACCATTGCGAGAAGAAGGTAAATCAGGCAAATAAATTATTGGGTCTTAAAAGAAGGTCGTTCAGATAATCTAGACGATCCCTCGTAACGATCTTCAGGAGTGAAGTGCTTTCCCATCTGGAGTACTGTCACGCCGCCTGGTTCCCGAGATATGCTAGGGTCTGTCAATTGGTTGAAAATGTGGTGAATACTGTAATGGTAGTTCAAGGGACCCTCCCAGCTACATGTTGGTATGCCGCAGATACTTGATGCTTTGAAATTAGAGACACTTTTCGTCGCCTACACCAACTATCAAACAGGGAGTAGGCAGCTATCAAACAGGGAGGTACTACCGCCGGGGAAGATATTGGAAGCATAATGTGTTGTCTAATGGTAGACCCTGCTGCCATATGGCGTCACGAAAATTGTGACCACGTCCCAGGTTGCTGATCTGTCTCAATTACACACAATTGCAGGGTCTCACTGTTTCTCTTACTTGACAACACAACATATATATATTTTTTCTCACTATTTTTTTCCTTTATAGTTCTTTATTATTATTATTATTATTATTATTATTATTATTATTATTATTATTATTATTACAGTATTATTATTATTTTTTTTTATTATAAATTCTATTTACATGAATAATTATTACATTTTCGCCCCCAGGCCCTGATGTGGGTCAGTGACCTGTGTCCGGGTGGGCTAATCCCCTTAAAAAAAAAAAAAAAAATCCCAAAATATGGTACTTGGAAACTTTGGACATATTAAAGAAACGTCACGGCAACAAGCACACTTACGTCTGTCAGCTAATAAGGTCCAACTGTGAGACTAAATGAAGCAAAGGGCCCCCAACAGTTCTCAGACGAACTGGAGAATTGCATGAGGAACTTGAAGGTTCTGGGAGAACTACATCAGATAGACAAGTATGAATCAATTCATACATAAGCTGAGAGAGTCAAGGGAAAGATAAGGGACGACTATGTGGATAAGGTGCATAAATACAAAAGGAAGCAAGGGAAGCCTCCTGGGATCGAGTGGATGTTGGAATTCACTATGGATATGGTCGACAAGGCGGAGGAGGCCTCAAAGGGACAAGGACCAGAGTAACCAAGCTGAATATATGCAGACTCACCCTCACGCCAATCCTCGTCGAGGAAGAAACTTGTGGGTCTGGTGACATCAGGAATAAAGACAACCAGAGAAACGGACGATGAACGCTGCTCGTTATGCCACAGAGATCACCTTCTTCAGATGTGCAGGACATTCCTCAGCATGTCCACAGGGAAGCGAACTTCCCTCGTAAGGGAAGAACGTCGCTGCTTCGCCTGCCTGGGTCATAATCACCAGATAACGGAGTGAAGCCAGAAGATGGTATGTGGTATAGATGGCTGCTCTGGAGTACACTCGAGGCTTCTGCATTTCACGGGAGTTCTGACGAGCAGTGGCGAGGCGCAACGGGGCGAAGTTGAAAGAGGAGAACACCAGACCAGTTTCCTAAGAGCAAAGAGAGCAATCACTGGAGGCACTTACCAAATAGACATATCACCTGACCACAAGCGACCTAGAATGAGTCAAGTTAAGGCCATTATGCCGCTACCGGAATCGGCAACTACTGGAGCTAAATCATGGAAGACTGAAGCCGGTACAAGCACCATGGACCCTCCTCCTGACGCGGCTCCTGCTCCTGACGCGGACCCACACACCCCTCTTTTCTCCCTCTGGTACTCCCTGCTATTGTCCTGCACCCTGCTGCTGTCGTGGACCCTGCTGCTGTCTTGCACCCTGCTGCTGTTATGCATCCTGCTGCTGCCATGCACCCTGCTGCTGTCGTGGACCCTGCTGCTGTCTTGCACCCTGCTGCTGTTATGCATCCTGCTGCTGCCATGCACCCTGCTGCTGTCATGGACCCTGCTCCTGACGTGGCCCCTGCTCCTGACGCAGCCCCTGCTCCTGACACTGACCCACACACCCCACCAGGCGCTACTGAGGACTCTGTACCTGCCGCGAGAGAAGCACCACATTCCTCGCCTCCACAACCCTCCTTCTCTCTCTCTTCTCCCACAGATCTCGTGTATCTAGACAGTGTCTCCCATAGCAGCCGGCTCATCCACGCCCTCGCCGTTATGTCTCACATGTGGGATACAACCCTGCAGACAACAAGTCTCCTGCACTGCCCGTTATGCCTCACATGTGGGATACAACCCTGCAGACAACAAGTCTCCTGCACTGCCCGTTATGCCTCACATGTGGGATACAACCCTGCAGACAACAAATCTCCTACACCGCCTGGAGGGAAGGGGGCGTATTGTAGTGGATTCCCTCCCCTACAACCGTCGTGTGTCGCTGACCAGCTGACCCTCTTCGAATTCCCCAGCGTATGGCTCGTGGTCAAGGTCGGCAACCAGCGCCACCTAACAAGGCGGAGGTCAACTATCAACCCACGCCTACCCCCGCTATATAAGACCTCACCCCGCCGTGACCGCTCTCTTTCTTCCTACAGCCACCAGCAACACCTCCTCCTCCTCCGCTCCTGCCCGGTGGCCCTCGCTCCCGCCGGCGACTATGCCGCCCTACAAGCTGCCTGTCCTCCTCTCTACGTCACACTTGGACTCACGCTGCCACCCCCCCAGCACCAAGCTGCATTGTACATCCAATACAATATGTATACAGAGAGCACAGTGTGAGTTTCCTTTCTCCAACCCATCCTGAGTGTGAACCAATATCTCAAAACCCCATAAATGGTGACCCCGGAGAATCGCACTCACACAGGATGGAGGAGAAACTGATCACTCTCCCAATCTTCAATCAACATGGAAGACTGGCTTACCCACACAGAGGCAGCTCTCATCAGCTCTACAGCTACTGTCTCTACACTGCAGGTTACATATCCTAGAGCAGCTCTGCTACTCTAAGCAGACAGCCGCTCCTCTTCCTGCCCCAAGCACCACGTCCTACCGACCCCAACACACCCGTCCTGCCTCAGACGCCGCCCCCAGCCCAGCAGTAACCCCTGCTACTGTCCTGGACTCTCCTCCTGACGTGGCCCCTGCTCCTGACGCAGCCCCTGCTCCTGACGCAGCCCCTGCTCCTAAAGCGGACCCACACACCCCTCTTTTCTCCCTCAGGTACCCCCTGCATGGCAGCAGCAGGGTGCAAGACAGCAGCAGGGTCCATGACAGCAGCAGGGTCCACGACAGCAGCAGGGTGCAGGACAGTACCCTGCTGCTGTCATGGACCCTCTTCCTGACGCGGCCCCTGCTCCTCACGTGGCCCCTACTCCTGACGAGGACCCACACACCCCAGCAGGTGCATCTGAGGACTCTGTGCCTGCCGCGAGAGAAGCACCACATTCCTCGCCTCCACAACCCTCCTTCTCTCTCTCTTCTCCCACAGATCTCGTGTATCTAGACAGTGTCTCCCATAGCAGCCGGCTCACCCACGCCCTGTCCGTTATGTCTCACATGTGGGATACAACCCTGCAGACAACAAGTCTCCTACACCGCCTGGAGGGAAGGAGAAGTATTGTAGTGGCTTCCCTCCCCTACAAACGCCGTTTGTCGCTGAGTAATAGCCGACCCTCTTCAAATTCCCCAGCCTGCGTTCCTAACATAGCAGAGGTTAACTGTCAAGACACGCCTACCCCCGCTATATAAGACCTCACGTGGCCGTGACCTACCTCTTTCTTCCTACAGCCACCAGCAAGCAACACCTCCTCCTCCTCTGCTCCTGCCTGGTGGCCCTCGCTCCCGCCGGCGACCATGCCGCCCAACAAGCTGCCTGTCCTCCTATCTACGTCACGCTTGGACTAACGCTGCCACCCCCCCAGCACCAAGCTGCATTGTACATCCAATACAATATGTATACAGAGAGCACAGTGTGAGTTTCCTTTCTCCATCCCATCCTGAGTGTGAACCAATATCTCATTAACCCCGCAAAGGAATACTGTTGACATAAGAGCAAGTCAACTTACCTGTGGAACCCATCGACTTTATCAGTTGCCCACAACAGTTATAGTCAGTACAGGTAACTGTCGTTTAGCAATCGTATACTGTACTGGTTATTTACTGATCTGCATTTGTTGGGTTTAGGAATCTTCATCTTACTGTACAAGGTTTAGGACAAAGATTAATGTCTGCTACGGTGAAGGACACCATGTTTAGGGCACATATCTACAGTATATATATCCTTAAAAAAGGTAAAATTCCCAGTAATCTTGTAAATAGTGTAAATATGTGTAATTTGTCATTATTTTAGCGTTCAGTAACAGCACAACATGATGTAGTGGAGGGATTGTGACAACGTATACACTGGACCCTCTTAAAGTGTGTGCATTCACTATATGTGAATTAACGTTTATGCGGCAACTCTGTTTCTACCCACAATTCATTTTATGCAGAAAAGGTTCCCTATTACGCGTTCTGCAGAAGATATGGCATACTGCAGTAAAAGCACGCTAAGGCAGATATCACTGAAGCCAGTCAAAATTATTTGCCCCAAAAATATTAAAAAATTCAAATTCAAGAGAAAAAAAAAGTAGGCCAAATTTGTCCTCAGATATGTCCACCTTGAGTCAAAATTTCAAGGGACCAAGGTGTCAACACTTGGAACACAGGCACCCGACATTTATCAACTGTTGTCTGTGGGAATATTACAGTAGAGTCTGGTTTTATGCGGTTAATTAAACCCATGGAGGTCCGCGTATAAAGCGAAACCCGTAAATAAAATAACAGAACCTATGGAATTAATTGAAACAGAGACTGGGCCGACCGCCAGACTACCCATTTTTTTGGCTATCGCCGACACAATACTGTACATTGTAGTAAAAATAACATCTTAATTTTATGATGGTATGCACACACACAGTTAATATATAAGAGAAATATCAATAATATTAGGTTTTTAACACTTACGTTAGTAGAAGAGATGGCTGGGCACACGGGAATGAGGGGGTTGGTTCCGAGGCAGATGGCAGATTATTGGCCCTCACCTGTATCACCTGTATCTCTATCCACCACAGACGCTAGCAGGGCCTCCTCGTCAAACCCCTCGAAGTCCATATCCTCACTATCACTGACTTGGGCTGGCTGTGGTGGTTAGCGGGTGAAGAACTCGGTGATGCTTTGTTGACGGCTAGCTTCGATGTGGTCGTGATACTGCTGAACTTTGGGTTCCAGGCATTTCAACAGAAGGTTATTAGACACTTTGTAGCGATGATTGACTGGGTCTTTGGCAAGGAGGAGCTTCAATCTCTCAGCTGCCTCGATGACCTCCTTCACATCAGCATGTGTTAGTTTCTGCTCTTGTTCTGTTTCACCTCGCTGCTCACTGATGTCATCATCTTCCAACATCTCGTCCGCAGTCACCTCAGGTTGCCTGATTACCTCCAGGATGTCCTCTTTGGTGGTCTCGGAGAAGCCTGCAGCTCTAACACCTTGTGCAGCCTCTCTTGCATTCTCCAATGCCACAGCAACAGACTGAGTCTCGCCCGTCACCGCTTGCCTCTGCCTCCCACCTGGGATACCCTCCAACACATCCTGCCACGCGTGCCGAATCGTTGCCACAGATAGCTGCCCCCATGCCTCCACCAAGAAATCAACAGCCTTCTTCACGTTAAACAGCTTCCAGAACTACTTGACCCACACTTCATGGTCAGCCAAATCTTGTTCGTGTTCCTCGTCCTCGCTCTCCCTATCGGTGCCACTCTCTAGCTTCTGCAGTTCATCCTTGGTGTTGGTGAAGTCGTTCAGGAGCCGAAATTTCTTGGCGGAGAAAGCAGCCTTCACGTTGCAAATCAACTCCTGATCCATGGACTGGATTAACGACGTAGTGTTAGTGGAAAGGAAGACCACTTTTACGTCGGGGTGACGATCCAGCAAAAGGGGCGAGTGTCCTGGTGCAAAGTCGAGGAGCAACAAAAAGTTGAATGGCACATTATTTTCCACACGGATTTTTTTTATATCAGGAACGAGACAGTTGTCAAACTAGGAGAGGGACAGACCAGTGAACATCCACGCCTTCCCTGAGGTTAGCCAGTGGACATTTAACTTGCTCATGTCCATATTCTTGTAGGCATGTGGCTTGCAGGCTTTGTGAATCACAAACAACTTCAGCTTAGCAGTGCCGGAGGCATTGGTGGTGAATAGTACAGTGATCCGTTCCTTCTGCATTTTGCACCCCCGACACATGCTAGCAGACTTGACTACGAAGGTCTTGGATGGCAATTTCTTCCAGTACAACCCTGATTCATCCAAATTGAACACTTGGTTGTCGGTGTACTGGCCTTCCTACATAATTTTCCGTAAAAATGGGGGAAAATTCATGGCAGCAGCCCGGTCGGCACTTGCTCCTTCTCCGACTATATCAATATTTGTGATCTTGTTGCGTCGTTTAAAACCTTGCAGCCACCCAGCGGAAGCACTGAAGGGCTTGGGCTCTGCAAATCCCATTTTTCTTGCCACTGCTGGGTAGGGCTCTCGGGCGTAGTCCTGCACTGCCCGAGTGTCGACCGCCATGTTCCTTCTCGGCTGATGAATAATGTAACTTACCAACAAACTCTCGGTCTTCAGCAGCACCTTATTGTGGCATTATTTCACCAGCGAGGCACTTACAGCCTTGGTAATGTTCATGTGTTCATTGATTTTGTCGGCTTCTTACTTGATCTTGCGGATCGTCGATTCATTCACTCCATATTGTCTGGCCAGAACCACCTGCCTCGTGCCTTTTCCTAACTCCTGAACGATCTTGTACTTAACCTCATAGCTTAAGGCGCGTCGCACCTTCTTGGGCTTGGGGCGGCTTAGGCCAGGTAGTTCAAGGGTGGTGGGGGTCCAGCAGAAGCCATTGTGTAGAAAGTAAAAAACAAAACAGGTTCCTGGGCACGAGGGAGTATACGCCGGAACTATGAGACTGGCGCGGCCAAGGTCATCAGCCCTGGTGGCAGGGTGAGCAAGGTTAAATAGACCAATCACAGCCCGCGGCGGAGGAGGTGCGTAGGGGGTAAGGATACGTGGCCCAATCACAGACCGCGACATCATCAGCGCGAGTCTGACGTCAGCGCTCAGCACCTTGTCCCGCCGCTTGCCGCATATATGATAGCACTTACCGCATAAATAATAATCATCGTGTCTGGACAGGTGCCGCATAAATGACTTTTCCCTTATAAAATATCCGCGTAAACCCAGATTATACATGTACTGTATTTCATTCACTCTAGTAATGATACAATGTTTCTTATTGTGTTATTATAGGTAAATGCCTGGTTTATATAATTTGCTTATCACTGTGTCCATCCCTGTTTTCAAATTAGACTAGTACAAGATATGTATTTCTCCTATACGTACTGTATTTCAATCGTAGGCCTGGCAAAGGAGGCCTGGAAGTGAGTGAGTGACCGCTAGTTACAGCACCATCTGCAGTTGTAACTCTTCTCCCTCTCTGCCATATTTCACTGGATTTACTGTTATTATTAGTGTTTACTGATATAATAGTGCTTAATAGTGATTAATCATGGCATTATAGCTAGGCTAGATTCATCACTGTAACCACCAAGCTACTGGGCCAAGCTGTGGTATTATGGTTGCTTTTCATCTTGTATTTTTGGGTCAATATAGGTAACTTTCTTCATTTATTTTTACATGCACACACCGTCCTACATACATATTGTGAAAAAAAGTAAAAGAAATAATTTTCCTAAGGGCAAACAGTAACAGGAGGAGAATGGAGAGTGTAGGGGTGGGAGAGTGTTGCTCGGGAATCAGTGTCCCAGCTGATCTTTGTTGATATGGTGAAGCTGGGAGTGTATGCAAATGGTGACTGTTAAACTTTCATATAGATTTTATTTACTGATCTGGCAATACAGCATGCCCTTAAAATTCGTGGGGGCTTGGGTCTCAAAATGACCGTGAATAACCAAATCAGCGAATATTATTTTTTTACCCGGGGGGGGGGGGGGGTACATTTTTACTCGTATGCAAAGAAATGTATATTCCCTTTATGTGTTTACCTTCGGACAATTATTTTTCACTTGTATTGTATATATATATGTGTGTGTGTGCGTGTGTGTGGATGTGTGTGTGTGTGTGTGTGTGTGTTTGTCTCCACACACACACATACAAATAAATAATAGGGGGAAAATCGTCTCACAAATAATCAGAAGTAAGACAACAAAATGGAGAAAAATGTTAGTCTTCCCTCAAGTCAACTCCATGTTGTTAAAGTTGGGTTGGTTGAGTTGCCATACGACAATTTTTTCCTCGTAAAAATTACCTTCTCAAGAACGGATGGCAACTGAGCGCCAGATGGACTGATATGTAGATCTACTTTCAGCCAACCCAGCCACGAAAATGACGGCAACTTTACAACTACCGGTACCCACAGACATTCTTGGGTACATCCAGGGTGTCATCCGCGAATAATTGAGGACCGTGAATTAAAAATCCGCAAATTGCTAGGGCATGATGTACAGTATTTGGGGGGGGGGGGGGGGGGGTATTATGTGTATTTATTCCTCACAGTTACTGGTACTGTATATATTATTTAAAGAAAACTTTGGCTACAGGAGGAAAATACACACAAGTTTTTTCCTAAATATTCCCTGCCATAAAATACAGTTCTGTATTTTTGGTTTCACTGTATTAACACCAAACTTCTATATAAATGATGTGTGTGTGTGTATGATGTCAATTAGAGGGAGGCAGGGAGGGAGAGGTAGGGAGGGCTCCTTAGTTTATCAGGCGGCTCACTTTCCACCCAACCAAACACACATCCGTTCTCTATTTATTTTCTTTTACAGTGGTCCCTCGGTTAACGAGCACAATCCGTTCCAGCAGGTTGCTCGTTAACCGAAAAACTCGTTAACCGAAACCATTGTTTCAATGGGTTTTTGAGTAATTGGTTCCAGCTCACCGAAAATTGCCTAAATTCAACAAAAAAGGTAGAAAAGTACACTTACTGAGGTGTGTATGTAGAAGGCTCCTGAATGATGATGATGATGGGAATTAGAATGGGGGTGGAGGAGAAGGGAGAGGAGAAGGCTTTGGGGTGGAAGAGAAGTCACCCCATGGCACCATTTCACACATAAAATTTTAGTTCTCTTGGTGTAATTCAAGATTATTTTCTTTAAATCAATACTGCACTGCATTATATATTGTCAATATGTAAAATAAATTTCAAAATGACCAATAATTTGCTTGGAAACAGAAAAAAAGCGTTTAGTTGAAGAGAGTCTCAAGCAAAATGTTACCTCCACTGAAAACAGAGAGAGATTAGCGCCTGTCTGGTGTGTTAACAGGCTGGATGGCACGCCAGAAACTAGTTTCTTTACCTTCAATTTTGTTCAAAAATTGTTAAAATGACTAAAAAAGTTAATATTAAACTTTTAAAATTATTGAATAGTATAAACTTCTTGATATTTACTAAAATAGTAAGGAATTTAAGCTAGTCTCTCATCGCCCTTATTTATAGTTATTTTACAGTGGCTGTTTCTCATCCGGGGCCAGAAAGTCAGTTTTTGCCGGGTTCCGGCCCATGTGGGGGAGAAGGGGAATATGTGTGCTGATGCCGTTGCAAAAGCAACTGCTTCTTGCTCTGTGACTCGTCTTTTCCATCTACCTGCCTCTGATATGAAACCAATAATAACAGCTGCCATCACCTCGAATTGGAAATGCAGGTGGGATGCAGTCAGAGCAAACAAGCTTCACAACATCCACCCTACATTGGGCGCCTGGGAATATCAGGGAGTGTTGCGCTGCCGTGCCGGGAGACTGCTTTGGGCACACAAAGACTAACTAATGGTTTTTTAATGGAAAGGGCCTTGTCCCATTGTCTGTTCGACACCTCCTAGTGGAGTGCCCCAGTCTCAGAGATCTTCATCGGAAGCACCTCTCCCAGTGCCGGGAGAGACAGGTCTTACTGTCTCTCTTTGGTGCTGGGGGGAGGGGGGAATGAGTGGATAGCGTAGGAGAGAACATCCTCTCCTTTGTTAAGGAAGCCGGCCTTCTACAAAGGCTTTGAGTTTTATTTATTAACACTTGAATTAATTTTTATGAAAGTGCTGTTAATTATTACTTATGTTTTTTACCTTTTATTTCATTTTAGTCTTTTAAGTTTTAATTTTAATTTTGCGACATAACCTAAGCTGGTGCATCGCCAGGGATTAAGTCCCACAACCAATCGACCAATCTCATTAAAAGCCTTACCTCAACCTTGTGTAGTATATTATGTAAGCTTGTAAATTAGATAACGTTCATCTGGCATGCACCATTGGGCGGAGCTAAGTGAGCAGCCTGGGTAAGAGCCCATAGGTTCCTCCATTGTCTTTCTTCAGCTTCTGGCCTAAGTAGCAGTGGTATACTTAGTTATTTAAGCAGAATTTTAAACACACTCAGTCTCATGACTGCTGGACCCAGAGCTGTGAGGACTTGCATTTTCTGCTGCATGGTTGAGCAGTCTGCAACTTCGTTGTGATTGGACACTCAATCCTAGTGATTGACCTTACCCAACATAGCGACTGTGCAATTACCATCTCAGATTGTACGAAAAACATTCAAACTTCTGGAAAACATATATTTGGGCTCCCCAAAATTTTGACTACTCCCCGTGTGTCTACGTCCTGGATTGGCCAATCAGCGGTGCCCCACGGTGGCGTGATACATGCACGTTTACTGCGGTGCTCTGATTGGCTAACCGAACGTGGCGTGGTAGGGAGACTGTCTCTACTCTCTAAGTCCTCTTCTTTCCTTTTTTCATCCCCCTTGTGCACTCTGCTCCTTGAACGGGAAGCGGGACTTAGCGATACGGTCAATCCGGCAAGGGAACCTGTGATAGTGCAGGGCACCCCTTGTCCGGGGGTCACCGGTAGGTGGCAACTTATATAGACATAACTTATAGTCACAGGTAACCTGGGCGCAGAACCCTACGAGCCCGACCCCCGTCCAAGAGGGGGGGGGGGGGGTCACTGCTCCCAGGCAGGAGCCCTGTGTTATAGGAAGGATTGTGATGTAATCAGGGAAGATGACCACAAGCATTAGGATTAAACATAGAGATAAGGGACACTCTATTGGAAGAGGAAAAGTGGCAGAAATCACTTATAACAAATTACAAGTCCCATTAACAAGAATATTTAGCACCAACGAAGGTTTCAAAGTAATCTGTAAAGATGAATTTGACTCAGACAAAATCCTTTCAAAAGAAGCCAGAGATGTTTTTTTACAATGAAGGACTTGTTGTTGTCATGCCACCAGAACAAAAAGCAAAAACATCAGTTTTCGTTCGCCAAGTCGACCAGGAGATCGGGAGGAAGACATCTGAAGATCCGAAAGATGAACTGGAACTCCAAAACAGTTGGATGAAGATCGAGGAAGTTATCAAGATAAAAGACTACACTCATGTTTTCAAGATTACCTTCGAAGAAGTTTCAATGGCTGAAAAAGTATTACAACAGGGCTTTCTAATATTTAACATGTCAGTAACACCTCATCAAATAAAGGAGGAAACATTTATCAGCCTGCAAACTTGCTTTTCCTGCTACAAATATGAAGAACACAACGGGAGACTGTCCAGAAAAAGAGAAAAAGTACTGTTCAGATTGTGCAGTCGACGACCATACCTACACTGAATGTAAGAACACACATGTTGGCTGTCTCAACTGTAAGAGAAACGGGAATGCATATATAGGACACAGGACGTTAGCAATGGCATGCCCAATAAAAAAGCACATGATAAAAAGTACAAGGAACAAGAAAAGAAGGACACGACATACGTTGAAATAGCCAAGAGAGCGGTCCAAGAGGCTCACAGATCAGAATCCACCATATTAAACTTAAGTGAACCAATACATGACAAGGTAATGATTAGTATGATCCATGCACACCTGCACAATATCATTGCACCCGGATCATACAATGAGGAGTTAAGGAAAATGTTTGAATTGAATAACCTACCGGAGATGATATTCCCAGAGAATCCAGAATCCGAAAAATTATTTCAGGCAACATACTCAAGCGAACTGAGAGAAAGACTACAGCTAGACAAACAAAGGTTTGAGCAAGGAGCAACAGCTGATACACAAGGAACACAAGCGACTGATAGAGATCCCAGACAAATGACTAGAAGTGACAAAGAGATGATAGAAATAACAAAAGGACAGTCTACAAGACAAAGGATAAGGAGGAGAGAAGATAAGATGGAGACTGATCACAATATACAACTTGAATCTGCTGAAGATATTGGATTAAAAGTTATCACCACAACAAAACATGGAATCCCAACATCGAGACCAACAGGAGGGACAATAGCAAAAAACTGTGAAGGAGGGATATACAAGTGGACATATCAAGAAAAATCCCTAAGTGAAGATTACGTCTGGTCACTAATCACTATGGACAAAATAAAGATTACGACCAATGACTTTAAAATAGTAGACCCGTCAGAGTTTAGAAGAGTCAGAAGCGGGAAACAGGATGATAGGTCTCCACTCCAACTGCCACAATCCAAGTATAAGAATTAATGGACAATAGACAAACAGTAAGAACTTTAAGAATAATACAACACAACGTAAGAAACTGGAAGACCGAGAGAATTAACCTAAGTAATATATATCAAGAAATTGACCCTGACATTATACTAATAAACAGTCACGGTGAGACAGAAAACAACAACATAAAACTCTTTAACTATTATGTAAACCAAAGAAACAAATCGGGCGAGAAAAATGACGGAGTAGCTATAGCGGTTAAAAGAAACTTAAAATTTAAACTAATCGATGACTTCCAGGATGAATTTCTAGCAATAAAAATAGATACAACTCAAGGAGACGTAATTATTGCTACTACTTATCTGCCACCGAGACGACCTTACTTACCTATAGAAGACCTATTAAAATTGGTTAACAATAGTCATCCGATGTACATCTTAGGAGATTTTAACGCCAGACACAGGAACGCCCTTAATCAATTAATAAACCTAGGGAAAATCAATCATCTAGGTCCTAACTTTCCAACCTGGAGAAATCACAATACACAATCGACACCAGAAATTTTTTTTACCAACAACAAAGCCTTTTTCAATTACCATATAAAACACGGACCTCTCACAGGCAGTGACCATCTGCCAATTATACTAACACTGTCAACAAGCCCCATACAGATACCAATAAAAAAGAGACTGAAAATGAGCAAAACAGACTGGGACAGTTTCAAAGACGACTTAGGTAATCACCACTCGATTAACCTACAGGGGAAAACAACAGAAGATATAGACTCAGAAATGGACAGACTGCACTCAGCAATAAAAACATCTATAACCAAACACACTCCTACTTCACACTTTAGAACATTACCCAACAACAGACTACCAGGAGAAGTTAAATTAATCCAGACCCATTACAATGAAATAAACAGGTATATGGAAAGACACGGCAGTAACAGATGGCTATATACGACGCAGACAGCACTACAGATAAAATTAAGAGACGCATGTAAGGAAGCAAACAACAAAAAGTGGAATGATATTATAATGGCGGCCGACAAGACTAAAGACACAAAAACATTGTGGACTTCCATAAACAAGATGATGGGACACAACAAGCAAAATACACCATTCATTAAAGACCAAAATGGAACAAAACTGTACGAGGAAAATGAACAAGAGTCAGCATTCAAAAGGGAATGGGTAAAAGTTTTTAAAATATCAGATGAGGAAAATGAAGATTTTGATAGTGAACACGAAGAAAGGATAGAAGACGAAATGGGAAGACACATACATAGAATCACCCCAAAGCAATATATAGACTATAACTTACTACCTAATAATTAGATAATAACCATGGGAGAAATGATGCACTGTCTGAGGAAGTTTAAGGAAAAAGCCCCCAGGCTCACAGGTATTACACGAAATATGATCATGAATCTACCTGAAAACATCTTAAAAACACTATTAAACATTTATAACGCATACTTAATAACTGGTTACTTTCCAGACAAACTAAAATATGCTAAAATGATACTTATTCCCAAGGAGGGTAAGGACAATAAGGAAATATTAAACTACAGGCTAATATCTTTATTAGAAATTACCGGGAAACTACTGGTAAAAATTTTAAATTCAAGATATAACCTTTTTAACACAACATGGGAAAACTAACAATAGACAACATGGATTTATGCCCAATAGAAATACACTAACTGCAATAGCTACAATAACGGAAATAATTGCAATAGAAAAAAGCAAGGGGAACCAGATCAATATAATTTTAAGGGACGTTTCTAAGGCTTTTGATAAAGTTTGGCACTTCGGCTTAAAATATAAAATAGTAAAATTGGGACTTAACGAACACTTGATAAGAATATTGTGTAACTATTTAGATGATAGGAGAGCACAAATTCAATTGGAAACCTTATGGGAACTATGTTTAATCTTGAGAGTGGAGTACCTCAAGGAGGATGCCTTTCTCCAACACTATATACAATTTATACCTCAGACACACCTCAACCTACCCCCTTTAGCGAATATGTAATGTTTGCTGATGATATTACTCAAATAGTATCATACCCAGGAAAATCAACTCAATTTATGGCACTCTACACGGTAAGAGCGATAAAAAATATAAATGACTTTGAGAAAAAATGAAAAATCAGGACAAATAAGAACAAATTCAAGATAATACCAATAGCCAAGACCAGGAACTATACCCATACGACACTGAAGGCAGGATGCTTGGACTAAAACTAACAAAAAGAGGATATATAACATACTTGTAAGATTGTACCATCGTACGATATGTTTTCCCATGTTGAGTTGGGGGCTGGTCTTTGGCAGCGCCCCGTTGCCAGTCTCCAGCTGACGCTGTTAGAATAAAGTCTATAAAGAACGTGGTCTATGACTCCAACCTCTCACATGGCGCACAGTGAGTAGGATATGTCGGGGCCCGACACGCCATCACAGCCCTGACAAGAACGCTGACATGGCCCCTACACGTCCACGATTCTCGACGCCCTCAAGGGGACGCCAGGGCTTCTCTACACCGGCCGGGAACACCACGCGCGCCCAGCAGCAGGCCATGAGTGCATTGATGGCTCAGATGGCGTCTCTAGGTGCTGGCGGTGGTCATGCTTCTATGCCGGTCATGAAGCCCTCAGCAGCTGTCGCTCCAGAGAAGTGTGAGGCAGAAATGCCAGCAGCTGCGTTTAGGACATGGAGGCGGTCCATGGAGTCATGGGTGCTGTTGAACGGGTGGCCACAACTGGTGGCCACACTCCACATTCGCCTGAACTGCGTCCCCGCACTCCAAAGGGTGATTGACTCAAGATACCCCAGCGGTCAGTGGGAGCAGCTCTCGCCCAAAGAAGCCCTGGACACCATCAGTGGAATGGTTCTTCAATCTTCAAACCAAGCTGTGAAATGGAACGAGTTTTTCAACAGCAAACAAGGTGAAGAGGAGCCCATGAAAAGGTATTTTCAACGATGCTTCTCAGAGGCAGTGGAGTGTGAATTTAAATGTCCCACCTGTGATAACGACCTCTCTGAGTACATGCTATTACGTAAAGTTATGGTGGGCTTGAGTAACCCAGTGTTGAAAAGGGAAATTTTCCAGGGGTACTCTAGTTATAATAGTGTTGAAGTGCTTAGAAACAAATGCATGTTATTTGAGGCAGCAGTGAGAGATGCTGGTGTATTGTGTCGTACGTCTGGCCAGGCAGTGGTGGGAACAGCCGGGGAGGCAGTGGCGGTTGGTGACGACGTCACCGGTGAGTCTGAGGTAGCTGCCGCCCGACCTCGACACCCCAGTCGCGTGCACTGTGGTAACTGCGGCGTGTCACATGCCTCTGGTAAAAGTAACTGCCCTGCAAGTGGGGCTACATGTCGCAATTGCTGTAAGGTTGGTCACTTCAAAAGGTGTTGTAGGAGTAAGTCAGCCCTAAGTGCTCCTGTGGATGTGTCAGGCGCTGTTACAGTGGCAACAGCCCAGCTATCCCGCCACCCCAGGTTACAAGTGTTCGTGTCCCAGGCCGGGGGCAATTCCCCCGCCACCCCTGTGCTGGCTGTAGCCGACACGGGTGCTATGGTGTGTGTGGCAGGCGCATCCCTGCTCCGGGACATCGGTTTGTGTCCGGGGCAACTTCGGGCCCGTAATGGCTTAAGGGACGTGGCGAACAAACAGCTCAAGTGTCTGGGGTCCGCCCCCTGCCGCCTCCGTGTGGACGAGGGGTCCACCGTCCAGGAGGTCTACTTCGTGCAGACAGCCAAGGCCCTCTATCTGTCATTGGAGGCCTGCAAGTGCCTCAACTTGGTGCCTGTCGACTTCCCGCTCCATAGACGTGCTGTGGCTGCCGTGGGCGATGGAGGGGAGCGGCACACTGCCGACGATCTACCTCCGAACCGTTTACCTGAGAGCAGCCGTTTCCCGCCGAGGCCAGTTGAGATACCCTTGCCTCCTTTGGAGGAGAATGTGGCCAGGCTGGAGGCATGGCTACTCACGCACTTCTCGTCTACCGCATTCAACACCAGCAGGTCCCCACTGCCAGTCATGACTGGTCCCCCTCACCGTATCCACCTGACGCCCGGCACGACCCCCTACGCCTGTCACACACCCGCTTCCGTTCCGAAACACTGGGAAGCGGAAGTGAAGGCCCAGTTGGAGGAGGATGTCAGGAGAGGAGTCATCCAGCCAGTGCCTGCTGGTGAGGCTACGGAGTGGTGCGCCAGGATGGTCGTGGTGGCCAAGAAAAACGGTCAGCCCAGGCGCACTGTGGACTTCCAACGCCTCAATGCAAGCTGTCTGAGGGAGACGCACCACACACCTGCACCATTCGACATGGTGTCTGGGGTGCCAGTGCACTCGTTCAAAACCGTCGCCGACGCCTTTTGGGGATTTCATCAAGTGGAGTTGGAGGAGGAGAGTAGACGCCTGACCACATTCATCACGCCGTGGGGACGTTTTCGATACTGCAGGACGCCCATGGGACATTGCTCAGCGTCAGATGCTTACACCAAGAGGTTTGACGACGCTATTCAGGATGTGCCTCGCAAGTACAAGTGCGTGGATGACACTCTCCTCTATGACTCCAGTGTGAAGGGGGCGTTCTGGCACACTTACGATTTTCTGGAGACCTGCGCTCGCACAGGTATCACGCTGAAACCAGAAAAGTTCTTGTTCTGCAGGAGAGAAGCTGAGTTTGTGGGTTTCCTCCTGGGGTGGGACCTGTACCAGCCCACTGCCCAACGTCTGTCAGCCATCAAGGACTTCCCCATGCCGGATCAGCCATCAATCACTGACATCAGGTCCTGGCATGGCCTGGTTAATCAGTTGGCTCCCTTCCTTGCCACTGCACCTGTGATGGAGCCCTTCCGTGAGCTCCTCAAGAAGCCAGTGGGCAAGCAGGTGTATTGGGACGACCAGCTGCGGCTCAAGTTTCGCCAGGCCCAGGACACCATCTGTCAGTTGGCCAGAGACGGCTTGGTGTACTACGACAAATCCAGGCCTACGGCAGCTGTCACTGATTGGAGCAGGGAGGGCATCGGCTTCGTCGTCCTGCAACAATACTGTGCCTGTGCCTCTCCAGAGACGCCCTTCTGCTGCAGAGGAGGGTGGCGGTTGGCTCTGTGTGGTAGCCGTCATCTGAGCACGGCCGAGGCCGGTTATGCTGCAGTAGAAGGGGAGGCCCTGGCTGTGGTGTGGTGCCTGCGCAAGGCCAGGCTGTTCCTCCTTGGCTGCCCGAACCTCATTCTGGTGACGGACCACCGCCCCTTAGTTGGCTTGCTAGGGGACAGAGCCTTCACGGATGTGGCGAATCCGCGCCTGTTCAGGCTCAAGGAGAAGACCCTGCAGTACCGATTCACGGTCAAATACTTGCCAGGGAAGCGGAACTGTGCAGCTGACGCTCTATCCCGCTTCCCCTCCCTCAGGGCGGCGCCTGATGCGGAGGACATGGACCAAGAGGAGGACCTGTGCGCTGCAGTGTGTGCAGTCACAATCGCAGCACTGGATCAGGATGGGTGCATCACTATGGACGAAGACACAGTATGCAAAGCGGCGGCGGACGACCCAGTGTACCAGATTCTAGTGTCGAGGGTGCTGGCGGGCGACTGGCACCCCCACAAGTCACAGGAGGTGGCCTGTCTGCGCCCGTACTTCTCGGTGAGGGACAGGTTGGCTGTGGTCAGGGGTTTGGTCACCTACACCTTTGACCAGGGCTGCGTGCGCCTTGTCATCCCGGACTCCCTCCGCCACCGGGTCGCCGTTAACCTGCATGTGGGGCACCAGGGCCTCGACTCAATGCTCAGGCGGGCCCGGCAGTCTGTCTATTGGCCTGGCATGGAGGGTGACCTGCAGTATCATCGGTCCCGGTGTGCTGCTTGCGAGACCCACGCCCCTTCCCAGCCTCCGGAGTCGTTGGTTCTGACCCCAGCGCCAGACTATCCCTTTCAACAAGTGGTGGCCGATTTGTTCCACCTGCAGGGCCACACGTACCTAGCATATGCTGACCGACTGACAGGTTGGCTGGAGATCGCCCACTTCCCCAACGAGGCCACCTCTGGAAAAATCATCGCCAGTCTGCGGGCCTACTTCACGAGGTGGGGGGTACCTGAGCAGATCTCCACAGATGGAGGTACCAACCTTGCCAGCCGTGAGATGACAGATTTCCTCAAGTCATGGGGGGTCGAGGTGCGCCTCTCGTCGGCCCACTTCCCCCAGTCCAATGGCAGGGCAGAGGCTGGGGTCAAGGCTGCCAAGAGGCTCCTCAGGGATAACACTGGGCCCGGGGGTAGCCTGGACTGCGATAGGACATCCCAGGCCCTCCTCCAGTACCTGAACACGCCTCTGCGGGGGGTGAACAAGTCGCCCGCCCAACTTGCCACCGGCCGCCAGCTCCGTGACGGCGTTCCCGTGGCCAGACAGCACTATAAGGTGGACCAGCACTGGCGGCGGGCACTTCGTATGAGGGAGGTGCGCTTGGCCGAAACACAGGATGGGGTCCTGTCGCGGAGGGAGGTATCCCGCCAGCTGGCTCCCCTAGTCGTGGGCACGCAGGTGCGTGTGCAGGACGCAGCTACCAAGCTCTGGGACAGGACAGGCATAGTGGTGGAAGCCCGCCCTCACAGGCAGTATGCCGTCAGGTTGGGTGGCAGTGGCAGGGTGTCCATCCGCAACAGACGCCACCTGCGAAACGGCTCCACACCTGTGCCTACTACTCCGGTGGTGCACCAAGCTGTGCCTCCTGGCCCCCCTTCTGCTGTGCCCTCCATACCCGCGCCCTCGGCCCCTCCACAGTCGAGCGCGGCCAGGCCCAGGAGAGGCCGTAGGCCTCCGGGCTGGTTGACGGTGTAGTGTATGTGATGTAAAATCAGTTTAGAGGTTTTTTTTGTTTTTTTTGTTTTGTTTTTTTCCTTTGTTTGACTCGTTTTTCCTGCATTATTGTTGTTTTTATGAATGCATTGTTTTCCTTTTGTTAGTTCAAATGTGCATTGTCATTTCCTTTTAACTTGGGGGGGAGATATAAGATTGTACCATCGTACGATATGTTTTCCCATGTTGAGTTGGGGGCTGGTCTTTGGCAGCGCCCCGTTGCCAGTCTCCAGCTGACGCTGTTAGAATGAAGTCTATAAAGAACGTGGTCTATGACTCCAACCTCTCACAATACTTAAAAGATAAAGAACGACAGGCAAGAATAAGATATAAAACGTTTTAAGAACCTTAGCATTAATAACAAAAGAAAGATTTATATAGCCCTTGTCAAGTCAACTATGGACTACACCACCCATCCCGTTGAACACCCTTGGTAAAACGATCATTAAAAGGTTACAAACAGTACAAAATATAGCCCCCAGATTTATATATAACATAAAATATACAGACCACACCAATAATGAACAGGTACACAAGAGAGCAAACCTCCTAGCAATCAATGTAGAAATACACAACAAAGCTGCAAATATTTGGAACAAAGTGACTGAACTCAACACAGAAACTTACCAAAATTGGATAAATAATATAGAAAATAAAGAATTCCAAGAACACAGTTGGTTTAAATCAGC
Organism: Homarus gammarus; assembly: GCA_958450375.1. Lineage (NCBI taxonomy): Eukaryota > Metazoa > Arthropoda > Malacostraca > Decapoda > Nephropidae > Homarus > Homarus gammarus. The sequence continues at coordinate 515,335 of CAUDMG010003059.1, forward strand.
CAGGAAGAAAGTAATAGAACCATCTCCTGCCCCAATATACACATAAAACATTAATAGAGAGAATAAAAGATGAGAGTGACCTACCAGCTCCACTAAGACCCTGGCAGGCCTCTCCATACAGTGTACCTTTAGACTAACACAACTAACATTTAACTAACACCTTAGCAAAAAAAAAAAAAATAAAATGAAATAAATAAATAAATAAATAAATGTGACTACCCTCCTAGCTACACAAGGACCTGGGCGGGCTCACTAACTCCATCGCAGAATAAAAAAAAAAAAATAAGCATCACTATATAAATAAACCAATATTAATACAAAGGTCTGACGACCCAAGGGAGCAGAACAAAGATAAAACACCAATAGGAAAGATGAAGCGATCTGGTTGAACCCAGATTCTTTCTACTCCTACTGTATTTCAGCTTCACCACTTCTTCTTCAACCCCCAATAATCTTCTTTCACAACTAATGACTCCGCCACTCAGTCTCATACATATGTATAGATACATACTTTATATCTAAGACAGAATTATGAAAACATTTTAAAATAACAGCCTCTTTGCAATCCATTTTAGGTAGATGTTATATTTATCAGATCATGTAGGCTTGTAGGGTATTGGATACAAGAAGAATGTACGCTGTCATGGTCACTGCCACCAGTCCTAACCTGACTTCACCTCACGAGACCTCTTGGTAAGTGACTGCGTGGTGTCTCCACGTCTACACCCACACCATACCTTCCACGGCTCCACTCATATAATTCTTTTACTACTACTTATTATTAATTAATTTAAAATATTTTTATCAGTTTGCCACAGACATTAAAGAAATATTACTTAATTTACATGGAATGTTGTATTTTATTATAGTGAAAACAAATACAGGCCTATATGAGTTTTCTTAATTTGTAATGTGTATATGGTTAAAAAAAATAATTTACTTTTTCATGTGAGAGTTTTCTTTGAAGAAATTGTGTCTTGCTTTCTGTGAATTATTTTGCCAGTGTGTGTGTGATAAAAGGCCTGGATCAGTTACTTCCTTGCTATGAAGTTTGGGCCTAAGGGTATTAGCTGTGCAGAGTGGCTGGGGCCTCACACCCGTATTATTAAACAACATCTTCCCTTGAAGACGGTCGTCGTGTTTCAACCCGAGTTTTAAACTAAATGAGTCCAGAGGGACACCGTAGTACAGTACTTAACGGGGTGGTGTGGCGGTAAAATGAACTAATTCCAATATTATAAATATTTTTTTTTGGAACAAGTTAATTTTACCTCCAACCTTCCCGTTAAGTACAGTACTCCGGTGTCCCTCAGGACTCATTTAGTTTAAAACTCGGGTTGAAACACGACGACCGTCTTCAAGGGAAGATGGTGTTTAATAATACGGGCGTGAGCCGCTAGAAAGGGACCTTCATCCACTTCACTCACGTCTCACATCCATGCCTCCCATATCTACAGTACATTTCCCTACTTCCTTCACACTATTTTTTCTCTGTCCCTGGCCCATGTAGAGGTGCCAGTACTTCCCTTCAGTTAATGTTTTTTGATATATCATAGAATTAATTATTTTATTAAAATAAATTTGGAACGTCGTTTCTTCCACGAAAAAAGTAGGGGTACGCCGTTCACCCCGTCCCCCATCGACTACACCACTACTGGGCAGATGTCTGTCTCTGCCCCTTTCCTCTTTCTGAGCCACTATGTGGTTAGGGTTTGTCCTTTCCTGTCCTAGGTCATGTTAGGTGGGAGTCAGTGGTGCTTATGCTGACTCTCAATTAGGTAGGAAGTGCCTTTATATTATGTCTTGTACCTTTTATTTGTAAATATAAGTAAATAAGGTAATTTTACCTAAGTATTTCTGTTGGTCCTTTTTGCCCAAGATTTTATTCTTCAGACATGACTGAGTATTTGGAACACCTAAAGTCGACCCTACTTAAAGCTAGCCATAGCGGCATATCATTGTTGTCCAGCTCTATGTCTTTTGGGGTAATCTTGGGCGAGACACGAGGTTGCGATAGAAGTAAACAATGTATTCAGTGAACTTTTACTTTCTTATGTGAAATCGAAAACTCAAAATAACTCGGGAAATATAAATGGTTAACACTTGAAAGCTGTTATACACGGAACTCTTTATTGATTCTTATAAAGGGAGATAAAAGCCAAAAAATATATGTATATATTATTTTCAAGTTAATTTGACTTTTCCATTTCACTTAAACATAATACAAGTTAATGGGAAATTACATTGCTTACTGTACTTATTATTCAGCCAGTTAGCACAAGTTTGGATGTCACTTGATACTCGTGAGCGTGCTCAAGCTCTGAAATTTAAATCCCATAGTTGCAAGATGGCATCTGTTTGTAATGGTTACTCCTTGGCATGTAATTCAACGATTTTTGAGAACAAAGGCGCAGTATTAACATCCTCAGGACTTATAGTGTTCTACCTTTTTCAGTGAACTGTCGAAGGTGTGATTTACAGTTGACTGAATATCGTGAAGATCGGCATACTTGGTATTACAATAAGAGAGAGACACTGACCAAGAGGACGAGCTCTCATAATTGTGGGTTTATGGAGTCCAAACATCATACTGCACTATTTCTTCATTCACATCGCATCACTTTATCCACCTACATACTGTAGGTTAGGTCAGGAGCTTTTGATTTCTCTGGTTATGAGGTTTCATTAGGTTTCGTTTCATCAGTTTTCGCATGATTTTCCCCATAATTTTCCCCTACTTCAAAGCCAGCTCACTATTGTAAGTGCAACCAACATTGTTGGTAAGTCGGGTGGGGGGGGGGGGGTCATATCTCTATAGCTACTCATTTCTTACTAAAGTAAAGGTAAAATTCGTATGAAACACATTGAAATACACTATTAAAACCTATTTTCCATAGTAATTTCCATGCATGGCAACTTCAAAAGATTTATCAAATAAATTTGTGATGGGAAAAATATAAGATACAGTACATGAATTCTCATTTTTCTGCTCTATCTCTCTCTATACATATCAATATAGAGGTTTTTTGTTGTTCTCTCCTGAATTTTACCACCCAAACTGTCACTAAACTATATGATTTTAACATAATACCAACCAGTGTGCACTGCTATCTGTGCCAAAACTTTAATATTACTTATTTTGGTAATAATGAATGGTTTGTGCCGATTAAAATCAGAAATAGCTTATGGCTCTTCAATCTTCATCTCCTGGAGCAACAAAAGGTATTGTAGTGGACTCCTCCCCTACAACTGCCTAACTGCGTAGCCACGCCACCACCTGTTACCGCCTTCCCTAGCAACCAAGCGTATCCGCATTCCATTGCCCGCCGTATCCTAGCAACGGAACTAGTCACCGGCTACTTCTCGGGTTTTTCCACCATGACTCATAGCCGCTGCTGGGTGTATATAAGCTCTGTCTCTCCATTGAGATTCAGTCAGACCAATCTTCTTGAACAAGCAACACCTCCTCCTCTGCCGCTGCCTGGCCACCCTCGCCTCTCCTCCGCCTGCCTGGCGGTCCTCGCTCCCGCCAGCGAGCATGTCCTTCTCTGAGCTTCCTCACCAACCAACTCTCACTCTGACCGATCTTCCTGAACAAGCAACATCTCCTCCAGCAAGCTCCACGCTGTTAACATTTCATTCAACCAGGAGGCCAGCAACAGGCAACATCTTCTCTAACGGAGCTCCTGCACACCTACCTCCTTCGACAAGCTACTCACCTCACGTCTCTACCAAGCAGCCCCTCACCACACAGCACCTCCAGCACCAGACTGTCTATCATATAACTTATATATTATACAAGAAAACCACATTAGAGTTTCCTTCCATCCTGAGTGCTAGACAACTTTAATATCTCGATACCCCTACAATGGTGACTCCCGGAGATAAGCACTCACACAGGATGGAGGAGACACTGATCACGCTCCCAGTCTTCAAGCAGACACCAGCTCCTCTTCCTGCTTCACACACCACATTCTGAAGACCCCAGCACACCCGTCCTGCCACAGACGCCGACCCCGGCCCAGCAGTACCTGCCGTGAGAGAAGCACACAACATCCATCGCCTCCACACCCCCTCTTTTCTCCCTCAGGTACTCCCTGCTAATGTCCTGCACCCTGCTGCTGTCGTGGACCCAGCTGCTGTCACGAGCCCTAACCCGCTTCTGCTGACCCAGCCCTTGCTCCTGATCCAGGCCCACACACACCCCGGCAGGCGCATCTGACGACCCTGTACCTGTCGTGAGGGAAGCACACCAATCATCGCCTCCACACACCCTTTTTCTCCCTTCTCCCACAGATAGTGTGTATCTAGACAGTTGTATTTCTGCGAGATCGGCTCATCACGCCATCGCCGTTGTCTCACATGAGGCATGCACCGCCCGGTCTTCCTCACATGTGCTAAGCAACTCTACAATCAACAAGTCTCCTGCACCGCCTGGAGGGGAGGGGGAGTATTGTAGTGGACTCCTCCCCTACAACTGCCTAACTGCGTAGCCACGCCACCACCTGTTACCGCCTTCCCTAGCAACCAAGCGTATCCGCATTCCATTGCCCGCCGTATCCTAGCAACGGAACTAGTCACCGGCTACTTCTCGGGTTTTTCCACCATGACTCATAGCCGCTGCTGGGTGTATATAAGCTCTGTCTCTCCATTGAGATTCAGTCAGACCAATCTTCTTGAACAAGCAACACCTCCTCCTCTGCCGCTGCCTGGCGACCCTCGCCTCTCCTCCGCCTGCCTGGCGGTCCTCGCTCCCGCCAGCGAGCATGTCCTTCTCTGAGCTTCCTCACCAACCAACTCTCACTCTGACCGATCTTCCTGAACAAGCAACATCTCCTCCAGCAAGCTCCACGCTGTTAACATTTCATTCAACCAGGAGGCCAGCAACAGGCAACATCTTCTCTAACGGAGCTCCTGCACACCTACCTCCTTCGACAAGCTACTCACCTCACGTCTCTACCAAGCAGCCCCTCACCACACAGCACCTCCAGCACCAGACTGTCTATCATATAACTTATATATTATACAAGAAAACCACATTAGAGTTTCCTTCCATCCTGAGTGCTAGACAACTTTAATATCTCGATACCCCTACAGTATCATCATGTAAATCTTGGCCAAGGCGTCAGGTCTGAGCACCAACTGGGCATCACCAACAAGTCAAACATTACCAACAAACCACGAGCTGCCATCGTCAATACCAACCTCACAATAACACAGCTTTTCTCCTTCTTCATTGAGGTAAAGATCTTGCACTCTTCTCTTCTTAAACAAAATAACTGGGGCCGCAATTTCAAAACACCTCATCAGTTACGTACAGTGGCAGAGATACGGTACCGTAACTTACAGACTCCTTACATATAATATATATATATATATATATATATATATATATATATAACCAACGACCTCACCAGCAAGGAATCGAACCCTCGACCTTCTGGGTGGGACTAGGGAACGCTTACCGGCTAGGCCACAAGGACACTAAAAGCAGTTCTAGACTCTGTTATATTTCACACAAAGCCTGTTCATCGAGCTGATAGCGCCGTGAACCTCATTGGGAAACTGCCCGTGCCTCTTATGTGGTGTTAATTTTCCCATACACGAACGATGTCCAAAAGTAGTTCATCTGGCTGTTCACGTGGAAAATGGACAAGGAGTATACTTCACAGAAGAGTCCCTCCAAAATCAAATGGCAAATCCTGCTGATACGACCCTCACTGCATTCTTTAAGCTTTCACAGGAAGATGAGTTTGCTTAAATACTCTTGTATGTTGACATACCTAAGTTCTACATATGGCAGGCTTCAATGAAAAAGTTCCAGAGAAGAGCTCAAGGATCCGATGTTGAAGGATATCCAGTTATAAAGTCAAGCAATGCTTTGGGACGTGTCTACACGGTTCACCCCAACAACTTTGAATGATATTGTTTGAGACTACTTTTGCACCACATCCGTGGCCCAACATCATATGCAGCACTCAAGACAGTAAATGGACAAGTCTGCAGAACTTATCAGGAAGCGTGCAATCTCCTTGGCCTACTGGAAGATGATGGTCACTGGGATGACACACTAGAAGAGGCAGCAGCTACTCAATCGCCAATGAGAATGAGGAACCTGTTTGCCATCATGATTGCTACATGTGGACTTTCCAGCCCAAGCCAGCTCTGGAAAAACCACCAAGAAAGTCTTTCAGAGGATCTGCTTCATCAAGCAAGAAGAGAACATCCTGGTCAAGAGACTGAGTTCATGGATGACATGTTCAACAGGGCTCTGATCATGCTGGAAGACAAAGTGATGGAGCTATGCGGAAATATCTGACTGATTTTGGATTGCCTTCCCCAAACCGAGAAGCAAACAGGGAGTTGCTCAGAGAGACAGACTACTCAGTTGAAGTTCTGGTGAATTTTCTTGAAGAAAATGAGCCTCACCTGGTGCCTGGTCAAGCAAATGCTTATGAACAGATCTTGCAAGCGATACAAGCGGAGCAGGGAGGTATGATCTTTCTCGATGCATCTGGCGGGACAGGAAAAACATTCCTGATTAACCTTCTGTTGGCCAAAGTACGTCATCAAGGGAAAATTGCTCTTGCTGTTGCATCCTCAGGCATTGCTGTAACACTACTAGAAGGAGGACGTACTGCACACTCAACTTTTAAACTGCCTCTCAACGTCGCTCACAATGAGAATCCAGTGTGCAACATCAAAAAAGGATCGGCAAAGCTCTTAGAAAAATGCAGCCTCATAGTCTGGGATGAATGCACTATGTCTCACAAGTTAGCGCTTGAAGCATTGGACAGGACCTTGCAAGACACACGAGAAAATGACCAGCTCATGGGTGGCATTACAATGGTCATTGCTGGAGACTTTCGCCAGACCCTACCTGTCATTCCTCGAAGCACTCCAGCTGATGAACTGAATGCGTGCCTCAAGGCATCATACCTTTGGAGAAGTGTTCAGACACTCACCCTATCCACAAACATGAGAGTACATCTACAAGGAGATCAGGATGCTGGACGGTTTGCAAACCTTCTACTACAGATTGGAAATGGAACTTTCCCTGTTGATTCAGAAGGACAAATAATCATTCCTCAATTTTGTAGAAATGTTGTAAAGTCCTCAACTGAGCTCACTAACATGTTCTACCCAAACATTATCCACCACTACAAGGATCACAAGCGGCTGCGTGAACGCGCAATTCTGGCACCAAGGAATGAAACAGTGGCTGAAATCAACATGACTCTACTCAAACAGCTTCCAGGCAGTGAAGCCTCATTCAAATCTGTTGATGCAGTAATCGACCAGGACAAAGCAGTCCAGTACCCTGCAGAATTCCTTAATTCTTTGGAGCCCGCTGGAATGCCTCCTCACCACCTCACTCTCAAGATTGGAACTCCTATAATGCTCTTAAGAAATCTTGAAACACCAATCCTCTGCAATGGCACAAGACTGGTGGTGAAGAACATGATGCCACATGTACTGGAAGCTACAATACTGACAGGGAAAGTTAAATGAGAGGACGTTTTCATACCAAGGATACCTCTCAGCACCACTGACCTGCCATTTGAGTTCAAGCGACTTCAGTTCCCGGTTAAAGTGAGCTTTACCATGACAATATACAAAAGCCAGGGGCAGTCCATAAAGATGGATGGCCTAAGCCTGGTGTTTCCTTGCTTCTCTCATGGAGAGTTCTATGTTGGATGCTCCAGAATGGGAACTGGCAAAAATCTGTACATACTTGCTGCTAATGGCAAAACAAAAAATGTGGTCTACCTTAATGCGCTACAGTGAGACAATGTGGAGCCTCCCGGAGGGTGGCGTCCTACCGTGGCCTAGCTAGTGTGTGTATATGTATATATATATATATATATATATATATATATATATATATATATATATATATATATGTATATATATATATATATATATATATATATATATATATATATATATATATATATATATATATATATATATATATATATATATACTTCATTTTTAGTCCATATAACACGCGGACTTTGAACATATAATCAACGACCTCACCAGCAAGGAATCGATTCCTTGCTGGTGAGGTCGTTGATTATATGTTCAAAGTCCGAGTGTTATATGGACTAAAAATGAAGTATATATATGTACCTCGCGTTTCATACCAGCTGGATTCGGTAAAATGCTACTGACACCACATAAGAGGCACGGGCAGTTTCCCATTGAGGTTCACGGCGCTATCAGCTCGATGAACAGGCTTTGTGTGAAATATAACAGAGTCTAGAACTGCTTTTAGTGTCCTTATGGCCTAGCCGGTAAGCGTTCCCTAGTCACACCCAGTAGGTCGAGGGTTCGATTCCTTGCTGGTGAGGTCGTTGATTATATATATATATATATATATAAATATATATATATATATATGTATATACAGTATATATATATATATATATATATATATATATATATATAGAGAGAGAGAGAGAGAGAGAGAGAGGGGGGGGGGTAAAATTGCTTAAACGTGGCATCTAATTTTATTCTTGCAAAATTATTTTTTTTCAGAGGTTTTTGGTTTAAGACAATCAGTAGTCATGTTCTTTTTTGCATCCAATATTTATTGATGAGGTCAAAACCTGCAGAGGAGAAGGCATTCATTAGTATTACATGGTGATCTATCTGATACATAATTAGTTAGCCTCAGACGATTTCATCTTAATTACAATTGATTATTAAGCATAGTGACATGATGCAAAGTTCATAACTCTATTGATCTTAGTTACACTTTATTCCGCATTGTCCTATTTCTCCAGATAAGGCAGAAACGAGTAGGCATAATTAGTCCACAATATTTCAGTACTGAGGGGTATGTCATCACTTTGACTGTACTTACAGGTGCGGGTCAATGCGAACCAGGATGGTGTTCCAAGGGACAATAGTACTGTGTAAATCGTTCCAGCACAAAACTTGGCCAGGATTGGGAGTCGGTGTCTACCACAGAGGGCTGGTGGCTGGTCCTCACAGCATCACTTGAGAAGGCGATCTGCATCATGGAGGCCAGGCGGCCACGCCACCCTTTAAACCATACACTCAGCAGAATCAGGGCATCTTGTTTGTGCAGGTCGCATGGGGGGGGGGGGGGGCGCACGTGATCGCAGGCTGAAAGATTGAATGTTTTTTCGGGTAAGACAACACCAACACTGTAGTTGAAGCCAGCGTCGATAACAAACCCTAACTTATTATTTGTTGGTATGAAAAACAGACCTCCCCAACCTAACCAAACAAATCTACCTAACCTTATGTAGTGATGGGTTGTCGTACCACAGCTTACATCTCAGAAACAGTCCAGACTTGACCCGACATTAGGGGGGTCAAAAGTGTAGGGTAACTCTCGCGGTTGACCAAGGGTTATAAATCAGCCAGGCTCCCCTCCCATGTCACACGGCCCCAACAAAATGTAAGAAGGCACCTGCCCACTCTCTCCCAATATACATAATAACCTACATTCCAGAAGAAGTCCAGACCTGACCTCACATTAGCCAGGTCAAATGTAACCCTCGGAGCCCAACTCAAGGGGCCACAAATCAACCAGGGCCTATCATGTCACACGGCCCCATCTGAAGATTTCTCCAGAATATACAACTTGTAGTCTCTGAAAAAGTCCAGACCTGACCCTACATTAGTGAGGGCAAATATAAGGAGACCCTTCGCCGCCCCCCCGATCAGCTCAACCTGACGGCTCGCCTCCCAATGTATAGGACGTCCTAGTCCTCCCTCTCCCCAGAGAGAGAGAGAGAGAGAGAGAGAGAGAGAGAGAGAGTGTCTTGTAACCAAGAAGGGCCAGCTACGACGTCCCCAGTCCTGCTCGAGAGAAGTCAGGGGCCGGAGGCAAGCCACCTCCAGTCGCCTCCGGTCAGGAGCGAGTTGCCCTCGACACACCGGTGCCCAGCTAAGCAGTCTCCCATAGAGACAACCCAGGACCACCTGCTAGGCCTCCCCTAGGTCACGTGAGTTTTTGTCAGAGCTTTCCATGGGATGAGTTACTTACGTGGGAAGTGTATTCATCTCATGTTCGTGTCCGAGAATCAGTGTCTAGTAACGTAATATGATGTCCTAGTAACGTAAACATTATGTCCTAGTAACTTCAATAGAAGGTGTTAGTAATGTGTCCATGTCATTGTCATAATTAATAAAGAGTTGTAACGAAGTGGTGTTTGAGAAGTCGCCCTTAAGACGTAATAGATGTGTATTGACATATGAGATAAGATAAGTGTAAATATCTATCACGGCCACGCTACCAAAATCTTCCTCTCTTTTATACTCTTATACTTATACTTATACTATACCTATATGTAGTCTTCTTCTTGTGAGATTTGTCTCATTACAATGGTGGCAGCGCACTTAACATAAAACTCACGCCTCTTCCCTACATCCTCCTCCCTGTCCTAATCCTCACCTCACCCTCCTTACCCTTCCTCCCATCCCTGCCCCGCCCTGCCCCGCCCCGCAAAGTCCCGGCCTGGCCCGATCAACCACGCCTTGGCTCCTCCCCACCTCACCTGCCACGCCTCGTCCCACCCCGCCCCGGCCTGGCCAGCCGCGTCCCGCCTTGCCTCCGTCCTTACCTCACCCGCCTCGCCGCGTAAGACCTCACTAATCCCCCGTCTTTTGTCCCGTAAGCTATATGTTGATGATGATGGTTAATATAAAGTAATATTGGGATGAATGCAGAGCTTCACTCAGTGGATTTTTATGCTGTTATGATTTGTGATGTACTCTTTGACGCATAGTGATAAATGATATTAAGTGTAGTGCGCAGAGCTTAACTCCCCGACCCAGCCTGATGAGAAAATTGTCGTGACGGAAATAATAGTTACCAAACATTGACGTAACGTATAGAGTAATTTTTTTTTGCGAATGCACTTCCAACTAATCCATCATCCCTTTAGGATTGTTTCTCTGGCAAATATCACACACAGTACTGCCCCATGGCTAGCCGGAATCCAACCACAGCACATATAAGCAGAGAAGAAGAAGCGTGATGAATGCAGCACCACACCCGCCACACACCACCCCACTTCTTTCAAGTCCTCCCTGGTCTAGGATTAAGAAGATTTTATATTTTTCTACTTTAGGAAGTTAGGGAGTGTGGAATGCAGCGCCACACAACGAACCCTGGTGAGCCCAGCCAGGGAGGGATTCACCACTGTGGAAGGTGTAAGACAGGACGGTCTTTGGTCTCGCCGACACTCACGTACGGAGGGCGAGCCCTGGTCCGCGGAACCTGCCTTACAGTCATCTAAGGAGACGACAGCCCAAGCAGTGGACCGGCTTTCATCCCGGCGGGAGGGGGCCGTCGGCAGATGAACAGAAAATCGTCTGGAATATGTTGAAAATGATGATGTTGCAGAGAAGAAATACAGATGGAGCAGAAAAATTCATCTGGAATATGACGGAAAACGAAGATGTATAAAGAAACGCAGACGAACAGAAAAATCGTCTGGAATATGAAAATGAAGATGTATAAAGAAACGCAGATGAACAGAAAATTCATCTGGAATATGAAAATGCTCTAAACGTAGAGGAAGCGCAGGTGAACAGAAAAATCATCTGGAATATTATAGAAACCAGGAGGAAGTGTGAAGAAGTCAGAAGATGTGGTGACACGACCTACAAAGTGCGGTATTGAAGAAAGACAAACGTTCTATGTGAAGACAGAAGACACGCTGTGCTGACATCAGAAGAAAGTCGACGATGACAAGGTGGATCATCAGAAGGACCAACCGACTACCGCTGTTGTGCTGCCGGCATTCCTTATTTTCAGATACCAGCTGGATGGAGGACTTGAGCCATGCTGGACCCAACAAATGTACTGAGGTTGTTGATGTTGCTGATGTGTAATAAAAAGATATAACACCCTAACATGTGAAGTAGGAGCATTTTGTATTTTGTATTTAATTCTCTGATTTTTGTTATCAGGTACTACATAGAATGTTTTTTAAAAGATTAGTCACTTTTCTATGAGTTCATTTGATCAATGTTTTGTATTACCAAATGCAATGTTGTAGACATACTACTGAGTGGGACGAATTCTTATTTTGACACGGCCTGGTTAGGCAATGTAACACCTGTTTTTGTTTGTAGAATGTGGTTTGCAAGTTTGCCTCGGACACTATGCTAGATATGAAGGATCTTTAGATCACTCTATGTTCACTTACAGTGTATGTATTTTATATTTTTTTCTCCTGTCATAGAAGCTTTAATCTTGGCGGGAGGTATAGTAAGCTTTGTCAGATCAAACTATGCCAGTAGAAAAACATACATCTCTTGGGTTATTATTTGTAAAATGTAAGGATGCATTATCGCCTCAGGGACTATATTAGATACTGCACATGATGTTACTGTCTACTTTAAATGTGTCATCAGTTTTCTGAGCATGAAGGCTTTGGTCTTGGCGGGAGGTGTAGTGATGGGTTGTCAGACCACAGCTTACATCTCAGAAACAGTCCAGACTTGACCCGACATTAGGGGGGTCAAAAGTGTAGGGTAACTCTCACGGCTGACCAAGGGTTATAAATCAGCCAGGCTCCCCTCCCATGTCACATGGCCCCAACAAACATGTAAGAAGGCACCTGCCCACAAACCAACCAGGGCCTCTCATGCCACACGGCCCCATCTGAAGATTTCTCCAGAATATACAACTTGTAGTCTCTGAAAAAGTCCAGACCTGACCCTACATTAGCGAGGGCAAATGTAAGGAGACCCTTCGCCGCCCCCCCTGATCAGCTCAACCTGACGGCTCGCCTCCCAATATATAGGATGTCCTAGTCCTCCCTCTCCTCAGAGAGAGAGAGAGAGAGAGAGAGAGAGAGAGAGAGAGAGAGAGTGTGTCTTGTAACCAAGAAGGGCCAGCTATGACGTCCCCAGTCCTGCTCGAGAGAAGTCAGGGGCCGGAGGCAAGCCGCCTCCGGTCGCCTCTGGTCAGGAGCGAGTTGCCCTCGACACACCGGTGCCCAGCTAAGCAGTCTCCCATAGAGACATCCCAGGACCACCTGCTAGGCCTCCCCTAGGTCACGTGAGTTTTTGTCAGAGCTTTCCATGGGATGAGTTACTTACGTGGGAAGTGTATTCATTTCATGTTCGTGTCCGAGAATCAGTGTCTAGTAACGTAATATGATGTCCTAGTAACGTAAACATTATGTCCTAGTAACTTCAATAGAAGGTGTTAGTAATGTGTCCATGTCATTGTCGTAATTAATAAAGAGTTGTAACGAAGTGGTGTTTGAGAAGTCGCCCTTAAGACGTAATAGATGTGTATTGACATATGAGATAAGATAAGTGTAAATATCTATCACGGCCACTGTACCAAACATCTCCTCTCTTTTACTCTCTTACTAAATATTCTTCCTATATATATAAATATTCTTCATACAAGATCCGTCTTGTTTTACTTACCTAACTTCAATACTGGGGGGCTCGGCCCCCCGGGACCCTTCCGGTATATTAAACAGAAATAACTTACTCTGATATGGTGAAATTTGAGGCATTTTCTGGACGTGAGATGCTATCTATGGCTGCAACGGCGTTTATGCAGCCCGGGCGGCGGAGTGATTTATTGTGGTGGCAGGAAACGTCGAGCGTTGAGGAAGTGATGAGCAAATTTCTTTCTGGTCTCAGAGCACAGGGATTCCCGTAGTGTGGACAGTCTCTGTTTAAAAGAACATGCCGTGGTCTTTATCTTTAAATTCGCAAATTACATCCATGTAAGACAGGCGACAACTATCGCACGTCATGCTGAAAATGAAACTGCCACGAGCCCGGGGACAAGTGCAGCAGCAGAACGCGGCCTCATTACCGCTGGGAAGACAAATTAGTTAGCGCCAAGGTTCATAATTATCTACAAAACGAGACATTTGCACAATAAATGATTACCATATCAGAACTCATTGATGAAAATAAAGTAAGAAAATAAACAGTAATACAAACAACTCGTTTGCGGGTTAGTCCTATATATTAACCACCTAACCTAACATAACCTTAACATGCCTTACCTTACCCAAGATAAATTAATAATGCATAAAGGTTAAAATGCATAATAGTGACATGCTAAGTTACGTTTATATATCATTGACAGATTTATAAATATGTTAGATAAATGATTATGAAAGTGTTTTATCTCTAGAAATGTATTTTTTAAAAAAGAAACTAAAATTTTTCTAGATAACTTAATTAATTTTCATGTGCTTTGGGGCTTTCTTAGGTTAGGTTTGGTTAGGTTAGGGTAGGTTAGGTAGGGTAATGTTAGGTAAGGTAAGATAAGGTAAGGTTAGGTTATATTAGGGTAAGATATATTTCATTAAATGTATCGGATGAAGAACATATGAACATAATTCTTTTACCAAGAAAAAAAAATGCTATAACACTGTTAATTTTTACCCCCTTTTTAGTTAGGGTTGATGAACTTAGATTGGGTTAGGTATCATTTAACTGTGAGTCATGGGTATTCTTGGATACTTGGCAGAATAACTTGTTATAACTTGGTCCTAGCAAAGGCGGAGTCTAGGCAAAAATGTTCACTTGATCTTGTGTTTGGTTTTCATTACTGGCGGATATCTACGGCTATACCACATTAATAAGGTCTATCTGCAACTTTATTCGGTCATATAACATATTTGTACCATAAATGTGGCCAATAAAAACTTCTATTTTGATACAGATTACTTGAAAAGTTGTAAGAAGACAGAAGTTGCGTCTCTTCCATTCCAACGACAAATAGAAAGTAAAGCCTCTTCTTCTCGTAAAAAAAAGAAGAAAAAAGAACTAAAAAGACAAACTGTAATATCGTATGTACAAAACATTTTCTAAATTATTTTATGATAAAACAAGTCTAACAAACATCATTACAACTTATATTATTAAATTTGTTATGCAATCGGGAAATAGCGAGTTACTATATCCAGGTTAACCATGTTACAGCAGTAAAGGAGGTCCAGTAAGTTACTGCCTCGAATGCGGATTCACTTACGGAGTCCACTGCCAAATATTTGTTTTGAAAATACCAATCGGAGTGTAGTGGATACTCTCCCCTACAACTGCTGATTGGTCACTTGCCGTCCTCTCCTCAGCCAATCAGCGGCGAGTTCCACAGACCGGACCTCGCTTTCGAACTGCTGGCTGATTTCCCAATTGCCGCCTTCACCTCAGCCAATCAACTGAGTGTGAGGGGCCACCTGGTCATATGAGGCAAGCGAGGTCATCAGGCACCTGCAAGCAGAAACTCTCGTCAAAAACATACACCACCATGGAGCCCTCCACCAGCCACATTCAAATTCACCGAACTAGGTGATAGCAAAGTCAACCTCCAGAAGAAGGACATCAAAAGAATAACTCAGGAAGCCATAGCCACCGAGACACCGGCTAGGTGGACCCAAAACATGAAAGATCCGGAGCGGCCTTCTACACCCAAGACAAACCCTCCTATGGAGATTTTCTAATGACTGCTCCACCCTACAAACAGAGTTGGTAGCAATCTCAAAGGCCCTACAACACGCTGCAACACAACACAACAAGTCCATCATAATTCATGCAGACTCGAAAACGGCCATGTAGGCGCTGCAACACAGTGAACCAAGAGAAAACGCCCACTTCATAACCTCGATACTCGCACAGCTACACGACTTCCAAAGACAAAATCGCCCAGTCGTCTTGCACTGGATTCCCAGTCATGTAGATATCCGGGGAAATGACATGGCAGACGAAGCAGCCAAGGCAGCCAGACGTTCTAGAAGCGTACACATTCAAGTTCCAGCAAGCGTGCAACACATCAAGAACCACCTCAGAAAGACTACCAAGAACCACCTCAGAAAGACTACCAAGCTCCACATCCAAAAGAGCTTCCTTGACGCATTCAATGCTGGTTCCCAATCAGTCAAATGGTACCTGGAGGCTACAAAAGAGGAACCACCTTACGCGGACAAGAAAACACCAAGACAAACCAAAGTCAGCCTTCATCGACTACGACTAGGGTACAAGTACACCTGGCAGACTATCGGATGTGTCATCAGGGAATGCACCTACTGCCAGGAGCCAGCCGCCAACCCACTGGAAACCTATCTCTTCGACTGCGAAGTCACACAAAGTCTCCGGAACAGAATTGGAAACTTCCAAGAAGAACACACAACACCAGCGGCCACTCTAACCCGAAAGGCCCAAACAAACCACATTCACCACCTTGTCCGGGTCATCACACGATACCCACCACACAGATAGCTCGGGAAACGGGCGCTGGTGGTAGAGCGTTACTGCTCTTGCCTCGCAAGCAAGTTGTCACGGGTTCGATTCCAGGGACGGCAGAGGTTGTTTGGACACTATTCTTAGCCCCCTTGGTCCCTGTTCACCTATCAGCAAAGTAGGTACCCTCTGTAAATCGAAAGTTGCAAATTCGTATTTAGGGACAAGTTGTTGGAACTTCCAATAACTTGCTTAGACATAAACCATTGACTCTTCAGGCTTCTACGCCCTTGACTCTTCAGGCTTCCATGCCCTTAATTCATGAGACATAAGGCAAGCATGAACTTAGCAAGCTTCCCTATTGGGCGCTGTAAACGCTTCTGTGCTTCACCTTACACAAGGATGTAGGGGGGGGGGGGGGGGTCCCCAATAAAAAAGAAAAAAAGAAAAAGAAAAAGCTTGGGAAGTATCCTCCCCCAGCAAGTGCGGACTCCGGTTCGGGAGCAGCGATGCCAAATTGTAGTCTTCTAGTGACCTTTGGCAAGTAACGTGGCCCGCGTTTTAGACACATTCTACGCCCATTCTTCATAAATTCTACAAATCAAAATAAGCTTTATTTTACATTGAAATTGTAATAAATATTATAGTAATATATTAATATGGCTGTTTTATTTAATACCTAATATTATGTTACATATTCATACATGTGCCACTTCATCGAAGAATAAAATTTGATATGTTAAAATATATGTATATTTGCTATAGCATTCGCTTATGTGCATTAGAATCAGTAAAATATCTATCAAGACATTGCGATGACCTAATCAGAAATATTTTGACACACTTCTCCCATAGTGCCAAAAGGAAATATGAACTTAAACTTGCCCAAACTTTCTGAACCTTAAGCCACACTAAATCTTACATGTGTGTGTCACTCGATGGCTGTCATTGCACACAGCACTTGAGCGCGTGTTTGAACAGTGGGATGCTTTAAAATTATAAAGTAGTCCTACCGTCTCCTATGGGTGTTATTAAAAAGAAAGAAAGAAAACGTCCCCCACGCCCTGTGTTCCCCACTTTCTGTGTATCATTCTCCGTGTATGTTCTCTAAACGCTCATTCCACAGTCAGTGTGGCTTTGGCGGCATCGCTGTTCAGGAGGCACGCCACTCCGAAACTGACCACGTCCAAGAGTTGGGGTTGGTGGTAACGCTCACTGACGGAGGGTCCGCTCATACTTGCAAACCTGCAGTATCCTTTCATATCTGCAGGTAAGACACCTTCCATCCCCAATCCGATCTGGCTGCTGCAAGACCTCCAGCCGGAACCACCAAACGGGCCGCTTACAGGCAAAGACCAGTGTCGGATTACGGTCCGACAATCTCAACAACATCACAACAAGCAGCGTTTCTCATCTTTGCACATCTCAACCTGATCTGGCAGAATCATATAAATACCCTCAGCCTCGCCGTGAAGAGAAATTAGACAACTGGCCACATATGTTACGCTAGAGGACTCTGTAACACCAGTTACGGGGTAAACAAAGAGATAAAGTCCAGTAAATGCTTTTTAAATGCGGCCCCTGGACACATTATGGTGTCGTGTCTCAATAATCCTCTCACAAAAAGCAATTTTAACCCCAAGATGTAAACATTACTAAGAAGAGCCACTCACCAACAGCGGCCATTAACAGTATGAGAGACATCTGGTGGTTGATGATCGTACAAACATAGTATGATAGAAAACGTCTAATTTGATTTCATATAAATATATAAGTAAAAATTCATACAATACTGCATACATATATAACATGATACCAGGGATAACATAATTATAAAATAATAGAAATATTTAATTCCAATGTGGTCAATGAAGCTGAAAATGGATCCTCTAGGGCCCAGTCGATAGCATTGAACTCAATCGCCTTCACTATCCCAATTTGTAACGTTAGGAATCCAATTAGAAGTTACTGGAATGGAGAGATCCAGGATTGAAGCAACGACTATTAGGACGTACAGTAATGTGCACGAAGTGAGAGGTGCATCCACTCGGCCACCGTATTAGACTTTACCGTCGACTTAAGAAAAAATAAATATGTTGAGTGTCCGTCCGAGTACACGATTACTTGTACCAAACATAGCTGCTGCATCTATTCAACTTTTTTATAGCTAATTACCTATAAGAGGGGGGGGGGGGGGGAATTTATTAGAAGATACGTAGGAAACAATATAATTTTACTTAATAAATAGATTTTTTTCTCATCTATGTAATTAATACCAAGAGCTTTCTCACATCATTCTGTGCATGACATAAAATGCTTCTAGAATCCGCCATCCCAGCACACAAAAGAACAAATATTTGTTAAATTATCACTCGCTGGTAACGGTGTGAGGCGAGTGTCACTGGTGTGCCTGGTTGGGCCACTCTAGCCTCTAGCCTCGGTAATCTACAAGTCTTAGCAGTCACTTAAGTACACCAGACAGTGAAGGTTGGTCTTCTACCTCTCCGGTGCATCATCGCCAACACAAACGGTTAGTTATTTTCTAATGCACTTAATTTGTTGAGGAATAAGAATACAAACAAGTATAAAATATTTATTTTCTTTTGGAGCAAATATTTTTGTTGTTGTATTATTACGTAGAATGTGAATATATTTGGGATGCAAGGAAATAAAGTGTGAATATAAAATATAAAATAGAATACACTCGTTAATCTTCACTTAACCAAAATACCCTCGGATCAGTATAATTTGTAGGTTAGGTGGAGTTGGCACTGGCAATAATAGTTTTAGTTTAGTTTAACAAATTTATTGGCAGAGCTTGTAGTACAGTTTGCCTATTCTGAGTAATTCAGTCAGGTCTTGACACTGAGGGTGGTATCACTTCTCACTGTCACGCAGGACAGAGGTTCACACACAAAGAAATACATAATATTCATTAACAACTATAAATGTATATAGGTCAGGTTCATATGGATAATGTCACTGTTCACTGCCATGCAGGACAGAGGTTCGTACACAAAGAGTTGCATCATATTCATTGACAGTACATATACATATATGTAAACACACACACACACACACATATACATACATATACGTATATACACATGTGTATATACATACACATATACATGTACACGTACATATACATGCACACACGCACACATACATACATATACGTCGGTCAGATTCATGTGGGTAATGTCACTTTTCACTGCCATACAGGACAGAGGTTCGTACACAAAGAATGCATCATATTCATTGACACTATATATAGGTCAGATTCATGTGGGTAATGCCACTGCTCACTGCCACGCAGGACAGAGGTTCGTACACAAAGAAGGAAATTCATCACATTCACCAGCAGCATATATAGGTCAGTGGATCACATACATTGGAGTCATATTCTAATTGAAGACTAATCAGTGTGGGCTAGCAAATTTCGGATAAACAGCAAGAATGTCCTCAAGCACACCTGATTCAATGAAGTAATTACATAGTTCAAGATACAGTAAGTCAGGTGGCCTGAAGTCTTTGACAGTGTCACATTCAATAATATAGTGTTCAAGTGTATGCTTTAAAGGTTTATCACAAAGTTTACATGCTGAGTGTTCCGGTATGGGTACAGCGTTACTAACTTGCCAGATGTGTCTGTATCCTAGCCTAATTCTGGCCACGACTACATCACATTGTCTGGTTCTGTCCTTATGCTGGCCATACCGGTACCTCTTGTTACAAAATTTGTCATATTTACTTATGCTACAACTGTCAGGTCTCTCTGCATTTCTCACTTCTTCTAGATCAGAGTTCATGATTCTGACTTGAATGTTTTTAATTACGGCATTGGACAGACCAAGGTCGCGGTCAACATTTTCTTTCTTACATGCCTCATTGGCCAGTCTATCAGCACGGTCATGATACCTGATTCCAACATGGGACGGAATCCACACAAATTCGATACGAAAGTTGTTCTCATTGGCAGTTATCACATTCCTTTTAATATCACATGCAACTTTAGACATAGAGCCTGACGGGCTGTTCATTGATTTCAAAGCACTTTGAGAGTCACAGAATATCACCCCACCTCCATTTTCTTTGAGGTAGTCTGTGGCTAAGTAGATTCCAGTTAGTTCAGTTTGTGTTGTGCTGGCCCAGTTGTTCAGCCTTTGTTTGTTTGACACTATCATCTCTTTTTCTTTATATATTACAATTGCACAGCCTGTTCTTCCTGTGTTTGTCTGCACAGAACCATCAGTAAAAGCATAACATTCACTTGATTTAGTACTCTCTATGTGTCTGTTAATAGTTTCTAGTGTGACACATCTCACCACATCGGTGTTTAACATTTGCTTACTACCAACAGGAGTGTAATTAATAGGAACTGATATGTCCAGCCAAGGAAGAATGGCATTAATAGGTTCGTCTGGGGTGATTGGTAATAATAAAGAAAAAGGCAGTTTCAAGATATTTACCATTTGAAATTGAATATGATAGGTTATTGCAAAAATAGAACATGTGAATTACACGAAAGCGCTTGGGAACTTCGTGTTTTCTTGTGGTTATCAGCATATATATATATATATATATATATATATATATATATATATATATATATATATATATATATATATATATATATATATATATATATATATATATATACAGTAAACATTACCTCACTATTCAGAAATCGAACCCGTGATCTCTGCATGTAATCAGAAAGCGCTACTACGGCACCACTAAGGCAACAAAAGCTATGAGTGGTAGTTGTACACTGTACAGTATATTGAAGTCATATTCATTACTTAAGAGTCACTGACATTATCACACACTAAAATTGCAAGTTGTGGGCTGTTCCCCTCACAAAGTCCGACACATGGCGGTCTCAGTCTATGCACGATGGCTGCTATTCTGGCTGTCGAATCTTGATAACTTTTAATTTTACCTTTATCCTCTTCACCACTGATCGGCTCGTTAGCCGCTTGGGCGATTGGTCACGTCTCTGTTACGCACTGTTGGCAAGTACTGGGCATACACCGGCTCCTGAATGTACCTGAACCTGCTCCAGTGTTGGTCAAGTCTTGTCTTGAAAGAGCTCACACTCGGTGCCGTCACAACACTTTCTGGCAGATTGTTCCAAGAGTTCACAAATCTCTCTTCGAAAAAGTTTGCCCTCACACTTTTCTGGACTTGCAGCTTCTTCAATCTTTAGCTGTGACCCCTTGTGGGGCGAGCGTACGCCACCTCCAAGTTAGGACAATCGACTCAGTAGTGCCCCTTGAGATGCGTATACACCTCAATTAGGTCGCCCCTTGCCCGACTGCAA
Organism: Homarus gammarus; assembly: GCA_958450375.1. NCBI lineage: Eukaryota > Metazoa > Arthropoda > Malacostraca > Decapoda > Nephropidae > Homarus > Homarus gammarus. Next base: position 536,870 of record CAUDMG010003059.1, read on the forward strand.
CATAAGCTAGGGAAGTTCAGGCGCTCCAATCTCTCATGGTAGTTGAGGTGTCGAAGTGCAGGCACCGATCTGGTGGCCCTCCTTTGAACATTTTTCAGTCAACTGACAGCCCCCAGACGGGGAAGCACCTCACTCCTGAAGATCTAATAATTTAGTTGCCTGATTCACCTTCTTCTCGTAATGGCCCGAGGACTTCTGCTCATTGTCAACATACACACCTAGGTCCTTTTCACATTGTCTCAATTAATGCAAATTTTTCGTCCCGTTGGAACATTTGATACACTTCCTTATCGTTGGTACGTTCCAGGTGCACCCTCTTACACTTTGTGACATTGAATCTTAGTAGACATGTCTTCGACCATTCTTGAAGCTCACAGAGATCCTTCTGCAGCTTTTCACAGTTCGCTTGGTTCTTAATTTCCCGAAATAATTAGGCGTCATCAGCAAACATTTGTATGGAGGAAGGTACAGCGTCATGCTTGTCATTTAAGAAGCAAACAAACAACAGTGGGCCCAATACACTGCCCTGTGGAACCCCGCTTGTAAGGGTACACTTTATGATTTCGTGCCATTAATCACCACGCATTATTTGCGGTCATGGAGAAAGTCTACGATCCACGCTCGGACATTTCTCCAAATCCCGTACGCTGTCGAAAAACCTTGGCAAAATCTAGTTATATATTGTCGATATTACCACCCTGTTCCAGAACGTTGAGTAATTGTGTTAAGCAGGAGCGTCCCGACATGAAACCGTGTTGGCAGCCCTTTACAAGGTTGTTTCGTAGTAGATGCTCCATCGCCTCATCTCTTATAATACTCTCAAGTACGTTACATACTACAAGTGATCGCGGGCATGTTCGTGCCCAGTAAAAGTTTGAACGCTCGTGCTTGGCTAGCATACAGCGAATGAGGGTGCGCCAAGTCCGTAGACGTGCATGGTTAAATAGGGTGAGCCAAGTCCATAGACTTGCTTCGTTTTCCATCGTAAATAAAATTGTTAATTAATGCCTTCCTAAAGAAACCATCGACATGGGACCAGGTTTGTTCCACTCTACGAATTTTTTGCGATTTTTCCATCAAGTTTGAGGAAAAACGATTGTGCCGTTTTGGCTTCCCAGAACAGACACACAAACAGACACATGTCTAGTCCTATAGTATATTAGACAAGTGATCTTGGGCGTTTCGTGTCCGGTGGCGAGTCCGGTGGTACAGTTTACCGAGGCCTGAAAGTTCCAAAGCTCGTGCTTGGATAGCCCCTGCTGCCCGGCTGAAAGCTACAGCGACATCGTTTTCTAGATGGTCGTGGTTGTTATAATCACGGTCGTGGTTGTTATAATCATAGTCGTGGGTATGATCATAGTCGTGGTTGTTATAATCATAGTCATGGTTGTTATAATCATGGTCGTGAGTGTTATAATCATGGTCGTGGTTGTTATAATCATGGTCGTGGTTGTTATAATCATAGTCGTGATTGTGATAAATATGGTCGTGGTTGTTATAATCATGGTCGTGGTTGTTATAATCATAGTCGTGGTTGTTATAATCATAGTCGTGGTTCTTACAATCATGGTCGTGGTTGTTATAATCATGGTCGTGGTTGTTATAATAATGGTCGTGGTTGTTAAACTTATGGTCGTGGTTGTTATGATCATGGTCGTCGTTGTTATAATCATAGTCGTGGTTGTTATAATCATGGTCGTGGTTGTTATAATCATGGTCGTGGTTGTTATAATCATAGTCGTGGTTGCTATAATAATGGTCGTGGGTGTTATAATCATGGTCGTGGTTGTTATAATCATGGTCGTGGTTGTTATAATCATGGTCGTGGTTGTTATAATCATAGTCGTGGTTGCTATAATAATGGTCGTGGGTGTTATAATCATGGTCGTGGTTATAATCATAGTCGTGGTTGTTATAATCATGGTCGTGGGTGTTATAACCATTGTCGTGGTTGTTATAATCATAGTCGTGGTTGTTATAATCATGTTCGTGGTTGTTATAATCATGGTCGTGGTTGTTATAATCATGGTCGTGGTTGTTATAATCATAGTCGTGGTTGCTATAATAATGGTCGTGGGTGTTATAATCATGGTCGTGGTTATAATCATAGTCGTGGTTGTTATAATCATGGTCGTGGGTGTTATAACCATTGTCGTGGTTGTTATAATCATAGTCGTGGTTGTTATAATCATGTTCGTGGTTGTTATAATCATGGTCGTGGTTGTTATAATCATGGTCGTGGTTGTTATAATCATAGTCGTGGTTGTTATAATAATGGTCGTGGGTGTTATAATCATGGTCGTGGTTGTTATAATCATGGTCGTGGTTTTTATAATCATAGTCGTGGTTGTTACAATCATGGTCGTGGTTGTTATAATCATGGCCGTGGTTGTTATAATCATGGTCGTGGTTGTTATAATCATGGTCGTGGTTGTTATAATCAGGCATGGTTTTTATAATCATGGTCGTGGTTGTTATAATCATGGTCGTGGTTGTTATAATAATGGTCGTGGTTGTTAAACTTATGGTCGTGGTTGTTATGATCATTGTCGTCGTTGTTATAATCATAGTCGTGGTTGTTATAATCATGGTCGTGCTTGTTATAATCATGGTCGTGGTTATAATCATGGTCGTGATTGTTATAATCATGGTCATGGGTGGTATAATCATGGTCGTGGTTGTTATAATCAATGTCGTGGTTGTTATATTCATAGTCGTGGTTGTTACAATCATGGTCGTGCTTGTTATAATCATGGTCGTGGTTATAATCATGGTCGTGATTGTTATAATCATGGTCGTGGTTGTTATAATCAGAGTCGTGCTTGTTATAATCATGGTCGAGGTTGTTATAATCATAGTTGTGATTGTTATAATCATAGTCGTGGTTGTTATAATCATGTGTCGTGGTTGACAAATTCATTGTCGTGCTTGTTATAATCATGGTCATGGTTGTTATAATCATGGTCGTGGTTGTTATAATCAGTCATGGTTTTTATAATCATGGTCGTGGTTGTTATAATTATGCTCGTGGTTGTTATAATCATGGTCGTGGTTGTTATAATCATAGTCGTGGTTGTTATAATCATAGTCGTGGTTCTTGTAATCATGGTCGTGGGTGTTATAATCATGGTCGTGGTTGTTATAATCATGGTCGTGGTTGTTATGATCATGGTCGTGGTTGTTATAATCATTGTCGTGGTTCTTGTAATCATGGTCGTGGGTGTTATAATCATGGTCGTGGTTGTTATAATCATAGTCGTGGTTGTTACAATCATGGTCGTGGTTGTTATAATCATGGTCGTGGTTGTTATAATCATAGTCGTGCTTGTTATAATCATGGATGTGGTTGTTTTAATCATGGTCGTGGTTGTCATAATCATGGTCGTGGTTTTTATTATCATGGTCGTGGTTGTTATAATCATAGTCGCTGTTGTTATAATCATGGTCGTGGTTGTTATAATCATAGTCGTGGTTGTTATAATCATGGTCGTGGTTGTTATTATCATGGTCGTGGTTGACAAATTCATGGTCGTGCTTGTTATAATCATGGTCATGGTTGTTATAATCATGGTCATGGTTGTTATAATCAGTCATGGTTTTTATAATCATTGTCGTGGTTGTTATAATCACGGTCGTGGTTGTTATAATCATGATCGTGGTTGTTATAATTATGGTCGTGGTCGTTATAATCATAGTCGTGGTTGTTATGATCATGGTAGTTGTTGTTACAATAATATTCGTGGTTGTTATAATCATGGTCATGGTTATGATCATGGTCGTGGTTGTTATAATCCTATTCGTGGTTATTATAATCCTATTTGTGGTTGTTATAATCATGGTCGTGGTCGTTATAATCATAATCGTTATTGTTATGATTGTAGTGATGGGTTGTCAGACCACAGCTTACATCTTAGAAACAGTCCAGATTTGACCCGACATTAGGGGGGTCAAGTGTAAGGGTAACCCTCACGGCCACTCAAGGAGTTACAAATCAACTAGCTCCCCTTCCCATGTCACACGGCCCCAACAAACATGTAAGAAACCACCTGCCGACTCTCTCCCAATATACACAGCTACAGTGCATCTCAGACAAGGCCCAGACCTAACCTCACATTAGCCAGGTCAAATGTAACCCTCGAGCCCAAGTCAAGGGGCCACAAATCAACCCGAGCCTCTCATGTCACATGGCCCCACCAACGATGTTAACAGGCAAGCATTCATCTGAAGATTTCTCCAGAATATACAACAACTTATAGTCTCTGAAAAAGTCCAGACCTGACCCTACATTAGCGAGGGCAAATGTAAGGAGACCCTTCTCCGCCCCCCCCCCCCCCCGATCAGCTCAACCTGACGGCTGGTCTTCCAATATATGGGACGTCCTAGTCCTCCCTCACGAGAGTGTGTCTTGTAACCAGGAAGGGCCAGCTACTACGACCCCAGTCCCCCTATAGAAGCCCGCCACTAAGTGTAACGAAGTCTCAGCCGGGTCCATCGACAGAGTGCTGTCAACTCAACATGTAACAGTAAGTGCTGGCTGTGTGGACCGTAGAAGTGCGGTGATCCCCACTCTCCCCAACGATCGACTTAGTGAAGTGCCCATTCTAATTGTGAGGTTAGGTTATACGAGAATACCATAGTCTATCATAAATTGTGTACGAACTCCCCCATTAATCCCCCCTATTGAACTAGTAAAATAAAGCTGTAACACGCATTGGTGTTTTATATACTACACTTGTACTGTGCCTGTGCTAATATACAGTGTTGACACCACACCCTCGAGACGCTACCATTTCCGCTCGCTATAATACTCTACGACTATAAACTCCTAGCTTACCTCTTCATGTGAGATTTTGTCTCATTACATGATCATGGTCGCGGTTGTTATAATCCTATTCGTGGTTGTTATAATCATGGTCGTGGTTGTTATAATCATGATCGTGGTTGTTATAATCATAGTCGTGGTTGTTATAATCATGGTCGTGGTTGTTATGATAATGGTCGTGGTTGTTATAATCATAGTCGTGGTTGCTATGATCATGGTCGTGGTTGTTATAATCATAGTCGTGGTTGTTATAATCATGGTCGTGGGTGTTATCATCATGGTCGTGGTTGTTATAATCATGGTCGCGGTTGTTATGATCATAGTCGTGGTTGTTACAATCATGGTCGTGGTTGTTATAATCATGGTCGTTGTTGTTATAATCATGGTCGTGGTTGTTATAATCCTGGTCGTGGTTTTTATAATCCTGGTCGTGGTTGTTATAATCATAGTCGCGGTATTATAATCATGGTCGTGGTTGTTAATAATAAAAAATAATAATAATAATAATTAACGGTTTATTGAAAGAGCTTGGCAGCCAGAAGGCTGAAAATATACAGTTACATATTTGGGGAATGGGTTTCGAATTACAAATAATATACAAGTATCATAAGTGATACAAATAAGTTATATAATAACTAGATGGGGAAAAGCTCAAACTACAGTTCATTTCAACATAGTGACAGTGCAAGGAGTAGTGTTTACTGGGAGTGAATACACTGGTTTATTACAAGTTATTGATAATTTTTACAATGGTTGAGACTGGGCTGTTTTTATAGCAATCAGTTCGTGCACGTATGGGCTGGATGCGGTTGTGGTTTCGAACAGCAATTCTCGGGCTACGGATCTCAGGTGGTAGTAGGAGCCGGTGTCGAGGATGGTGTAGAAGCTTCTTACCAAATTTGCAGATGAGGTCGTGGTGATGGTCAGTGAGAGTCGAAAGGGTCAGTGTGTTGAGCGCTTCTTGATATGTGGAGTAGGAAGGGGAGAGAATAATCTTGCATGCCCTCTTTTGCACTTTTTCTAGGTGTTTACGTTGTGTGGCATTTAGGGAGGAAGACCAGGTGGGGGAGGCATAGGTGAGCTTGGGAAGTATGAATGTTGTGTAAATACTGAGGAGCTCGGGTGCAGGAACTCCGAGGGACTTGAGTCGGCGGAGGAGGTGGAGACGGAAACTGGAGGATTTGACAACTTCACTGACGTGTGGTTTCCAATTTAGTTTGTTGTCTATGGTGACGCCGAGGAGCTTCGTGGAATCTACAACCTGGAGTGTGCTCGGACCTAGAGTAATGGAAGGAGGTGGGACAATGTCGGAGGAGAGGTTGATGTGCATAACCATGGTCTTGGTATGGTTGATGGTGACATGGTTGTTGGTGGCCCAGTTTTGGAGACTGTTCAATAAATCCTGAAGGGCGGTATAGTAGGGAGCAGAATTGTTGACGCTGATCCCAATGGTGGAGTCGTCGACATATTTTCAGCGAGCAGGGGTTTCTCTTAGGGCATCATTGATGAGCATAAGGAAGCAGAGTGGTTCCATCTTGGTGTCTTGGGGGGCGCCACAGGTGAGTGACTGAAAGGTGATTGTTATAATCATAGTCGTGGTTGTTATAATCATGGTCGTGGTTGACAAATTCATGGTCGTGCTTGTTATAATGATGGTCATGGTTGTTATAATCATGGTCGTGGTGTTATAATCAGTCATGGTTCTTATAATCATGGTCGTGGTTGTTATAATCATGGTTGTGGTTGTTATAATCATGGTCCTGGTTGTTATAGTCATGGTCCTGGTTGTTATAATCATGGTCTTGGTTGTTATAATCATGGTCGTAGTCGTGAGACTTACAGTATCTAATATACTATCGTGTGTTTTCCTACTGTATTGGGGTCTTTTTGCTACCTGCTTTTCCCGAGATATGATCATGGAGAAAGCATCAAAAGTTGTGACACCATTCATAGAACAAACCTCAAGACTTTGAAGACCATCAGAAATAAGCCACATAAGACAACCAAAAAAGTGGTGAAATAAATGAACATGACAAAGAAGTCAATTAAAATTACCCGGTATCGAGACTTCACCACCAAGGATCTTCTGAAATACAACATTGTGTTCTTTCCTCTCCTGTTTGACAAAGTTGGACTCATGAGAATGCCTGTGAAGTGTCAACTCATCACCGAGGTGGAAGCTCATGGCGACTGTCTGTAGAGTGACATTCACTGGGCTTTCAAACTTATCTAATGTTATTTCACTAATCACAAATATAACATGGAAGATGTTATTACATCTTCGACATTTATAGTGACAACCCTTCTGTGAAAAACAGTGAAAGAATGAGGAGAGCTGACGTGACTTCCATCAATCTTATGCTATGTCCGGTGTGCTAACGTCCTGCGGCATCTAGCGACCTGGGCGTAGACGCGCGACCTACTTACCAAAGCGATCTGTGTCCCACCTGCCAGCGTAAACATGCCGTCTACGCAGCGCACATGTTTGCTGATACTTTTAGAAAATAATGCTTTTCACAGTGTGGGACCTGCAGAGGGATTCAGGAAAAAACATCCCATATAACAGAGGAGGATGTAAATAGGCGAATTTTACCATCTCTACAAGGAACTTCGCTAAAATAAAAAGAAGTTTCACGAGTACACCAGAATGCATTCTGATGGGGACGAGGCCTATCCACTATGTGTATATTTGTTGAAATCCTATCCTAGGGATGCTCGGAACAAATAAAAAATAAAATTTAACTACAGATTGTCACGTGCCAGGCGTGTTGTAGAATGTGTATTTGGAATTTGTACAAGTAAATGGAGATTTTTAGATAAAGTTATTGAAGCAAAGGTAGATACTGCTGTTGTCATTGTAGAATAAACAATGCTTCACATTCATCTGTAAAGAATGTGAGAGAAACATTTTGCAGCCCACAAGGATCTCTTTTGGCAAGATGAAGCTGTTAACAGTGGGAAATGAAAGTATAGCCTTCTTTAGTTTTGGTGTTGAATTCGAGGAGTCGCACGATTGAGGAAGCGACGATCTGATTATTTTATCGCTGCTTCCAGGTCGCGCGTCTAGTTCCCTCTTCCTGGTCACTCGCGAACGCGTCACGCTTCTACACGTGACACATCAAAGAAAACATATGTTTGTCTGCTACACCACTCGTGTGGTCGCTCGAAACCGCAGTCAACACCTCTTCATAAAGACATGAACACATTCTGGCATTATAACAAATACAAGATGCGTCGAGAAAAGCTCATCTAATCTCATATACGTGAAAAATCTTCTCTAAGCCGTGACTACCCAATGTGCTGGACTAGGTCGCTCCAGAAGACAAGTAGTGACGGTGTATAGATGTGCATCAAGGCGGAGAAAATGACGTGCCTCATCGTCAGTCGAGGAAGCTTACTTCCGTCTCCGCGCCTCATTTTTTTTTTATAATTTTCGCCCCTTATCAGCTTACTAGCCGTTCGGGTGATGTATTCAGTGTTAGTACAGGAGGAAACCGGGGACCGGAAAACCCGTGATGTTTGGTAATGAAGGTCACACTGGAAAACAGCATTACCGCTGTACCACCAACACCGACTTGAATTGTGTTTTCAAATGACATTTGGTCTATTGTATTATGCTTCCTTCTTTCTGCAACAGAGTTTGAAGCAACTGTGGGTGCTAACTGGAAAGGTAACACCGTTTGTTTTGTGCACCTTCACATCCTGCATGCGCGTCTGAGTCGTGACCTTTGCACATTTCTTCTCTACAAAGCCTTACAGTGTGCGACATCACCAGTAAAATCGGCACCATAAAGGTTGCCCTCAAGGCACAACCTGAAAACACTTGAGGGGGATTGGTAAATCAAATCCTCTTTCTACCATGTAGATTCATAAGAGGAGCAGTACTTGGTAGATGCTATACAGATTGGAGGCAATTCTACCAATTTCGTAGATTTGTGAGCTGATTTATGTCACTGCTCGAAATCTGCAGCAAACATAATCCTGCCAACAAGTAGCCACGGTCTTGTGCAGTAACCCACATTCAGCTTGCCTTGTATAATACGTACTGTACATTATTATGTTACAAACATTTACCTTCTTCACCTTATTTACCTAATAGCCACCCACTAGAGGTGGCCATTTTGAAGACCAGTACTCTTCTTGATATCACAGCTAGGGCTGTTAGACAGATCCATAGGTCTACCAGCCTCTGTGTGAAATGTATTTCCTTATATTCCTTCTGTATGACAACTTGTAATTATTTTCTCTCGTGTTGGTGGTGCGTGACATCACAAAAAATGTCCCTGGTTCACGTTTTCCATCAATTTCCGGATTTTAAATGTTTCATTGAGATCTACCCTATTGTGTCTTGTCTGGAGGGTTGCTAGCCTTAAGGCTTTTACTCTACTTGGATAATCCAGATGACACAGTTCAGTAATCATCTTAGTCGCTCTGTGTTGCATCTTTTCTAGGGATGTTAGGTCTTTCTGGGGGTAGGGTTTCCATGCCTCTATACTGTGTACTTGAGACTTGTACAATTAAAGGAATGATCTATCATAGCGGCAAGACCTTTCTCTTATTAACTTTTGGTAAATAAGAGGTAAATAATTCCGGCAAAAACAATAATCGAGGGACAGGGTTGGCGTCGAAGCCAGGCCAGTGAAAAGCCAGGCGCTCGAATAAATCTCAAGCCCCCAACCACCTCCCCCAATAAAACGGTAGTTACGTAATTGGAACCAAGGACTAAAAACAGTAAGGACAGACCCCTGTAACTTCATAAACTTTAGCTCCTCCCCATTCAATGACGTCATGCTTGTGACGTATAGCATCTGGTGACCAGATGGTGACGGCCTTGCCTTGGTTGATGTTTCATTGTTTCATTTCTTGAGAATACTCACAAGTCTTAAGCTTTTCTGTTGCAAGGTATAACAAATTGAATGCCTTAATCAGGCCTTATGTTCTCATAGTCCTCCCCAAAATAAGTGTTATATCAAAAAAGAAAAAGTAAATAGCAAAATATTACAATGAGACAACCGGGAGGTGCCAGGCATTTCCTGATGACATGGACGAAGCAACTAAATTTTTTATCTTATGAGCAAGGTCTGAGACTACTGTGGGCAATTGGCTGCTGCCTTTGTTTTGCCATTACTCCTCTTTATCTAGAATTTGTCACTAGTCAAATAAGAGGTGAGGCTTGATCATGAAAGCATAAAGAAACAAACCCCTGCCACTAGTGGTCACAACAAGCAGAGTTAACACTATAATGACTAATATTATATCGACCAGGTTCTTAACAAACCTCAGATTACCTCATACTGAGGAGGAATCATACAATGGATAATTTCTTAATTTAATGAAATTAGGAACGTATTTACAAATAACAAGTAAAAGAACAATTTAAATACAAACAACTGCAGTGTAAATCAACCTTAACCCTTAACTCAGCCTTACCATACACCTGAACAATTCAAAGGAATAAACCAATTATCTCTATATACGTATATCCTGAGTCCTGACCAACTGTACCAGACTTGGACCACTCCATCACCAGCCAGGCTCGTCTGCTTCTCCTCACTCACCGGCTGAGGGGGTGGACCAGTAACCCACACAGTACTGACTCCATAACGCCAATTAATTATCAAAATATTTTCCCACACAAATACATGACATAGGCCATTTTATTTCCTACATACAAACAAAGTTGTATAAAATATAGCCATACCTACTTCAGCTACCAAACAGGGAGGTACTACTGCCTGGGAAGATATTGGAAGCATAATGTATTGGGGAGCGAGTGTGTAGGTCCTGGTAATAGGATAGGATAAGATAGAGCTCTTGTAATTTTGCCCAAATTTATGAATAACAAAGGAATATAAGTGGAAATTAAGTAGATACGCAGTTCTGTGAATATACGGAGGCATACAGGAAGGTAAGCCCATCAAATTTTTGTATATACAATAAAGAGGAAGTCAAAATGAGTGAGACCAAGGACTCAGGGGACAGGAGAAGGAAGGCAAGTGTCAACAAACATGGAGGAAAGAAGAATACCGAAATGTGTGGAGAATGTGGATTAACAGTCAAGGATAGCGACAAAGCAGTTAGCTGTGATGTTTGTGAAGTGTGGTTCCACATCGAATGTGAAAAATTACCAGAAGAGGTATATAACTTTATGCAAGATGATGAGGCAGAAGGAGTGTTGATGTGGTATTGCAGTCACTGCAAGAAGGGTTGTGCTAAACTGCACAAGTACATAAAAAGAATTGAGCAACAACAGGTGGAACAAATGACCAGACAAAATGAATTGGAAGGCAAAGTAAATCAAATGAGAGAATTTACAGCACAGGAACACGATAAGAATAAGGAGATAGAAGTCAGGATGGGTATAATGGAGGCAAACTCTATTGAAATAAATGATGTGTTGGAAACAAATGCTAAGAATGACAGAGGTTTTGAAAACAGACTGGGAACCTTGGAGGCAAGAACAGTGGGTTTAGAAGGGAAAGTAGATTCTGGCAGGGCAACAGGTAGTGCCACTGAAGTGAAGCAGGAAGACAACACAGGGAAACCAGAGCCTGTTGGTGAACTTATAGAGGCACTAAATGAGAGAAAGAAGAGGGAAAACAACATAGTGGTATATGGTGTGTCAGAACCTGGATCCCCAACAATGAGCGAAAGGATTGAGAGTGATAAATCTTAAGCACTGAACCTAATAAAAGAATGTGGCATCACTAGTGACCAGGAGATAATAGTTAAAGTGATTAGGCTGGGTAAATTTATCCAGGGAAAAGCTAGACCTATGCTAATCAAGTTATCTACTGCAGATGTAAAGGCCAACCTATTTAGAAACATCAGGAAACTGCAAGGTAATATGAAATTCCAAGACATAAGAATAGCCAATGACTTAACTAATAGGGAGAGAAAACATGAAGCTGTTTTATGGCAGGAGGCAAAAAACTTAATGGACTCCGGGAAGGGGAAACACAGAGTGGGGGTCCACCGTGGAGGTGAAGAGTCGTCAAAATAGGGGTCCAAGAGAAGTAGTGAGGCCCAAAGAGGAGAAACATGTACATACCAGGAGTGTGAATAGTGTAAGGAAACTGATTAAAAATAGGAAAAAACAAGAACACAATGTTAATGTAGGTAAATTTCTTATTGTGTTTAGTAATGTGGATCCAGACAAGTTAATAGAGTTAAATGCACAGTTGAAGGAGATGGAAAATACTCCGCAAGTAATAACCTTACAGGAGGTAAAGCCAAAACACTACAGATATGAACGGATTACAGCAGAATATAACCTAGAAGGTTATGACAGTATAGAGCAAAATCTTCTTAATAAGGAAGGGAGAGGTATGTTAATATATATTAGGAAAGGAACCAAATTTTACAGTGTTGAACTTGATACTAAGTTTTGTGAATATTGCTGTATAGAAGTGCCATGTAGTAGTGGTAATTTACTATTTACCTCCATTTACAGAAGCCCTAATAATGATGAAAGCAATAATACTAATTTGCTCCAACTTATGCAGGAAATCAATGATAAAAATGTGCTTTATAAAATAATTGTAGGTGATTTTAATCTTCCACAAATAAATTAGAGTAATTATACTTCTGTAATGGGACTGAATGATGTTGGTACCATGTTCATCGAGAAAGTACGGGATTGCTTTGTCACTCAACATATAGAGGAAATCACCAGGATAAGAGGAGACAGCACAGGCAATATCCTTGACCTGTTGTTCAGTAACGAAGACTCTATAGTAGGAGATATCAAGCTGGAGAGTCCACTGGGAAAGAGTGACCATGCCTTTGTTTATTTCCATTGTGACATACACGAGATGGAAGACAAAAGTAAAAAACAAGTGTACGTGTATGAAAAAGCAGATTACCGACTGATGAAGCAAAGGCTTACGATGGACTGGATCCAATACTTATCATTGGAACCAGATACTGAAAGTAGGTGGAATAAGTTCAAAGGAAAATTCCAGGCAGTCATTGACGAGTGTGTCCCTAAGAAGATAATCAGAGGACTGAGGGTTACCAGAAAAAGAACAAATGAAAAATTACCCATGAACAGGAAGCTCTGGGCTAAAGTGAAGAAAAAACAGAGACTGTGGGAGAGACTGAAAATAATGAAAACGAACTTCAATGAAAGAGCATGCACAAGGGAGATGTATCTGGAAACTGAAAAGGAATACAGGAGATTAAATAACCAGGTCAGATGGGAAACTAGAAACATCTTGAAACGCAAAGAACAAGAGATTGCGAAAAATGTTAAGGCAAATCCAAAAGTGTTCTGAAAGTATGTACAGACAAAAACAAGAACAAAAGCTAGAATTACAGATCTTTACAAGGATGAGGAAAAAGTACAGAAGACTGTGAATGATCAAGAAAAGGCAGATGTACTCTCAGAGCAATTCTCACGAGTTTTTATCAAGGAACCAGATAGGGGGATACCAACAGCCAACAAAAAAGACGTGCCAGCTCTTGAACACCTGGAGATAACCGAGGGCAAAATAAGAAAGGTGATTCAGAAATTGAAAAGACATAAGTCTCCTGGTCCAGATGGGTTACATCCAAGAGTCATTAAGGAGATGATGGAGGAACTACTTCAGCCTCTGAGGATCTTGTTTGAAAGCTCTTTTCATGAAGGAAATATACCCGAGGACTGGCGTATTGCATATATCACAGCTATCTATAAGAAGGGAAGTAAAAGTGAACCAGGAAACTACAGGCCAGTCAGTCTAACTAGTGTAATCTGCATATTAATGGAGTCAATATTACGGGAAGAGATGATATCCCATATGAAAAAATATGGATTGTTTAGTAATAAACAGTTTGGCTTCATTTCCGGCAGGTCAACAGTCCTACAGTTGATTAGGGTACTAGTCAGGTGGACGGAAATTATCGATGGCAGTCAGGCTGTGGACATAGTGTATTGTGACTTCATGAAGGCTTTTGATAGAGTACCCTACAAAAGACTACTAGAAAAAGTATCTAGTTATCGCATTGATGGAAAATATATTGATTGGGCAAGGAATTTTTTAACTAAGAGAAAACAGAGAGTTGTGGTAAATGGAGAAGTATCTGACTGGAGAGAGGTCACTAGTGGGGTCCCTCAGGGTTCTCTCCTCGGCCCCCTGCTGTTTGTCCTTTTTATCAATGACCTGCCTGAGGCAATTAAACACGACAGTGAGGTATATCTATATGCGGATGACACAAAGATTTTTAGGAAAATAGAACGAGATGAGGATTGTGACATGCTGCAGGAGGACCTGGATGGGATCAGGGGTTGGACTGAGAAGTGGATGCTGAACTTTCACCCAGAAAAAAGTAAACACATGAAAATAGGAAGAACAAAAGTTGCTGACCATGGATATCATATGTACACCACGATCAAGAAGACCACTGTAGAGAAGGATATAGGGGTAGTCATCGATGATAAGCTGACGTTCTCTGACCATCTAGCTGAGAAAATCAACAAGCCTAATAAAATAGTGGGCATTATTAGAAGAACTTTTGTTCATCTGGATGCACCTATATTCAAGGATCTGTACACTGCTCTGGTTAGGCCACACCTTGAGTATGCTAATCAAATTTGGTGCCCAAATTTCATTAAGGATATTGAAGCAGTAGTGAATGTACAGAGGAGGGCTACCAAATTAGTACCACAGATCAAGGATTTATCTTATGATGAAAGACTAAGGAAATTACAGTTACCGACACTGGCGTACAGAAGATCTCGTGGGGACCAAGTGGAAACATACAAGATAGTGTGTGGCATATATGACCAGGCATGTACAGCAGAAATGTTCCAGATGAGAGAGGCTGACACTACCCGGGGGAACACAAAGAAGATCTACAAAACAAGAGCGAGGCTAAATCTCAGAAGACACTCGTTCCCGAGTAGGGTTGTCAACAACTGGAATGGGTTACCTGAGTGGGTAGTGAATGTGGAGACGGTGGAAAAGTTTGAAGCAAAATTAGATAAATACTGGAAAAATCAACAACAAGTATATAATAATAGGGCACAAATATCCGCCACACACAGCCACCGTCTGAGTAGAGAAGAGGCTATTGAGCTGGAGTTACAGGCGTGAGCCTCTTCCAGAAGATCATCTGTGAGTATCTGTGAGTCTAATGGTAGACCCTGCTGCCATATGGCATCACGAAAATTGTGACCAAGTCCCAGGTTGTTGATCTGACTTTCTGCATCACTTACACTCAATTGCAGGGTCTCAATTGATTCTCTCACTAATTACAACACTACATACATTTATCGCTTCTCACTTTTGATTTTTTTTCTTTATGGTTCTTTATTATTATTATTATTATCATTATTATTTTATTATTTTATTTATAATTTTTTTACTTTTATTATAAATTTTATTTACGGTACTATGAATTATTATTATTATTATTATTATTATTATTATTATTATCATTATTATTATTATTACATTTTCGCCCCTAGGCCCCAACGTGGGTCAGTGACTCAATATATATTTAGTGCCACATAACACCTTACAATGTATACTTAAGAAAATAAAGCAAGTTTCTCTTGGCGTTAAACATCACGACTGTAACCGGTGAATTAAGTGATGTAACTCTGTTTTTTCTTATATTTTGGGCCTAACCTTGGTTGGAACTATCACAGGCCTTAAGCTCCACCCACTCTTATCGCCCAGTCAAGATAATAAGGTGGGTGGTGGTCCGGGTATGAATACTGTCACCAGAGGAAGCGACATTTGCTCTCGCTTTGTGGGACTCCATGCCCTCACATCTGAGTGCAATAATTGAGGCCCGCGAGGACGGAGTTCTTAGTAAATAAAATTCATATAGGTAATACATATGTAATAGAACTGACGCTACCTAAAGCGTTCTCTATATGGTTGACTTTAGAGTGGATGAATAAACAAAATTAAGTGTTATAATTTATTAAGTTCGATGTGAGTGATGAGAACTATACCTACTCTCGGTTAATTACTTCTCATGTCTCTCTTCTCTACTTACTTTATTCCACATCCTTCTCTCTTCCACATCCTCATGTCTGACAAAGAAATAAACTAGTTTTTCGCTCTACATACTCCATAAACTGGCTTAGCTGTGGTTAATATTTATTTTGTATCATTCATCCTGGGAACATAAGAAAGTGTGCACGGCAGTAAAACATGTGGTGGTGGTGAGTTATGAGGTAAAAGAAGATTATTAGGGGTTGAAAAAAAAGTGGTGAGTAGATACTGTTATCTCCAGGTATAAGCACACGACAATAGTTTATCTTCCCTTTGTGTTGCAACATGAAATAAGCAATAGATAAGGAGAATGTCAAAGTTTCTTTACTTTTATTCTTAGTTAGTTTAATCTTAACAACATTTTAAAAGTTTTCGTTACGAGTTTGTGTTCAGAACTTTTTGAGGGAAATCATTTAATTATAGTACCTTGTAGTAGTTATGGGCATAACAACATATGCCCAAGAAAAGCCAATCTGTTTGTATTTTCAGCTCTGGCAATTATTTAATTACACTGTAGGTTTAGTCACCATTTCCATGGGTGGTTTAATTGAATATTTGACTACACTAACACAGTTGACTTGACAACACTCAACAGTATAAATAGTAGGAAGGAAAATAATATGAAAGCGTTTTTATATAAAATTATTAATACAAAGTTACCATTAAACACATGTGTACAATCAAAGATAAAAGTCGTGTCGCGGTTTTGTCCGAAGATTAAATATAACTAGTGAAACATAATGAGAGCCCTACCACAAGGCAGAGCGCACCAAAAGTTTAGCCCTTCGGCATATGTTTTCACCAAATTTCGTCACGACTTTTGTCTTTCATTGTACAGTTCCGTTCAGAAGTTCGATACACACCCGCGGTGGAGGGCGCATAGCCCGGTGCACCCTTCCTGGACGTCAGGTCACTACATCGAACCTCCCGCCAACACACAGAGTAGAATTGACAACGGAACAGCTTGATTCGAACGAGAACTCACCAAAAAGGTTACTCCTGGTGATGATGAAGATGTTTTAATATATTGCTTACAAGAAAAAGAAAACAGTGACAGGAGTATCCATTTCAATATCAGAATAAAATGGGGAAATCGGTTTCTGATGAACACTTTAAGAAGTGGATCAGAGCTCAGGGGTATCTCCTGATCAGAGGCGGCTCAAATTGGGTGCTCTGTAACGGCTTCCTGCAGCGGACCTGGACCGCGATCCCACTGGTGCTACTTGCACCAGTGGCTATTCTTCCTTTGCTCTTCTTTCTCTTTCGTTCTGGCCTGGGGACCTGCACCCTAGAGGTGTAATCGTCCTTGGGTCCCCCCTGTAACTGTTCACCTCCCCCCCCCCCCTCCCCCACCCAGGAGTTTGTGAACAAGAAAGGGGGTAGGAGCAGTGTAATGACCACGGTCATAAAAGACAGTTAACGTAAAATCAGACTATTCATATTAAGCTCAATAGCCCACAAAACATGTACCAATGCCTTCTTTATTGAGTCTCCCATCTAAGGCATCCGTTTTCTCATCGTTTCAATATGCCTGAGTCTTCCGTTTCCCATTTTCTCTGACTGCCTGAAATCAACCTCTCTATAAAGTGCATTTGAATATGAGAGAGAACACCATTGTTTTGAGTCAACTTAGATATGTTCGATTACAGTTAGAGCATTCAAGATCCTTTGTGAGTGATGTTGAAAGCTTTAACTGTCTTTATAGTTAGTAACATTGGTTAAGTAAGTGAGTGTTGAGTGTCATAGCCTGGGTTTCTGGCTCACCCACTAACTCAGTCTCTTCCGTAGAAATTTGATCTGAGGCATCTACACGAGCGATGTAATGGCCCTTATTTCATAAACAGAAGAATTATATAAATGGGTTAATTTCATTTGATTTATATACTGATTCATCCCCTGTAACTTCCACTAGTAATGAGATGACATGTTCAGTGCACATGATAAGGTGTGCGTCATTTTATGCTGAGTAAAGGCATTTGTGGCCGGCTTTCTGGCCCCCCTAGCGGGCAGTAGGTTGATATCCTTGACTAGAGGAAGACGTTATTTGAGAGCTGTCGTGGATGGCTCAGTCTTCCCTCGAGGGAGGACGACGTGCCTATTCCGTTCTCCCTCGATGGGTCACTACTCATAGAAGTCACACTCATAATCTCACATCGAACGGACGTGATTAAATGGTCTATTTACATAGCCTCTGTCCTTTCTCTTTACACTCAAAGTTACAGTGATAAGTTACGGTTGATTTACACTTTGGAATTGTCTTAGTTGTTCCTGAATAAATGGATAACAGACAACTTTGGTTTTGCTACTAATACCCAATAAAATATAAATGTTCCAGCCTAGTTAACTTCGACAGAACCTACAGTTAACAGGCTATGACATGAGTCTGCCAGCACAAACGACATCCCGTGGTGTTGGCCCTAGGAATAGCCATGAGTTTCCAATTGCTACTGAAGTTAGATTGTTTTGTTGCCCAAACATCAGAGAATCTGATGGTTGTAGTTAAGTTATTGTCAGTTGTCAATTTAAGAAAGTCATTAATCTCCTGAACTCCTCTGTCAACCTGTGTAATCTCCAAGATCTAAGGCCTCCTCTTGAATAGTCCCTTGTTTGCAACTATGCTGAGCTTGCAAAACTAAGTTGTCAGGTGTATGTGATTTTATTTTTTCTGGCAAGCTCAATCTCTGATTAGATTATGTAAATCGACTTAAGAAATTCGCCTGACCCGTGGCAACTGAGTATCATATTTAGAATATAAGAACATAAGAAAATAAGGAGTCTGCGATAGGCCGGTTGGCCTGTGCATGGCAGCTCCTGTCGAGAGTTACTACCACTCTCTATCATCCATGAATCTATCTAGCCTCCTTTTGAAACTTTCCAGAGTTCCCGCACTTACTACAAAGTTGCTAAGCTTGTTCCACTCGTCCACCACCCTATTTGTGAACCAGTTTCTTCCTATCTCCCTCCTAAACCTAAACTTATCCAACTTGAATCCGTTGCTCGGAGTCCTATCATGCTCGGATATAATAAGAACTTTATCTATATCCCCTTTATTGATTCCTTTCACCCACTTGAATACTTCTATCATATCTCCCTGCACCCTTCGTCTTTCTAGGGAATGCAAGTTAAGTTTCTTTAACCTATCCTGATATGGAAGGTTTCTAAGTCCCGGAATCATTTTTGTCATTCTTCGCTGCACCGACTCTAGTGAATTTATATCCATTCCATAATAGGGGCACCAGAACTGAACCGCATAATCGAGGTGCGGCCTGACTAGCGCAAGATATAGTTGCAATAAGACCTCTGCACTCTTGTTACTTACACTTCTAGATATAAAACCCAATACTCTGTTTGCCTTATTTCGAACATTAACACACTGTTTTCTAGGCCGTAGGTCCGGGCTTACAAGTACCCCTAGGTCTCTTTCACAAGTCGACTTCTCTAGGTTGATGTTGTTAAGGCTGTATACATTATAAGTATTTGTTCTTCCAATATTAAGTACACTGCACTTGCTGGTGTCGAATTTCATTTGCCATTTTTCAGACCACCCCTGCAGTTTATTTAGATCCTCCTGTAATGCATTTGCATCCTGCCCTGAATTAATCTGCCGCCCTATTTTGGTGTCATCAGCAAACTTGCTTATGTCACTGCTGATCCCAGTATCTAGATCGTTTATGTAGATCATGAACAAGAGTGGGCCTAGTACTGACCCCTGGGGAACCCCACTGGTTACACGGCCCCACTCAGATTTAACGCTGACCCTCTGCATTCTATCAGTGAGCCATGATTTTATGCAATTTAAAACTTTCCCCTCGATACCATGAGCCTTAATTTTTCTCAGAAGCCTCTGATGCGGTACTCTGTCAAATGCTTTGCTAAAGTCTAAGTAAATAACATCGTAATTTTCGTCATTATCTACTCCCTCGAAGACTTTCCTAAAAAACGTTAGCAGATTTGTTAGACAAGATTTTCCCTTTGTAAACCCATGTTGAGAGTCGTAGATTAATTTGCTTTTCTCTAGATGCGATCGGATGCTATCTGCTATAATTGATTCAAGAAACTTCCCCACTACTGACGTCAAATTGATCGGCCGGTAATTTGACGCTGATGCTCTGTCTCCCTTTTTGAATATGGGTACTACATTCGCCTGTTTCCACAACTCTGGCACAACTCCAGTGTCTAATGATTTTGTAAATAAGTTTACGAGGGGTCTGCTAATCTGTTCCCTACACTCTTTCAAGACTCGAGGGAAAATTTCATCTGGCCCTGGGGATTTTGTGTTCTTCAGTTTATTTATCTTCTTAAGAACATCCTCTTTTCTGATAGTGATATTCTTTAATTTCTCTTCTTCCTTTCCCTTAAATATCAGTTCCACCTCTGGAATTTCATCGAAAATTTCTTCTGTGAAAAATGATAAGAAGTAGCTGTTCAATGCTTTGCTTATTTCTTCACTGCCATTTATCACTTCTCCCCTCCCTGACTTTAAGGGCCCAACTTTGTCCTTGACCTTTGTTCTATATACCTGGAAAAATCCCTTGGGATTCGCCTTGGATTCTCTTCCTATTTTGATTTCATAGTCTCTCTTTGCTTTCCTTACATTTTTCTTAACATTCCTAGATAGTTCATTATACCTATTTCTGAGCTGCTCCTCCCCTCCCTTTAATTTCTTATATACTCCTTTCTTTATTCTTATGTCATGTTTGAGTTTTCTGGTCATCCACCTTGGCTCATTCTTATTTGACCTAATTTTTCTGTATGGTATATTTTGTTCTTGTGCTGTATGTAGTATACTAGTGAATATATTATAGTCATGATCAATTGTTGTGTCATCTATGACCTCACCCCTTCCTACTGGAGACTGATGTGACTGTTCCCAGGTGACCTCACTAGGTACCTTCTTAACCCCTGATAATCCGCCAACCAAAAGTTTGGGACTCTGACCATATTGTCATTGTTTTTCGTTTCCCAATTTAGGGTGAACCTGATTTCTCTGTGATCACTGTTACCTAGTTCTTCCCCTACTGTGATATCTCTGATAATATTTTCTTTATTTGTTAATACTAGGTCTAATATATTGTCACCTCTAGTAGGTTCTGTAATTAGTTGTTTCAAAAATTGTCCTGTACTGCGTCTAGGAAATCTTCAGAGTCATAGTCGCCTACAATGTTGTCCCAGTCAATATTTCTGAAGTTGAAATCCCCCATAATGCATTGGTTGTTTTATTTTGCTGCCCAACTCATTTCCTGCCATATGGGCTGAGCTGCTTCTTTGCCAAGACTTGGGGGCTGTAAATCACTCCCATAATTAGTTTTTCTCTTCCTTCCGTGATTTCTACCCACACAGACTCGGTTCCTATTTCACCCTTTATTGAATTATGTGTAGCAGTTGACTTGAATGTAATTTTTGTCATTGCGTGACTAGCCATGTCTGGCATGTGTTGAACTGCCAGTTAGCCGTATTTAAGCTAGTGCGCAGGGGAGACGTCACTTCTGTGACGTTCTCCAAAATTATCTCAGCTATTTGTAAGGTTTCCCGCCGCCATGTTAATTCAGTTTAACTTAGTCAATTTTGTGAATATCAGTGTTCATGTTGTAACAGTGAAATTGTTATTTTCCCAGCGAAAGAATTAATATAAAGTAAGTGTCGTCAGTAGCGTTCCCAGACGTATGTTTTGTATAGTTGAAGTTAGGCATTTACACATTCGTGACTTCTGTGACATTCCTCCAAAATTATCTCAGGCCAGTGTGTGAGCTGAATACCCATTGGCTACCGTGGATCGGTAGCCAATTGGACGGTGCTGTTAATTCGACAGGATTAAACTGGGAAGAAGTCCTTACCCTGCAAATTGGGCCCCAGCTCCCTCTCCGAGTCGCCATGTGTTGGTCTACAACCGACCCCTAACAGCGATATTCATTTGTTGTGGAGACGCCAGCGTTACTCTGGGGCAATCCTTACAGTTATATGAGCCAAAGTATTATTGTATCATGATTAGGGGATTAACTAACAGAAATATAGAAGTCCCAGGTTAAGTAGTGAATCCATAAATGTTGATATTACCAGAAAATATGTTATATGACTTGAGTACATGACTGAAGGAAAAGTACCATGTTGTTCATGCCGATAGAACATAATGTTATAAGTTGATTTGAGATATTGTCAAGTGTCATATAACCATCTGTAGTGACAATGGAATAATATTTATGATTGGTTAAATGTTGTAACCAAGAATGGAAGATGTAATTTGTTACTTGTAAAAGTCAGACCTAAGGGTCCAGTCCGATCCGACCGTGTGTAATAAGTACTTGAAGTTGTTTAATGATTGTCTAAGTACTTGAAGTTGTCTAAGGATATAATAAATACTTGAAGTTGTTTAATGAAATAATAAGTGATTGCAGGTCTATTTTATCAATGGTACAGTAAGACCTGAGGGTCCAGTCTTGTCCGAGTGAATTTAATTAATATTTTATTCCCTCCTTATGTTAATAAATATTAAATTAGTAACTACGAGTATCACCACTCTATTCCTTCTAAACATTGGTTCTCAGAAAATCACCTTGTACTCACATGCCTAGAATCTCTCTACCACTCTACCCAACAATACACTAAAATCTAGTATATTTCAATAAAAGTCTGTGTGGTGGCAGCCTACCGTTGCAAGTAATAAGAGATGTACTAAGACAGACATGGTTCCCCAGACTAACCCATGTATGAGAATATAAGTAAAAACAGAGTATACTTCAGAAAGGTAAGGACATTGAAATTCAGAAAATAAAATATTATATATAAAAAGCAATGAAAAGAAAAGAAATGACTAAGAAAATACTTAACTAAGAATATAAGTAAGAATGCAAGGATATATAAATGCATTAAAAATTAAAAGTAAGAGGAAATAAGACAGAGACTTAAATAAGAATATAAGAATATATATGCATATATATAATCAACGACCTCACCAGCAAGGAATCGAACCCTCGACCTACTGGGTGGGACTAGGGAACGCTTACCGGCTAACCCACAAGGACACTAAATGCAGTTCTAGACTCTGCTATATTTCACACAAAGCCTGTTCATCGAGCTGATGGCGCCGTGAACCTCATTGGGAAACTGCCCTTGCCTCGTATGTGGTGTCAGTAGCATTTTACCAAATCCAGCTGGTATGAAACGCGAGGTACATATCATGTAAATCCATATTGAGTGATCCAAATTTGTTCATAAACTTATCATCTTATGATCTACAGACTAATGAGAAACTTGTTCTTGGTTTTGGTAGGAAGTTTTCTATCACTCAACGGTGCGTTAATCCGCTAACTATTGCTAAAGATTTAATCAACCTGGAAAAGAATAAGTCGTCAGATGTTACAAATGAAGATATTTCCATAGCTAAAGGTTGTATACATAGTGTTTTAAATAAGAAATTTGCTTCAAACATTCCAAAAAGATTTGAAACAGCCTTGATAAACTTGAAAAGAAATAAGAATATCCATATTACCAAGGCTGATAAGTCTAATGCTGTTGTTATTTTGGATAAAAGTGACTACAATGATAAGATGAATTCATTACTTAGTGATGAAAGCACGTATTGTGAGCTTACGAAAGATCCCCTGGAAAATATTAATAAGTTATCTAATTCCAAAATGAAGATGTTATTGAAAAAGAACCCCGATCTCACCAAACAGCTCTCTCAAATCAATCCCACTTTACCTTATATGTATGGATTGATCAAAACACACAAGCTTAATAATCCATTACGTCCTATCGTGAGTTCTGTGGGTTCTGTTACTTACAAATTATCCAAGTGGCTGGTAAAGATGATATCCCCTCCTACAGGCCAAATATCTAATTCACATATACACAATAGCAGTGATTTAATTGATAAACTCAATTGATAAACTCCAGCAACGAATCAAACTACATTCTAAACAGCAACCAAATCAAATTAACCGAACCCAAAGAACAAGAACCTGAATTCAGGAAATATTGGAGCAAAATATTTCAAATAAGTCACTAAGAAAACCTGAACTTCTGTATGAACACCGAGCGACAAGTAACCAATCACATGACACACACATAAGAACATAAGAACATAAGAATGGAGGAAACTGCAGCCGGCCTATTGGCCCATACTGGGCAGTCCCGTTTACACCCAACCCCTATTGCTCATATGAGCATCCAACCTATGTTTGAAGCTATTCAGCGTATTCGAGTTAATGATGATATTTGGTAACTTGTTCCATTCATCCACTACTCTGTTTCCAAACCAGTGTTTACCTATTTCACGCCTAAATCTAAATTTGTCTAATTTAAAACCATTGTTACGAGTTCGCTCCTGGTTGGATAGTTTGAGTACCTTTGTAATGTCCCCTTTGTTTAGCCCTGCCTTCCATTTATACACCTCTATCAGGTCGCCCCTCGCTCTACGTCTCTCGAGGGAGTGCAAATTAAGATGCTTTAACCTGTCTCTATACTCAAGGTTCCTAATGCCCGGGATTAGTCTTGTCATTCTCCTCTGAATTCTTTCCAAGGATTCTATATCCATTCTGTAATACGGTGACCAGAACTGAACTGCGTAATCCAGGTGTGGTCTCACAAGAGCAAGATACAGTTTTAGGATGACCTCGCTAGTCTTGTAACTAACACTCCTTTGTATGAACCCAAGTACTTTATTAGCCTTGTTACGAGCAAAAACACATTGTTTACTTGGCTTAAGGTTCCTACTTATCAGTTGACCTCTGACCCAGCTCAGTTGACCTCTGACCCAGCTTGGAGAAGGTCGTGCCGATCGTGCTCCCGTTAGAGACCAAGGAAAATGGCCGCTTTGGATCGTTGTGTTGTGGGGGAAGAGGAGGGGAGTGTGGGGAAGGACGACCTCCTTGCCACGCTGTTAAGGCAGCTGGGGCAGTTGAGGAGTGAGGTTGACACTCTAAAGAGGGAAAATGAAGCCCTCAGGACGGAACTCCTTCAGGTAGGTGTCCTGCCTAGCAGGACACCTGCGAAGGAGGAGCAGGCGTGGAGAGTGGTTGTCTCCAAGGGGACTAGGGTCAGGCTTAGGAAAGCTGACCAGGGTGTGGAGTGCAGTAACCCTTACCAGGTGCTGCAGGAAGCTGGAGAGGAAGAGAAGAGGCACGACGGTATGGATCAAGGAGAGGAAAGGGCAGTTGTACAAACCCTGCCCACAGGTAAGGTCGTGGTAGTTGGTGACAGCCAGGTGAGGTTTATGGATAGGGCTTTTTGTGCGAGAGATAGGAAACGTAGGACTAGGGTGTGTTTTCCTGGGGCTGGGATAGGGCATGTAGCCGAGAGGTTAGACAGAGTTTTGTCAGGGGAGGGTACCAATCCAGTAGTGTGTCTTAGTGTGGGAGGAAACGACATAGGTATTGTACTGCGCACATCATTGTCATCCCTAAAAACCCGCTTTAATTCATATTACACTACATAATATTCAAATCCACCGCGCTTGTAGAATCTCAGGAGAGACGTGTATTTCCCATCTGTTTTACCCTCAGGATCACTCTCAGTAAGTCCCGCCTTCGAACACAGTTGTCACTACGTTTATTGCACTCTCTACTGGCAAACGCAACCTTGAATCAGTCTGTTTAAATCAACTTTAGTAATTCGCCAGACCTTTGTCAACTGAGGGTCATCTTTGAATGAGTAACAGTTAGTTTGTTTGTGATTATTGTCATTGCGTGAGTAGCGATCACTGGCAACTCAGGGGTATATAAACTCAAGATGGCCAGGGAGCGCATCCCCTGACGCTGCCCCGTTTGTCTCCAGGTATGTTCTGTGTTCCCTAGCCATTCAGTTAATTCAGTCAATTGTAGTGAATATCAGTGTTCACCAGTGTTCATGATTTAACAGTTGAATTGTCATTCACCCAGTGTAGAAGTAATATAACGTAAATACGTTTGTCGTCTAGACAAGAGAGTTTGTTGGTGTTGTCATGTTTCTCAGTCCCCTGACGCTGCCCCGTTTGTCTCCAGATCGAGGGTGGGCTTAATTGAAACCCACCGGTCGCTCGGAGCCGGTGGATACCCATCAGTGGTCAATATAGGAGTGATGACGCTGATTCGGCATGATTAATCGGCTCTACTCTACCTCGTGGGCCGAGGACCCCAAACCCACCTCGGGCCGGAGTGTAACCGACCACAACAGCAGTTGTTAGAGGCGCCAGTGCTATACCCTGGGACAGGCCTTGGAATTATGGTCCACAGTGTGGTTGTATGTGTTTTTTACCAGTATGTTTTATAAGAAATAAATCAATTAAGACATGTTATGGTTTCACCCTTCTTTACCCTTCGCGATCTGGTGAATGGAAAACCTAACCCAATGCCTAGTCCACTCTGCCGCTACCTAACGACCTACATGCTGTCCAGAGGGGGTCTGGTGGCAGCGACCCTTAGAAATTAAGATTAGAGTTAAGTTATCCCCTTAGACTTAGTGACCCCAGAATCTGGCAGTATATAATAAGGTACCATAAATTCCTTAACAAAATATTCAGCTTTCTATAATTTACCCTTAACCGTACTTAACCTAAACATTAACAGTATATACATATTTATACAACATACAATAATTTTGAAGCAAGGTGGAGGTGGGGAGGCAATACAAGATTACAAATACTTAAGTGCGGAGCTGAGATGGCTGACGAGTAAGGCTGAGTATTGTAGAAGACGGTAGGTAGTCACTGTGCCGTAGGTTTCCAGGAGAGGTGATCCTGTGGTCACTTCCCAGAGTGAACTGCTCTCTCATCGAACTGGAGCTGACGAAGAAGACTTTGAGGAGGTGACACAACAACCAGGATATGGAGAAGGGAAACCCCAGAGTGGTAACTAAGAGTAGTCATAATCGGGTTTCGTCCCTAGATGGAGTTGCTCGTGGTGCTGGGTAGGTAGATCAGGACAATAGATGGCGTGGTTCGTAGTGCTGGGTAGGTAGATCATGACAATTGGTGGCGTGGTTCGTAACACACCCCCCCTCCAAAGACCTCCATAGCGCGGGCGCGAAGGAAGTGATCACCTGGTGCGTCTGGAGAGTAGCTGCTGCATTTCCACTGGAGCTCAGGATAAGGAGTCCGCAATCAGGTTGTCCACCCCCTTTATGTGCCGGACTTGTAGATTATAGGGCTGGGTGAGGAGAGCCCAGCGGAGGATTCGCTGGTTGGAGGTTTTGTTGGTTTGGATGAACGTGAGTGGGCTATGGTCGGTGAAGACTAGGGTTGTTTGTGGGCAAGACTGGAGGTAACATTCAAACTTCTTTATTGCCAACACCAGAGCCAGGGCCTCCTTCTCTATGGTCGAGTAGTTGGTCTGATGTTTTTTCAACTTGGCGGAGTAGTATGCCACAGGGTGAAGGACATCAGTGGTTGGGTCGGGTTGTAGGAGCACAGCCCCCACTCCGACACTGCTAGCGTCGATTTGCAGATGGAAGGGCAAGGTGTAGTCAGGGGGGTGGACTACAGGCTTGGAGGCAAGGAAGGTTTTGAGGCGGTGGAAAGACTGGTCGCACCTCTGGTTCCAGATGTAAGGGACCGCAGAACTGGTAAGGTCTATGAGGGGTCCGGCCACGCTGGAGAAGTTACTGCAGAACCGACGGTAGTAGCCGCACATCCCCAGGAAGCGCACGAGTTCCTTCCTCGTCCTTGGAGTGGGGAAGGACAAGATGGCTTTAACGTTTGCATCCTTGGGTCTCACCATACCATGCCCAACGATATGTCCCATGTAAGTCACCGAGGCCCGGCCAAAAGCAGATTTAGTCAGGTTTATGGTGAATCCAGTCTCTTGCAGTCGTGCAAACAGTATCTCCAAACGCACCAGATGTTCGTCCCAGCCGTCCGACACCACCACCAGGTCATCCAGGTAGGCGAACGTCCCACCTAGGTCTTGAATTAGGTAATTGATGGCCCTCTGGAACGTGGCCGGAGCATTAGAAAAGCCAAACGCCATAACCAAATATTAAAAAAGACCAAATGGATTTATAAATGCTGAGATTATTTTTGCTCTATCCGTGAGTCCCACTTGATAATATCCTTTCAACAGGTCCACGGTACTGATAAATTTTGCACAGCCTATGCTGTCTATTATATCTTCAATCAAAGGTAAAGGGTAGGAGTCTGAGACAGTGACCTGGTTCACTTTACGATAATCGGTACAGAAACGAAAGGTGCTATCGGGTTTTGGAGTGAGAAGGCAAGGTGAAGCCCAGGGGAAGGTACTAGGCTCAGCTAAGTTATGTTTTAACAAAAAATCTACCTCCTTTTTCATAATCTCTCTTTTTTGTGGATTTAGTCGATATGCTGATTGCCTAATGGGTTGTACATCATCTGAGATCAGCTTAATATCATGTATAAGTATATTGCAAAACCCTGGGAGGTCTGACGTGACTTTAGGAAATGATAATAACTTAGCGAGATCTTTTGCTTGAGATGGATTCAGAACAGAAAAATACTCATCCAAGTTGTTGAGTATGTGACTGTTAGCAGGGTTTTCTTTAGGTAGAGGGAAGTCTAAATTCTCCAATAGGTCCATGTCATCTGTCTCCGGCTCCGGCCCTGACAAAACAGTATGTAATACAGGTAGGCTTATAGCCTCTGGGATGGCTTCCTCTGACTGCCTGGAATGGTAAAGTTTCATGAGATAAATGTGAACAAGTTGGGAATCTTTTCTGCGATCAGGAGTATGGACTATATAGTTGAGGGGAGATAGTTTATTAGCATTGATTTGAAAGTTTTGATGGAACCGTTCCAAGCAACCTTGGGATTGTGGGTGGTAAGCCGAAGATGTACAATGGTCTACACTGAGGTATTTCATCACCCGTTTGAACAAAGATGGATCAGATGATTGGGCTTTAAGGAGCTCATCCTTACTAATGGTCTTATTGTACAGATCTTCTGTGGCTAGGAAGATATTGGAGGTGGTTTTAGATGAAGAGGGCCCATTTCGCACACTCTGTGACCGGGTGCCAGCACAAGATGGGAAAAGGTGAGGAATAGTTTCTTCAAGGTCAGTGGTGGAGTTGACAAGTAAGGGAGAGTCGACTGTCTTTATGTTGGGAACCACTAGATCTCCTACCAAGTCATTACCCAATAATAACTGAATGCCGCTCACAGGCATTGGATCTTTCCTAATGGCTATTTGCACTTCCCCAGTAATCAAGGGACATTGGAGGTGCACTTTAGCTAAGGGATAGGAAGAATTGGATGAGAGATCTGAAATTAGAACACTCTCATTAGTAAATGCGGTAGATATATCAGGAATGACGTTAAACAGGAGGATAGATTGTGCTGCGCCCGTATTACCTAGTATACGAATAGGGAAAGAACGAGACCCCTCTAAGATTGAAATTTTTCCCTCATAGGTGAATGAAGAGAAGAGATCCTGATGGGGCCTTTCCACATTGGTGGTTGCTATTGGTTTGAATTTGGGATCCAGGGAACTACTTTTAGCAGTTCGACACTTTGGGTGTTTACAAGACTGGATCGCATGGCCTGGTTTTTTACAGTAAGAACAAGTAAACTTGGTTGCATCAGGGGGGGTAGGTGTGGGACCTTTCGACCTACCACTCGCGCCCCCAAAGTTATCATCAGAGGAGGACCTAACATGTCGGGCAGTACCACGTTCTCTACTGCCCAGTGACTCCACCAGCAAGGCGTACGCATCAGCCAGCTCAGCGGCACGCCCTAAATTAACCTCTCCACGCTCCTCCACATGCTTCAAGATGTGAAATGGTATCTTGCTCTTCCACTCCTCCAGGACTACCAAATTTAACAAATCCTGAAATGTGGAGGTCTCTGTAGCCTCTAACCACTTCTTAAAAAACCTAAGCTTTTCTTGAGCAAACTCAACAAAGGTGTGTGAAAATGGTTTGGTTAGCTTACGAAACTTCTGCCGGTATCCATCTGGCGTGATAGCATAAGAGGTGAGGATATTCTTTTTTACGTTATCATAGTCATCAGTCTGGTCTAAACAGTTATAAACTCTACGAGCCTTACCACATAATTTAGGAACTAACACCGACACCCACTGGTCCTTAGGCCACTCATTCTTCCTGGCTATTTTCTCAAAAGTCCTAAATGACCCGTCCATATCGGATTCATCAAACCCGGGAACAAGGGAAGAAGCATTAGCAGGGTTAAAAGCAGCTAGTTTCTCTTTTAATGCCACTTCTTTTGATTTAAACTCCGATGTTAAGGTGACTTCTGTCTCTCTCACCTGTAGTTCTTTGAGTCTAACCTCCTGCCCCAACTTGGCCTGTTCCATCCTTTCCTCATGCTCCAACTTGGCCTGTTCCGACATTCCCTCATGCTCCAACTTGGCCTGTTCCAACTTGGCCTGTTCCAACTTGGCCTGTTCCAACTTTTCCTCATGCTCCAACTTGTACTCCAACTTGGCCTGTTCCAACTTGGCCTGTTCCAACTTTTCCTCATGCTCCAACTTGGCCTGTTCCAACTTGGCCTGTTCCAACTTTTCCTCCTGCTACAACTTGGCCTGTTCCAACTCGAGTTCTTTCATTTTGATTTGGAACTCGAACCTAGCTCGTTCTATTTCTAAGGCGTCTACTCTTTGTGCTTTTTCTTGAGGGCTAGCCAGACCTGAGGCAACTTCTGAGTGAGGAGGGGTGGTGGATAGTGGTTGAAGTTTCTTGGACATGGGCGTTAATCGGTCAACAGCGGATTCTTTTAAAACTTCTTGTTGAACCAACATTTCAATTACATGATTTTTTTAACATTTCCTTAGTCAGTTGCTGTGAAAATTGGATATTGTAATAGTTGGCTATTTCTTTCCATTCTTTCTTCAGGATATTAACACATAATTTAGTTACGGAAGGATTTTCAATAAAATCCTGGAGATCAAAACCTGAGGTGGCCATTGTTAAGAAACCTAGATAAATTAATTAATGGTCAAAAGATAAGACAAGTGGATTATCCTAGAAAATATCACGGCAGTGGATAACCAGAACGTCCCGGAAACTAACGAAGTTATACCTAGGGAAATTACACTTATGAATATTGTTCTTCCGATAAGATCCTTAGATAAGGATAAGAGACTTGAAAGAGGAAAGGCGTATTACTGCAGTAATATAAAGATCTGGATTAACAACCCTTAGATACTTGAAACAGGAAGGGCGTATTATGGCATTTATATAAGGATCCGGATTAACAACCCTTGAGTAAACAGGAAGGGCGTATTACGGCATTTATATAAAGATCCGGATTAACAACCTTAGATACTTGAAACAGGAAGGTTTTATTACGGCATTAATATAAAGATCCGGATTAACAACCCATGAGTTACTTGATTATTGGCCCCGGATGAGATAATGAGAAGAACAATAATTGAGGCTTTATAATTATGGGGTCCTGGTAGAGTAGTGCATCCCAAGATATCACTTCACCCTAAACTAGTGACTGTGGAACAGCCTACTCTGGAGTGAGGGTACGGCATTAAACAGATCCGGATTCTTCCCTACACTCGATAAGACTTACTACACGACTGCCACGTGTAATAACATGTAAGCCTTATGACACTTGGAACCTAATATCCTACGTCTGTCACTCTTACTGTACGATAATACAATATATGCACACACATATGAAGGAAACTTTAAACCACCGTAGAGCATTTGTGAACAGAAGTGACTGGGAATTTAGAATATAGTTAAAAGTCTACCCAGATCCCAACAGGCAACAACAAAAAAAAACAAAGACAATCGAACTATAAAAGGGTAGACAAAGGATGCGAGTTTTTGTTGTGTATAATAAAGTGCCATAAATTCCTTAACAAAATATTCAGCTTTCTATAATTTACCCTTAACCGTACTTAACCTAAACATTAACAGTATATACATATTTAAACAACATACAATAATTTTGAAGCAAGGTGGAGGTGAGGAGGCAATACAAGATTACAAATACTTAAGTGCGGAGCTGAGATGGCTGACGAGTAAGGCTGAGTATTGAAGAAGACGGTAGGTAGTCACTGCGCCGTAGGTTTCCAGGATAGGTGATCCTGTGGTCACTTCCCAGAGTGAACTGCTCTTTCATCGAACTGGAGCAGACGAAGAAAACTTTGAGGAGGTGACACAACAACCAGGATATGGAGAAGGGAAACCCCGGAGTGGTAACTAAGAGTAGTCATAATCGGGTTTCGTCCCTAGATGGCATTGCTCGTGGTGCTGGGTAGGTAGATCAGGACAATAGATGGCGTGGAATATGTATATACTGTTAATGTTTAGGTTAAGTACGGTTAAGGGTAAATTATAGAAAGCTGAATATTTTGTTAAGGAATTTATGGCACTTTATTATACACAACAAAAGCTCTCATCCTTTGTCTACCCTTTTATAGTCCGATTGTCTTTGTTTTTTTTTTGTTGTTGCCTGTTGGGATCTGGGTAGACTTTTAACTATATTCTAAATCCCCAACTCGTAACAATATATATATATATATATATATATATATATATGTATATATATATATATGTATGTATATATATATGTATATATATATGTATGTATACATATATATATGTATATATATATGTAACCGGTCGGAATATACTGGACTTTAATTTCTCACTTGACTTGGGGTTTATTGAAGATTAATAGATGGTAATGGCAGTGGAAGTGCCCCTTTGAGAATAATCCCGAACCAGCACAAGAACACTTAAATCTACGAAACAAAATGAATTGTCCGTGACCCGTGGAAGGATAGCGTCTGTGACTGGGATGAATGAGACACACTGTAAAATTTAGACACTTATATTCCCTCCAACTCTACAAACACAATCAAATAATGGTACACCAATATGTGCACCTCTTAACTTGAACTTAAAACACTACTCTGGGGAATAAAAGTTATACATGATATGGAAATTATTAGAAACTTAGGCAACAATAAATTTGAAGTAGTAAGAAATGTTGCTTGCACACATGAAACAGGCCTTAAGGGCTTTCACAAAATAATATCCAGCACTGAGAAAATGGTATTCAAAAATAAGAAATTAATAATTCCACCATGAATAGGCCTAAAGGGCACTCAATATAATTATGTTACACCAACAGATGCAGGCCTTAAGGTTTTCAACAAAATTATATCAGTCACTGAAGAAATGGTATCAAAAAATAAGAAATTAAATACTCTACAATGAATAGGCCTTAAGGGCACTCAATATAATTATATTACCCCAACAGATGCACAATTCCTAACCTAACTTAAACACTACTCTGGGGAACGAAGGTTATACCTGAGGTCGGGATTATGAAGAAAAATTAGATGCATTAAAAGAATCAAATCACAGTATCACTCTGGTTCCACTTAGTGACACAAACATTCAAACAACAATACTATCAAAATTATTTAAGAAATATTAAACCCCACACGTCAAGATAACATCAGTAACTGAGAAATGGTATTAACTACACACAAATATAGTCACTATTATTGATTTGTTACTGGGTCCACCAATACTCGTGAACCATGCTCCACCCAACTCAACATACACCCGTAATAAGGGAGATAAAATGTTCCTCTAGGTATCCCCTAGACTCATGGTCTCAGAGTGCGACCCTGTATCACTCAGCTGGCCTCACTTTGCCCCCAGTACATCCATGAAACGGAAGGGAGTGAGCAAATCAGACCTTGTACAGTTGAGAGAAGCTTTAGCTTCCCGTTAGCAAGAGGGTTTCACTAAGCTGCTCGAGACATGTGGTGTGAGCCGAGGTAAAGGAGGCTGATGACCCCAACGATCGTCCCGTCGTCAGCTGGGCACCCAGACGGCTAGATTCCCTCAAGAGATCCTTTGATACCCCGCTAAACAGTGACAGGCCTACACTGATCGGTCCAATGGCGACAATCGCCACCCTCAATCATCAACGGCAGTCTCAAACGGCAGTCAATCTCTCGCAGTCAAACTCCGGTCACTCCGGTCAACTACGGTCAACTCCGGTCAAGTGGGTTCTGACGGAAACCCTGAAATGAACTCACTGTTAGCTCTTGTTAACTTTACCACTGCCCTATCTAACCCTGTCTGAGATCGAATGAGACTTACTTGTTATACTGCAATAGTGCAACACAGGTGACTAGGCCACGTGACTATTTCTGTGACGGACGCGCAGGGACGTCTTGTTTGTCTGAATGCTTCCCCGTGACTGAGAGAGAGCCCGCCTCGTGTCCTCTCAAGGCGTCAGCTTAGGCCTACGTGACATATTTTCCGCCTAACTAATAACTCCTTGGGACTCCCGTAACATTATTCAGACTGATAAACGATCTATAATAATTTCAAATTCAATAATAGTCCCTTAACTTAATGAATCGCATCATTTTTAATTCGGCAAATTACATTTAATATCACTTAGGCCTAGTTCCACAACCTCTCGCTATGTGCAGGGAGCGCTCTCTTCCCTCAGACGACCTTGAACGCTCAGTATCCCTAATGGCGGGGCATTTGAAATTACTCTGAAATTTCTGAATATTACATATATATATATATATATATATATATATATATATATATATATATATATATATATATATATATATATATATATATATATATATATATATATATATATATATATATATATGCAAGTAAGAATCTCTTAGTAATACCATTTCACAAAAATTTCTCTCAAATTCCTTTACAACTAAAAACCTGGAACGTCAAAGTGGCATTTAAGAACTCATGCACTGTTAAACAAATGTTAATCAAGAACTCCCCCAACAATACAGGTGGCTGCATTTATAAGGTTCCTTGCAAGGAATGTAATA
This sequence comes from Homarus gammarus, assembly GCA_958450375.1. Lineage (NCBI taxonomy): Eukaryota > Metazoa > Arthropoda > Malacostraca > Decapoda > Nephropidae > Homarus > Homarus gammarus. The sequence goes on from CAUDMG010003059.1 coordinate 571,438, forward strand.
TATTTTACTTAGGCCAGACAGGTAAAGATCTTGAAACTAGACTTAAACAACATAAATATAGTGTTAGGACAGGCCAGGAATCCAATGCTCTGTTTGTTCATTTGAGGGATAATAAGCATTGCATTGACTGGGATAATGCCTCCACAATATTACCTTGTAATTCAATTGACAGTAGGAACATTATAGAATCTAGTCTCATTAAACATACCGAAGCATTCAACATGAATTTGAGTAATAGTATGTACAAACTGGACAATTTCGTAATTGAGAAGATTTGTAACCTTGTGAGAAGGTTGGGTCAACTTACCCTCTGACCTGACTACCGACCGTTGAGGTGCTTTTTTTTTTTAAAGATTAGTAGGGTCATTACCTAATACCTGACCATTGTGGACTTGATCTCACCCTCCTCTGTATATATGTACCTTGTTTTGTACTTCTCCTAAGTCCACATTCGCCAGCCATCCTTCGCCGTGAACGGACCTCTCTTCTGACCCTTCACTGCTAAAGCCTGCCAGCCAGTCTTTAACCGTTGACGACCGGAACGAAAACGACCACCTCACCACCATTACTCACACACCCGGGAAGCTCGTTCCAGACAACGCCCTTTCTGTGCCTCCCCACTGATCAAGGGTGACTCCTGATCAGAGACGGCCCTGATTGGGAGATCTGTAACGGCTTTCTGCAGCGGACTTGGGCCGCGATCCCACTGATGTCACTTGCACCATTGGCTGCTTTTCTTTGATCTTCCTTCTTTTTCGCTCTGGCCTGCGGACCTGCACCCTAGAGGTGCATTCGTCCTTGGGTCCCCCCTGTAGCTGTTCACCTCCACTGTAGGAGAATGTGAACACGAAAGGGGGTAGGAGCAGAACCCACTCCTCGGCCGAGCCTTCCTGGGAAACCGTGATCGTGCGGGTCCACCTAGGAAGGGGGTCGCAATCCTTTATCCTCCACCCCTCCCCTGAATAGGTACACTTTAAGCTCACGCCTATAAGTCAGCACTTACCAACAATAGGGATATAGGTTCCCCTAACGGGGCTCCTGGGTGAGTGACACAGGAACCACTCCATGACCACTCGACCAGCAAGTGGCGGTGGGGAGTGCTGTAATTCCTGTGTTTAGGTTGCTCGCCCGGAATAGGTAGGGTGCCTGTAACTTCCGTAAAACCACAACAAGACTGATGCCACGGAGAACGACCAAAGCAAATGACTAGGACAACTGGAAACAGGATACGGGTACGCTCCCTCTTGGGGGGCGTATCCGAAAATCGCAAGGAGGAACTGGGCATACTACTATGTGCCCAGCTAAACATCAAATTCGCCGCCTTGATCGAAACAAAGGACTCCTTCATAGTCCTGTGCCTGGAAGAAAAGGATGTAGATAATATGCTTTCTGCCGACTCAACAAAGAATTAAAAGAACGAGGATTTGAAACAGTAATACCACCACAACTACATGCAAAAAAATCCATAGTAATTAAAAGAGTAGACAAAAATATACTGAAAGAAACAACAAGCTACATTGCTAACAATATAGAAGAGAAGAACCCATGGGCCAGAGTTGAGGAGGTGGTGCTAATGCCTGGTGTCCCCACCATGATGAAGGTCAGGTTTGGAGAGATCTCCATGGCACAAAAGGCCCTAGAGAGTGGCCTCTGTATCTCCCACTACCATCTGTCAAAACAACAAATTGAGCAGGAGGAATTTTACGCAATAACACCCTGTTGGAACTGCTATAAATACAATCATCTAGCCATAAACTGTCCCCAAAAAGATAATAAGTTCTGCTCCGAATGTGCAGCAGAGGGCCACACATTCAGAGAACGCAGCAATAAAGATAACCCCAAATGCCTGAACTGTAATGGGGACCACCGAACACTAGCAGCGCGTTGTCCCATAAGGATAGAAATAATCAGGAATCTGAGAGAAAAGAAAAGACAAATAAGAAGATGGAAACAGACCCTAACAAGACATATGCAGCAATTGCAAAGCTGCAAGATACCACCTCCAAAGTCCTGAAGAAGGCCAAAGAAAATTCCCTAATGCAACCTACATACCTCAATCTGAGCGAAGGATTACCTTTCACAATTCTAACCAGTATTATTCATGCACACATCAAAAACATTGCAAAACCAGGAACCTTTGGAAAAACGATCAGGGAAATGTTTGCTGCAAACAATCTGCCGGAGGTGAAATTTCCAGACGACGCCTCCTCAACAGAAATATTTAAAATTGTCACCGAGAGTAGCCTGGGAATAACCAAATCACAGGAGCACATAACCAAACTAGGCACAGAAGAAAACGTCATGGAAATAGACCCTATCACCCAAGCAGTCACACCACACCGCAAATCAATAGATTCCACAACTCAGCAAACAGAGAAACCACAACCTGCAAAAGCTGACCCAACCAAAGCGAAATCAAGAAAAGAATCCCACTCTGGCCACCGTGCCCCCCATCTTCACCAAGCGATGTTCAGCCAGCAGACCTAGGCAATGAGATCGGCATCCGCTTCTACTCAGTCAACACACCACCTACAATAACAAATGACAGACTTCTGCAGGAAATCAAGGAAGGCACAGTCAAATTCACCTACGAAGATGATAGGGTAGAAAAATCCTACATAAACCAGTTGATAAATGCAGGACATATAAACACCAAATACAATAAAATTGAAAGAGTAGATATAACTAAGTTTAAGAAAATCAGAACGGGATTGAGGGAGGAAAGGAGTAGACACTCGCCAGGAGATACACGAGCCAGCAAACACCCTACACCAAGTTCTCGGGATCCACGATTACTCAAAACAAATTATTAAAGATAATTCAGCACAACGTCCTTGCCTGGAATCTGACGAGGAAATCAGAACTTACCAACATGTACAGCGCAATAGTCCCAGACATCATCCTTATCAACGCACATGGTCGGAAAAACAGTGACAAAATCAAGATCTTTAACTACCATGTACAACAAATGAACATACACGACGAACCACATGGCGGAATAGCAATAGCTATAAAACGCAACATACAATACAAAATCATTGACAACTTTCAAAGTAACTTTCTTGCAGCCGAAATGAATACAACAAGAGGCCCAATAACTATTGGAACTTCATATTTAACATTCAGAAGGCCAATATTCCCTACAGAGGACATCTTAAAACTAATGAGGCAAAAGAATCCAGCATACTTCAAAGGAGACCTCAACGCTAAACACACAACCCTAGGACACAATATTAGAAACCCAGGAGGAAAAATCCTACATGCTCTCATCGAACACGGGACAATAACACATCTCGGGCCCGACTTCGCAACTTACGTATCAGCCGGTAACTCTGGGAAACCAGACATTGTTTTAACCAATAGGCATCACCATCTAAACGTACATCTAAAAGCTTGACCCACAACAACCAGTAATCATCTACCCATAATAGCAACTCTATCCACATCCCCGATACAAATTCCATCAATCCCAAGATTTTCACTCAATAGAGCAAAATGGGAAAAATTTAAATCGGATCTTAGCAAAAACGAACCAACACTCCTACACAATAAAGACACAACAGAGATTGACAAAACACTGGATACATGGTACAATGAAGTAATAACAGCAATGAAAAACAACATCCCAAAAACAACATACCGTACATTACCACATGCACAATTAACACATGAAGAGAAAATGATCCAAACTAGATTCACCAATCTATATGAATACACAAAAACACACGGGTGGAGCAGTGATAACAGAATCTTATACAGGAATCTAAAAGAAGAACTGAAAGACATAAGCAAGAACAAACACAATGAAACATGGAACAAGCTGATCCAGGACACACAAGCAGATCACAGAAACCCAAAAGCATTCTGGAAAAAAATTAAAAACCTAATGGGAACTAATTCGGAAGAAACTAGCTACATAAAGGACAAAAACGGTAGAAAGGCAACAGAACCACACGATAAAGAACCAATATTTAGAGAATACTGGAAAGACATATTCAGAATCAACGACGAAGACAATAGAAGCTTCTACCAAGAAACAGAACAGGCAACTAGAACATATTTGAGCCAGAACACAGAGAAATGGAAACCTACCAGGAAAATCAACCTCAATTCATTAAACATCAATAACCCAATAATTGCTCCATCAACTCAAAATGATATTGAAAAAACAATAGCAAGCTTCAAGAACAAAGCACCTGGCATAAGCCAAATTAATAAAATCGTACTACAAAACATACCTCAGTCTATGATCGAACAGCTTAAAAATTTATACAATGCCTCATTTGCAACTGGCTTCTTCCCCACCAAATTTAAAATATCCAAAATCAGACTCATCCCGAAAGCAGGAAAGAACCATACCCAAGCAGAGAACTACAGACCTATCTCACTACTGGAAACACCCGGTAAAATATTGGAAAAAAATAGTCAACCACAGACTCAGAAATTTTCTAGACCTAGAAAACAAATATAACCCGAGAGAGCACGGCTTTCGGAAAAATCGAGGAACCAACACAGCAATAGCACTAATATACGAATCAATTGCAAATGCTGCAAGCAACAGAGACCAATGCAATATAATTCTAAGAGATGTGTCAAAAGCATTTGATAAAGTCTGGCATGAAGGACTGAAGTTGAAAATAATCAAATTGGACATGCCTACCAATATCACAACACTACTATGCAATTTCTTAGACAACAGAAAGGCCAAATTAATCATCGACATCCATCTAGGACAAAATTTCAACTTTCACAGTGGAGTTCCCCAAGGCAGTAATATATCGCCGACATTATACACTGTATACACGGCAGACATGCCGCAACCACGGCAATCAGAATATATAGCATACGCAGATGATGTCACACAGATAGTCAGGTACCCAGGAAAATCCAAATAAATGATGGCCATTAGAACAAGCAGAGAAATAATAAACAACTATGAACGAAAATGTAAGATAAAAACTAATGTCCAAAAACTCAAAATAAATTAACATCGCAAAAACAAACCCCTTCCCTATTATTGTCAACAACCAACAAATATCATATGCTGCCAACGGAAAAATATTAGGACTCAAGATAACCAGAAACGGAATAATCCCCCACATCAATGAAAGAATAGCTATGGCAAAATCACAACTTACAAAGCTCAGAAGATTCCTCCAATTGGACACCAACACGCAATTGCATCTATACAAACCACTGATCAGACCACACTTAGAATACCCTCCGATACCTTTGAACAAAATCGCAAGAACAAATCAACTTAAATTTCAAGCAGTGCAAAATATAGCCCTCAGAAGAGCGGCAAAACACCATCCACCAAACACGCAAACAGCACAAGACATACACACAGATCACGGCATAGACCCACTCAACATCAGAATACACACCCAAGCAAATGCAATATGGAAAAAATCCAGCAAGAACAGGATCCCATACTAAACCAACTAATTCAGGAAAACAACAACACATCGCACAGATGGTGGGCGAGAAGCAGAAAAAATGATAACGAAGAACCAGAGCCTTTATATACACAATAAAAAAGAACCAAAAGATGGGAACAACTCTCCAGTCACACAAGGACCTGGAGGGACCCCACAAATAAACAAAGACCTAAATAGTTCACAAACACCCACAATAAAAAACTAAAACGATAAAGATGGGGATCATCCCTCCAGTGCCAAAGGACCTGGAGGGACCCCCCCCCCCTATCATAATATGCCCCAAGGAAACATCAAATAGAACAACTTAGCTCAGCTTGGCTGAGACCGGTCTTCCCTAACCACATGAGTCCTCTAATGCAACACTGTTGACGGAAGACAATAAACCCCGTCTCCGCAAGGTGGATAGCCCACCTGCTGTTAACCTCCTCCTCTATTTCCCACTTCTGAACTTTACCTTGTACTGTACCCTTCTGCACCCTCAGAGCAAATGCTCTCTTCTCTCCGTATCACCGATCGACCTCTCCTAAGTCTGTACTCACCCCTGAAGATGTGAGTTACACGAAAGCGCTTGGGAACTTCGTGTTTTCTTCTTTCCTTGTGGTTATCACCATATATATATATATATATATATATATATATATATATATATATATATATATATATATATATATATATATATATATATATATATATATATATATATATATATATATATATATATATATATATATATATATATATATACTATATATATATATATATATATATATATATATATATATATATATATATATATATATATATATTTCATTTTTAGTCCATATAACACGCGGACTTTGAACATATAATCAGCACGGGCAGTTCCCAATGAGAGGTTCACGGCGCCATCAGCTCGATGAACAGGCTTTGTGTGAAATATCACATAGTCTAGAACTGCTTTTAGTGCTCTTGTGGTATGGTCGGTAGCGTTCCCTGGTCCCATGCATTAGGTCCAGGGTTCGAGTCCTGGCTGGTGAGGTCGTTGATTATATGTTCAAAGTCAGCGTGTTATATGGACTAAAAATGAAGTATACATGGTACCTCGTGTTTCATACCAGCTGGATTCGGCAAAATGCTACTGACAGCCACATAAGCAGCACGGGCAGTTCCCAATGAGAGGTTCACGGTGCCATCAGCTCGATGAACAGGCTTTGTGTGAAATATCACATAGTCTAGAACTGCTTTTAGTGCTCTTGTGGTATGGTCGGTAGCGTTCCCTGGTCCCATGCATTAGGTCCAGGGTTCGAGTTCTGGCTGGTGAGGTCGTTGATTATATATATATATATATATATATATTGGAGATTAATTTTCATGATGATTTTTGCATGTATCATAGCTTGAAATGAGTTCAGAAATTCTTTAATTGTTTAATTTGTGGCAAGTGTGTTTCTGCTTCATAAAACACTAAGATATGTTTTCTTATACTGTAGGTTGTGCAGTGATGACAAGATGGAGAATGCCGAGCTGAAGAAAACCTTGATAAGGGATTGTTGTTCAGTAGTGAGAGAGGAGGAAGGCCTTACAACCTATGAGGTGGAGGCTAAAGATTTCCTCAAGGATGAAGAGAACAAGATACAAGTGATGGCCATTGGCCCCAAGAATGAAGGACCCCTCCAGTCCGTTCTCCTGCTGGGGGAGACAGGTGCTGGCAAGACCCGTGTCATCAATGCCTTCATCAACCATCTGTTCGGTGTCCTTCTTGAGGATAAGTTTAGGTTTCAAGTGAAAGATTATGTTGGAAGAGATAACTTACTCAAAGTAGAGAGTCAGACGGAGTATATCACTGCCTACATTATATATCATCAACCTGGAATGCCTCGAGAGAATAATTATATGCTGATAGACACTCCTGGGTTTAATGACATGAGAAAAGATCATGAGAGAGTCACCCTAAAAAGATTGACTGCCTTCTTGACCAATGACTTCGGTGTAGATGACCTTTCATGTGTGGGTTTAGTTGCCAAAGCAAATCAAAACAGAATTTTACCATGTCAGATACAAATTCTGAAGGAATTTACCTCGGTGTTAGGGAGTAACGTTGGAGACATAACGCAGCTCATGGCCACGTATGCTTCTGATGACACCCCGGCAGTAATTGAAGTGGTGAGACATGCTGGTGTACAGTTTATGAACATGTACCAACTAGACAACTGGCCTCTGTATGTTACTCACGCACTAAATCTCTCTGAGGAAGACCGGCGTATGCACCTTAAGTATAGATGGAATAACATGCAAGCTCAATATGACAAATTTTTTGAAGGTTTACAAAATTTACCCTCAGTAAATCTAAAACGAACACGGGACCTTTTGCAAGAGACAAAACTCCTAGAAGAGAGAAAAGTCTTACTGATGAACAGTGTAAGATATGCAGTTGAACTAAAGACGACAATTATTAATCAGTACAATTCAAATAAAGAAATGGAAAATCTAGCAAAAATAATTATATGGAAGGAAGTGGAAGTGAAACATCTAACAGTAAAGACTCCCTTACCCTTTGGATATCATGCTCACAACTGTAAAACCTGCCAAAAAACTTGCATACATGATTGCAAAAACCCAACCAATCTGTGGGCTAAAGTGCTTGGAACTGGTACAGGGGTTGGCACCATGATGGGAGTTGGTACTTCAGTGGGAACTGGAACATTGGTGGGAGCAGAAACGGGCATATTCGGTGGGCCAATTGGAGTTCCAGTTGGTGGAGGTCTTGGAGCTATTGCTGGGTTAGCTACTGGTCTTACTGTTGGTTATTTGAAAAGAAAAACGACTGAAAATTGTCCCTTTGGTTCTTCTGAAATGTGCAATCATGGCGAATGCTCACATAGTAAGGCAGACCATAAAAATGAATATGAAAAATATGTCACACAACAAATCTTGGAAGAGAAAATTAATGATGTTGAGAAGATGAGATATGATGAAATAATGAACAAGATCTCAATGTTAAAGGAACAGATTAAAGAAGATGAAGAATGTGTGAATGGCGTCAAGGAAGACCTTATTATACATGCCAGATATTTAGTGAAACACACCAATAAAATAGATGAACTGAGCTTGGGTAATAAAACCTTGACTCCTTTGTCAATAATTGATGAAATAATCATGGCAGAGAGGGAGAATACCCAACATGTTGAACTATTGAAGATGGTGAAACGTGAAGTAATTATGATGTCAGGTTCTAATGGATCCAGCAGTGGTGGGGAGTGCATTTGTGTAAGGAAGCTAGAGAACCTGTACAATGATGCTGATTGAGAAGTGGAGTGAAGCATGCCAGTGTGAGGAAGAACAGTTGAATGTTTGACAAGACGATTATTTGAGTCAAAAACAAACCCACTTCATGAACACAGACTTGGGTTTTGATTTCTTAAGGACCAACGCCATCATTGTACAATAATGGCTTTCAAATTACTGTACTGAATATTGAAGCTCATGCATCTCAAGGTCATTGTTTCCAAAAGTCAACTTTTCTCATAACTGGTTAACATATTTTCCTGAAGCACAATACTGAACTTCACCAAGTGACCTTTAATATGGAAATTTGGTCAACAACCATTTATGCAGTCTTGACATAGTCTTGTACAGCACAAAATATCAGATTAAATGTAAAGAATAACAAAAAGAAACTAACATGACCCATAACCTGATTCACAGTAAAAGACAGACTGTAGCAGTAACTCATCTTGCCCATAAGTTCTGGCCAGAGAGATGAACCAGTGTGTCCTTGTTGACAGTGAGGTCATACAAGTTGGATTAAATGAGACGAAAGTTTTGAAGTGCAGAAAATTATGACAACCAAATGAAGGAGATGATCAGAGATGGTCATCCCTCCCATGGTAGTGCTGCCAACAACAACCTTCTCTCATGGTAGTGCTGCCAACAACAACAACCTCCTCCCATGGTAGTGCTGCCAACAACAACCTTCTCTCATGGTAGTGCTGCCAACAACAACAACCTTCTCCCATGGTAGTGCTGCCAACAACAACAACCTTCTCCCATGGTAGTGCTGCCAACAACAACCTTCTCCCATGGTAGTGCTGCCAACAGCAACCTTCTCCCATGGTAGTGCTGCCAACAACAACAACCTTCTCCCATGGTAGTGCTGCCAACAACAACCTTCTCCCATGGTAGTTCTGCCAACAACAACCTTCTCCCATGGTAGTGCTGCCAACAACAACAACCTTCTCCCATGGTAGTGCTGCCAACAACAACCTTCTCCCATGGTAGTGCTGCCAACAACAACCTTCTCCCATGGTAGTGCTGCCAACAACAACAACCTTCTCCCATGGTAGTGCTGCCAACAACAACCTTCTCCCATGGTAGTGCTGCCAACAACAACAACCTTCTCCCATGGTAGTGCTGCCAACAACAACAACCTTCTCCCATCGTAGTGCTGCCAACAGCAACCTTCTCCCATGGTAGTGCTGTCCAACAACAACCTTCTCCCATGGTAGTGCTGCCAACAACAACAACCTTCTCCCATGGTAGTGCTGCCAACAACAACAACCTTCTCCCATGGTAGTGCTGCGAACAGCAACCTTCTCCCATGGTAGTGCTGCCAACAACAACAACCTTCTCCCATGGTAGTGCTGCCAACAACAACCTTCTCCCATGGTAGTGCTGCCAACAACAACAACCTTCTCCCATTGTAGTGCTACCAACAACAACCTTCTCCCATGGTAGTGCTGCCAACAACAACCTTCTCCCATGGTAGTGCTACCAAAAACAACAACCTTCTCCCATGGTAGTGCTGCCAACAACAACCTTCTCCCATGGTAGTGCTGCCAGCAACAGCCTTCTCCCATGGTAGTGCTGCCAACAACAACAACCTTCTCCCATGGTAGTGCTGCCAACAACAACCTTCTCCCATGGTAGTGCTGCCAACAACAACAACCTTCTCCCATTGTAGTGCTGCCAGCAACAACAACCTTCTCCCATGGTAGTGCTGCCAATAACAACCTTCTCCCATGGTAGTGCTGCCAACAACAACAACCGTCTCCCATGGTAGTGCTGCCAGCAACAACAACCTTCTCCCATGGTAGTGCGGCAAACAACAACAACAACCTTCTCCCATGGTAGTGCTGCCAACAACAACAACAACCTTCTCCCATGGTAGTGTTGCCAACAACAACAACAACCTTCTCCCATGGTAGTGCTGCCAGCAACAACAACAACCTTCTCCCATGGTAGTGCTGCCAACAACAACAACAACCTTCTCCCATGGTAGTGCTGCCAACAACAACAACAACCTTCTCCCATGGTAGTGTTGCCAACAACAACAACAACCTTCTCCCATGGTAGTGCTGCCAGCAACAACAACAACCTTCTCCCATGGTAGTGCTGCCAACAACAACAACAACCTTCTCCCACGGTAGTGCTGCCAACAACAACAACAACCTTCTCCCATGGTAGTGCTGCCACCAACAACCTTCTCCCATGGTAGTGCTGCCAACAACAACAACCTTCTCCCATGGTAGTGCTGCCAACAACAACCTTCTCCCATGGTAGTGCTGCCAGCAACACCAACAACCTTCTCCCATGGTAGTGCTGCCAACAACAACAACCTTCTCCCATGGTAGTGCTGCCAACAACAACAACAACCTTCTCCTATGGTAGTGCTGCCAACAACAACAACCTTCTCCCATGGTAGTGCTGCCAACAACAACCTTCTCCCATGGTAGTGCTGCCAACAACAACCTTCTCCCATGGTAGTGCTGCCAACAACAACAACCTTCTCCCATGGTAGTGCTGCCAACAACAACAACCTTCTCCCATGGTAGTGCTGCCAACAACAACAACCTTCTCCCATGGTAGTGCTGCCAACAGCAACCTTCTCCCATGGTAGTGCTGCTAACAACAACAACCTTCTCCCATGGTAGTGCTGCCAACAACAACAACCTTCTCCCATGGTAGTGCTGCCAACAACAACAACCTTCTCCCATGGTAGTGCTGCCAACAACAACAACCTTCTCCCATGGTAGTGCTGCCAACAACAACAACCTTCTCCCATGGTAGTGCCGCCAACAACAACAACCTTCTCCCATGGTAGTGCTGCCAACAACAACCTTCTGCCATGGTAGTGCTGCCAACAACAACAACCTTCTCCCATGGTAGTGCTGCCAACAACAACAACTTTCTCCCATGGTAGTGCTGCCAACAACAACCTTCTCCCATGGTAGTGCTGCCAACAACAACCTTCTGCCATGATAGTGCTGCCAACAACAACAACAACCTTCTCCCATGGTAGTGTTGCCAACAACAACAACAACCTTCTCCCATGGTAGTGCTGCCAGCAACAACAACAACCTTCTCCCATGATAGTGCTGCCAACAACAACCTTCTCCCATGGTAATGCTGCCAACAACAACAACAACCTTCTCCCATGGAAGTGCTGCCAACAACAACCTTCTCCCATGGTAGTGCTGCCAACAGCAACAACCTTCTCCCATGGTAGTGCTGCCAACAACAACAACAACCTTCTCCCATGGTAGTGCTGCCAACAACAACAACCTTCTCCCATGGTAGTGCTGCCAACAACAACAACAACCTTCTCCCATGGTAGTGCTGCCAACAACAACAACCTTCTCCCATGGTAGTGCTGCCAACAACAACAACCTTCTCCCTTGGTAGTGCTGCCAACAACAACAACCTTCTCCCATTGTAGTGCTGCCAACAACGACAACCTTCTCCCATGGTAATGCTGCCAACAACAACCTTCTGCCATGATAGTGCTGCCAACAACAACAACAACCTTCTCCCATGGTAGTGTTGCCAACAACAACCTTCTCCCATGGTAGTGTTGCCAACAACAACCTTCTCCCATGGTAGTGTTGCCAACAACAACCTTCTCCCATGGTAGTGTTGAAAAAACAACAACCTTCTCCCATGGTAGTGTTGCTAACAACAACCTTCTCCCATGGTAGTGTTGAAAACAACAACAACCTTCTCCCATGGTAGTGCTGCCAACAACAACAACCTTCTCCCATGGTAGTGCTGCCAACAACAACCTTCTCCCATGGTAGTGCTGCCAACAACAACCTTCTCCCATGGTAGTGCTGCCAACAACAACCTTCTCCCATGGTAGTGCTGCCAACAACAACCTTCTCCCATGGTAGTGCTGCCAACAACAACAACCTTCTCCCATGGTCGTGCTGCCAACAACAACCTTCTCCCATGGTAGTGCTGCCAACAACAACAACCTTCTCCCATGGTAGTGCTGCCAACAACAACAACCTTCTCCCATGGTAGTGCTGCCAACAATAAGAACCTTCTCCCATGGTAGTGCTGCCAACAACAACAACCTTCTCCCATGGTAGTGCTGCCAACAACAACAACCTTCTCCCATGGTAGTGCTGCCAACAATAAGAACCTTCTCCCATGGTAGTGCTGCCAACAACAACCTTCTCCCATGGTAGTGCTGCCAACAACAACCTTCTCCCATGGTAGTGCTGCCAACAACAACCTTCTCCCACGGTAGTGTTGCCAACAACAACAACCTTCTCCCATGGTAATGCTGCCATCAACAACCTTCTCCGATGGTAGTGCTGCCAACAACAAACTTCTCCCATGGTAGTGCTGCCAACAACAACAATCTTCTCCCATGGTAGTGTTGCCAACAACAACCTTCTCCCATGGTAGTGCTGCCAACAACAACCTTCTCCCATGGTAGTGCCGCCAACAACAACCTTCTCCCATGGTAGTGCTGCCAACAACAACAACCTTCTCCCATGGTAGTGCTGCCAACAACAACCTTCTCCCATGGTAGTGCTGCCAACAGCAACCTTCTCCCATGGTAGTGCTGCCAACAACATCTTTCTCCCATGGTAATGTTGCCAACAACAGCCTTCTCCCATGGTAGTGCTGCCAACAACAACAACCTTCTCCCATGGTAGTCCTGCCAACAACAACCTTCTCCCATGGTTGTGCTGCCAACAACAACAACCTTCTCGCATGGTAGTGCTGCCAACAACAATCTTCTCCCATGGTAGTGCTGCCAACAACAACCTTCTCCCATGGTAGTGCTGCCAACAACAACCTTCTCCCATGGTAGTGTTCCCAACAACAACCTTCTCCCATGGTAGTGCTGCCAACAAGAACAACCTTCTCCCATGGTAGTGCTGCCAACAAGAACAACCTTCTCCCATGGTAGTGCTGCCAACAACAACCTTCTCCCATGGTAGTGCTGCCAACAACAACAACCTTCTCCCATGGTAGTGCTGCCAACAACAACAACCTTCTCCCATGGTAGTGCTGCCAACAACAACAACCTTCTCCCATGGTAGTGCTGCCAACAACAACCTTCTCCCATGGTAGTGCTGCCAACAATAAGAACCTTCTCCCATGGTAGTGCTGCCAACAACAACAACCTTCTCCCATGGTAGTGCTGCCAACAACAACAACCTTCTCCCATGGTAGTGCTGCCAACAACAACCTTCTCCCATGGTAGTGCTGCCAACAACAACAACCTTCCCCCATGGTAGTGCTGCCAACAACAAAAACCTTCTCCCATGGTGGTGCTGCCAACAACAAAAACCTTCTCCCATGGTAGTGCTGCCAACAACAACAACCTTCTCCCATGGTAGTGCTGCCAACAACAACAACCTTCTCCCATGGTAGTGCTGCCAACAACAACCTTCTCCCATGGTAGTGCTGCCAACAACAACAACCTTCTCCCATGGTAGTGCTGCCAACAACAACAACCTTCTCCCATGGTAGTGCTGCCAACAGCAACCTTCTCCCATGGTAGTGCTGCCAACAACAACAACCTTCTCCCATGGTAGTGCTGCCAACAACAACAACCTTCTCCCATGGTAGTGCTGCCAACAACAACCTTCTCCCATGGTAGTGCTGCCAACAACAGCAACCTTCTCCCATGGTAGTGCTGCCAACAACAACAACCTTCTCCCATGGTAGTGCTGCCAACAACAACCTTCTCCCATGGTAGTGTTGCCAACAACAACAACCTTCTCCCATGGTAGTGCTGCCAACAACAACAACCTTCTCCCATGGTAGTGCTGCCAACAACAACCTTCTTCCATGGTAGTGCTGCCAACAACAACAACCTTCTCCCATGGTAGTGCTGCCAACAACAACCTTCTCCCATGGTAGTGCTGCCAACAACAACAACCTTCTCCCATGGTAGTGCTGCCAACAACAACCTTCTCCCATGGTAGTGCTGCCAACAACAACAACCTTCCCCCATGGTAGTGCTGCCAACAACAAAAACCTTCTCCCATGGTAGTGCTGCCAACAACAACCTTCTCCCATGGTAGTGCTGCCAACAACAACAACCTTCCCCCATGGTAGTGCTGCCAACAACAAAAACCTTCTCCCATGGTAGTGCTGCCAACAACAACAACCTTCTCCCATGGTAGTGCTGCCAACAACAAAAACCTTCTCCCATGGTAGTGCTGCCAACAACAACCTTCTCCCATGGTAGTGCTGCCAACAACAACAACCTTCTCCCATGGTAGTGCTGCCAACAACAACCTTCTCCCATGGTAGTGCTGCCAACAACAACAACCTTCTCCCATGGTAGTGCTGCCAACAACAACCTTCTCCCATGGTAGTGCTGCCAACAACAACAACCTTCCCCCATGGTAGTGCTGCCAACAACAAAAACCTTCTCCCATGGTGGTGCTGCCAACAACAACCTTCTCCCATGGTAGTGCTGCCAACAACAACAACCTTCCCCCATGGTAGTGCTGCCAACAACAAAAACCTTCTCCCATGGTAGTGCTGCCAACAACAACAACCTTCTCCCATGGTAGTGCTGCCAACAACAAAAACCTTCTCCCATGGTAGTGCTGCCAACAACAACAACCTTCTCCCATGGTAGTGCTGCCAACAACAAAAACCTTCTCCCATGGTAGTGCTGCCAACAACCTTCTCCCATGGTAGTGCTGCCACCAACAACAACCTTCTCCCATGGTAGTGCTGCCAACAACAACAACCTTCTCCCATGGTAGTGCTGCCAACAAAAACCTTCTCCCATGGTAGTGCTGCCAACAACAAAAACCTCCCATGGTAGTGCTGCCAACAACAACCTTCTCCCATGGTAGTGCTGCCAACAACAACAACCTTCTCCCATGGTAGTGCTGCCAACAACAACAACCTTCCCCCATCGTAGTGCTGCCAACAACGAAAACCTTCTCCCATGGTAGTGCTGCCAACAACAAAAACCTTCTCCCATGGTAGTGCTGCCAACAACAGCAACCTTCTCCCATGGTAGTGCTGCCAACAACAACCTTCTCCCATGGTAGTGCTGCCAACAACAAAAACCTTCTCCCATGGTAGTGCTGCCAACAACAACAACCTTCTCCCATGGTAGTGCTGCCAACAACAACCTTCTCCCATGGTAGTGCTGCCAACAACAAAAACCTTCTCCCATGGTTGTGCTGCCAACAACAACCTTCTCCCATGGTAGTGCTGCCAACAACAAAAACCTTCTCCCATGGTAGTGCTGCCAACAACAAAAACCTTCTCCCATGGTTGTGCTGCCAACAACAACCTTCTCCCATGGTAGTGCTGCCAACAACAAAAACCTTCTCCCATGGTAGTGCTGCCAACAACAACAACCTTCTCCCATGGTAGTGCTGCCAACAACAACCTTCTCCCATGGTAGTGCTGCCAACAACAAAAACCTTCTCCCATGGTTGTGCTGCCAACAACAGCAACCTTCTCCCATGGTAGTGCTGCCAACAACAAAAACCTCCCATGGTAGTGCTGCCAACAACAACAACCTTCCCCCATCGTAGTGCAGCCAACAACGAAAACCTTCTCCCATGGTAGTGCTGCCAACAACAAAAACCTTCTCCCATGGTAGTGCTGCCAACAACAAAAACCTTCTCCCATGGTAGTGCTGCGAACAACAACCTT
The DNA here is from genome assembly GCA_958450375.1 of Homarus gammarus. Lineage (NCBI taxonomy): Eukaryota > Metazoa > Arthropoda > Malacostraca > Decapoda > Nephropidae > Homarus > Homarus gammarus. Next base: position 587,787 of record CAUDMG010003059.1, read on the forward strand.
CCCCCATGGTAGTGCTGCCAACAACAACAACCTTCTCCCATGGTAGTGCTGCGAACAACAACCTTCCCCCATGGTAGTGCTGCCAACAACAAAAACCTTCTCCCATGGTAGTGCTGCCAACAACAAAAACCTTCTCCCATGGTAGTGCTGCCAACAACAACCTTCCCCCATGCTAGTGCTGCCAACAACAACAATCTTCTCCCATGGTAGTGCTGCCAACAACAAAAACCTTCTCCCATGGTAGTGCTGCCAACAACAAAAACCTTCTCCCATGGTAGTGCTGCCAACAACAACCTTCCCCCATGCTAGTGCTGCCAACAACAACAATCTTCTCCCATGGTAGTGCTGCCAACAACAACAACCTTCTCCCATGGTAGTGCTGCGAACAACAACCTTCCTCCATGGTAGTGCTGCCAACAACAAAAACCTTCTCCCATGGTAGTGCTGCCAACAACAACAACCTTCTCCCATGGTAGTGCTGCCAACAACAAAAACCTTCTCCCATGGTAGTGCTGCCAACAACAACAACCTTCTCCCATGGTAGTGCTGCCAACAACAACAACCTTCTCCCATGGTAGTGCTGCCAACAACAAAAACCTTCTCCCATGGTAGTGCTGCCAACAACAACCTTCCCCCATGCTAGTGCTGCCAACAACAACAATCTTCTCCCATGGTAGTGCTGCCAACAACAACAACCTTCTCCCATGGTAGTGCTGCCAACAACAAAAACCTCCCATGGTAGTTGCAGGGATCTGTGAGTGTGACGTCATAGGCATAACTCTGGTGATTGGCTGGAGGCCAATACACACACAAACTGTGCCACATTTCACATTGTAGTCTAATTTGAAAACAGTGATGGGCACAGTGATAAACAAATTATATAAACCAGGCATTTACCTATAATAACACAATAAGAAACATTGTATAATTACTAGAGTAAAAGTAATAATATTTCCGTAAACAACAATTAATAACTCTTGGGCACCTGTGTCCCACATGCTGATGCCCTTTTTAATTCTTGATTTATTTTAATTATTGATTTATATTTTGGCAAATAATTTTGTCCAGCGTATGGAATATCTGCCTCAGCGGGGTTTTACTGTAGTGCGCCATATCTTGTGCAGAACGCATAATAGGGAATTTTTCCGTATAAGATGAATTGTGGGTAGAAATAGGGTCGCCGCGCAAACGTGAATTCGCATATGGTGAATATGCATAAAGTGAGGGTCCTGTTTACCAAAGTAGATGTCTCATGTCAAACCTGATAGAAGAAGGGAAGCTTCCAATGGTGCAATCTTGCGGTTTATGGAGACGTTAGTGGTCACTGTGGATACGATCGATGGTGTGTGTCCTATTTGGAGTTGGAGAAGAAGTTTTTTGTTGAGTTTATGAAAAGTTGATGAAGAAGATCATCTTCTGTCTTGTGGGATGGACGTTCCAAGTGTAGAAAATTGACTAGCTGATCCTCCCACCACAGGGAAACTTCCACTCCCCTCTACGAGTGTGAAATTAAGCCGCCCTGTAAGCAATCATCATTACAAAGTGAGGCCTAACTGATCTTGATTTACCATTATTCATTATTTTCCTCGAGTGATTTCATTACTAAGTTTGTTTTATTGAATTTATCCATTATTTTAGTTCTTATGATTTAGTGTGATTCATAGTTGAGTTTTATTTTGTTAGTTTTTAGCAATTTATAGTTCTATTACCATGAAGACTAACAGTATTTTAACATTATTTTGAGATTTACTAGAATTTATTTTCTTTGCATTTGTGTCAACCTGTGTCATTAATTCAAATCTACTGACATACCTTTCTGTGAGTTAAGTGATATCTTGTAAGTTGCAGTATGATGTGCAAATATTAAGAAACAAATGATTTGTTTTGTCAATTTGAATATTATGCCAATTAAGTTAAGATCCTCCTAGCAAGGATTAGAGAATGAAAATTTGTGAAATGTTTCGTCAAAATCTCCCAAATTTTCATATATAGAAAGTGACCAGAGGGAGTTGTAACTGTGCCATGATTTTAGAGTCAATTATATATTTTTTCGAAAAAATATATTTGTATTCCCGCCAAAAAGCCGTGACTGCTGCCCGCCAAGCTAACAGTGCCCTGAGGAGGCCTTGTGCGTGAGCCAATCGCAGTGGTCTCTCTCCTTTACTTGCCGAAACAAAGAGTAGGAATAAGAAAAGCAATGAGAGAATAAAGAGTAAAAAGTAAAAAAGTCAATAAATAAAAATAATATATAAAAAAAGTGGAAATAATACAGTTTTATTACAGAGTTGCTAAGAACAACAACCTTCCCCCATGGTGGTGCACCAGACGACAATAATAGCCAAATTGCTTCATACTTACTATAATTAGACTAAAATACTGCATTATACCTTAAGAATTACACCTGTATACATGTACAGTATCACTTGGGTATCTTATAACTCCATTGATTTAATGCATTACAGGCTACATTCATTCATATTTTGTTTTTGTTATATATTTTATAAGTTTATATTATATTTTGGGTGTTTTCCAAATACGTATAGCACCATTACATTTGTTCACCAATTAATGTATTCTGCTTTTTTTATGCTGGTTAAAAAAAAAAAAAAAAAAAATATATATATATATATATATATATATATATATATATATATATGCAAGTAAATCACTAGGTGCGCGTGATCTAGGTATATATACACACACTCGTATATCTTCTTATTGAAGTTTCCAAGTACCTCGCCACCTTTCAAGTAACTTCTTATTCCTTTCCCAGTTAATATATGACCCTTTATTTTACATTATTAATCCTTAAATCACAAACTTATAATTTTGTACAACTCCACATCCCCGATAACAAGCCCTGACCATCCCCTCTCTCTGGTAGGAAGTAGACCCTTTGTTTTACACTGGCTCCCTGTTCACTATACAGGGTAACAGCCTTTGTTTTATCTTGTCCCTTGTCATAATCTGACATACCAGCCTTTATTCTGCATTACTTTACTCCTTTCCAGAAATTATACTTTCATGTTACTCCCTCTCTCAGCTTGATTCTATATATCCTTTGCTTTATGTAACTTTTCTCTGCCTGATGATAAAGCCTTTGATGCAACACATCCTCACTGTCTGATACCAGTCTCTTAACCCTCACACTGTTGGATGTCACCTTTATTATTTTATTTGGATGATGCCAGACGATTTTATTCAGCACAGAGAGGATCCCATACACAAAGGGTTAATTGGTCACATGCATCAAGTGCCAAGCAGCTTATGCATGGAATCTTTAGTTCTGCATGTCAAGCAGCAGTGTTATGTTTGTCCTTAATAAATGTTAACTTTCTGAATGTTTAAATTATTAAATCAAGTTATATTTCAATAATCCCTCACCCATTTCACTTATGCTGGGAAAGTAACATCATTAGTATGTAATGCAGGAGAGCTTCAGTGTCATCAGGCAACTCTTTATACTGTGTTACCGTTTCAAGCAATAACCTGACCTTTCATTGTTGAACATTTATCGTAATTTCTTCTCTGTATTGAACAACACTGTACAGTATCCATAAACATTTGTTCAGTGTGATGCAGTAATTTGGCATCAACCCCAAATTTTAACTATGGATTCAACTGAGACCAAAGGTCAGATACAGTATATGACTTGTTGCTCCTATCTTAACTGCTTGCATGGTCACAACTATAAACATGGCTAACTTTCATACCCAAGGCAGGGAAACGTTTGATACAAAATTAATCAGTATTTTTGTAGTCGAGACAATGATCCCATATTATGTACAGTACAGTACTGTAGTGAAGGTGTTACTAGAGGGTAGGGCTGTTCAATGGAATAGTCTTAGCTGCCTTGGTCAAGGTCTCCCTGCATGCCTTACCTATAGACCTTTGTGGACACATTATATTGTATCAGTCACTTTGAGAGGCACCAAGAATAAACATGACAATATATACTGTTTATTCTTTATTAATTATTACCTTTTCTAGAAGATATTTTATATAACTCAAAATAATTACCTCTCACTTGTCACTGATCATTATTATTACTTTTGAGGGTGTTTCTTGGTCAAATACTTTCCTTAAGTCATCAGTAAATATTAACAGTCTTCTCTTTCCCAGATGCATACATTGTGTGTGAACAATGGTGGTGATAATTATCAAAAGAACATTCATTTATATTTTCTTGTTAAAATTAATAACCTGACTTTTCTCTTTCATCTTGTTGTTTCTTCTTCACTATCTGACATCCTGAAAATCCTGAGGAATATAAACTTCACTGTCAATTTTATCATAGTTTATCCCCACAAACTTATTTTTCACAATAGTCTTTTTCATGAGAGATAATTCCCTGGCAGCATCCAGTCTCCAGGCTTCCTTATATAACCCTTTTCTGAAAACCATCCCGTGAAAGTGTGTCAACTTTTCATATTTTGTCCTTGAAAATCCTATGTATCCGAGAGTTATTTTCCAAAGCTTATAGAGATGTACATTAGCATTCTGGTGTTTACTGTCTGGAGTGATGATACACAAATACCATTATGTCTGAGAAGGTTGTAAGCTTTCTGGCAACACAAGAATCTATGTTTTGGAGAAGGCAAGTATTCAAGAAGCAAGCAAAACACCACTGCATCAAAGGAACCACCTTCTAGACATGCTACAGTTTCATCCCTGGGAACTTGATCGGTTTTGGGGTCAACATTCTCGTTCACTTCTACACTCCTACTCCATTCTACCATACTTTTATTAGACATTTCAGGTGAACATCTTCCTTCTCTAGACATTCCTGTATTGAGCCTTGTGTCACCATCCAAAATCCTCATTGGTGTGGATTTACTATTGGTGGTGGCCTCAGGCATGGCAGCTGTGACTACTTCAATGCTGTTTTTATCTGATGATACAGGTTCTGTTAACTCTACTTTACCTGTTGCTTGTTGAGAAGTATTTGATATGTCTGATACCAAAAATTTTGTGTCTTGAAAAGTATCTGTTGCGACTTAAGTAATTTTACTCGTAGATTCATATTTGTCTGACTGCAGTAATAATTTTGGATAACTGTGGACATATTGGCTCTGAATGTGGGAAAAGATAACTTCACTCTGATAGGCAAGGATACAATACTATACACATAAAAACAACTAATGTGAGACTGCCAGGCAATGTGAATATCTTGATTCAATTTATCTGAATACCCTAGATATGTGTTGTTAAAACGATTATTGGAGTTTTTTCTTCAAATATGTAGTACATGCGTACAGGTCATTATGAAGTACAGTACAGTACAGTACAGTACAGTTGTGTTATTTCTTGAGGGAAGCTGTGATGGTAAAAGAGTTATGATCATAAATATTACTGTACGAACCAACAGACCTAACCTAACAGCCTTTGGTAATTGTTATGTTAGGTTTCTTTGCCATCTGCCATCATTAATGTTTTAGTATCGTACACTCGGTGCACTTGTTCCATCCCCTGTACAGTAATTAAGAATGGTGCAATACAGACAGAAAAAAAAATTAAATGGATATACCTGCAAAATCTGTCCTTGCAATAATACATAAGAAACACTTCATACCGGATGACCTGGACAAAGATCAACAGACATGACGTTAAACTCTTTGTACACAAGGAAGGGGTTGTAACAGCTTCCCAAGTCTAAGACTTTCACTTTTGAGGTTAACAAAACCTTACATCTATAAAAGTAGACAACAAATTATTACTCACCATCAATGAACACAAACCGAGAGGTACTAATTATATGATCAAAACTGTTTTGACTTTTGCTGTGTAGTCATGAAAAAACAGGATTGCATACACTATGTATAGTCGCCTATACTTGCAGTATATCTGGTACAGTAGCTGGCACATTTTGAGACGTGGCAACTCTGTTTGTTTACATCATATTAAAACAATTGTAATGGCCCTCAGGATCCTTACAATAGTACTCAGACTATGTATGCTAGATAAGACTAAGTATGCTAGATAAGTATTCCACAAAGCTGCCACATCTCACAAAACGTGCCTGCCACTGTATCAGGTATAAGTGAAGGCAACTGTAAATAGCAGCACAAGAATTAATAATATCTACTTTCCATTACAGTATATCTTGCTTGAAGTAAGGAAGAGGACTGTACAGATATAATAATTAAGGCTTTACTTGACCAGCTTCAATAATAATGTGAGTGTTAATGTGCTATAACAGAAATAAATTTATCCAAAATAATGTTGTGATATCCCCAATGACAAACATTATATGCTTTCATAATTGTACTGAGTTTCATTATTTATTTTTGGTGCCAATACTGTACTCTCAATCCTTCCCGTCTAACAACAGGGAAGGGGAAAGGAGAAGGAGCAGTATAAAAAGTCCACAGACGGAAAATTAATAAGAGAAACAAGTGATACTGCAGTAAGAATATGGTGGAAATATTCTGATAATTCAATGGTTCTTACTGCTGGAAAAAGAGGCAGAGATCTTCATGTTGGGGAAAGGAACAATGAGTAAGGAAACTGGAAGTACAGAAGAAAGCCACTGGGGAAAGTGTGTCCTACAGTCCTTAGAATCCATTAGGGCGGCGTGGCTACAGCATATTGAATACTAAACCTTTGGTACACAAAGAAGAGAGTGACTAACACGACACTCAATTGTCTTCATTTCTCTAAATGCAAAGTTGAGTACTGTACCAATTCACAGCTGGGTGGACTGGGGGGTTTCTATTGAATGTCCAGTGCTGTATCAACTCAGTGTCATGGTCACGTTGACTGCTAATCTGTTTTAACTAATGATTCTTATTAAACTCCACGACCACAAAACATGAGTGGGTTAGCAACCCCTGAGAAGACGTGTTTTTCCCCATCGACGCTACACTTGTTCCCTTCCAGAGCCCCGCCTTTGTGAAGACAGTTATCAATGGGTTGTTTATTCCACTTTGTCCTGGGAAGCTCAATCTCGAATTAGTCTGTGTAAATCAACTCAAGTAATTCGCCAGACCTTTGTTAATTCAGGGTCATCTTTGAATGAGTAACAGTTAGTTTGTTTGTAATTACTGTCATTGTGTGAGTAGCGATCACTGGCAACTCAGGGATATATATACCCGATATGCGTATCACACAGGACACATCCTCTCTAACCCTCTCACGATGAACGGTTACGAGTTCGATAACGTGGCGCGGATTCGTCCGGACACGCCGACCTGCCCCAAGCAACTAAATCTCCTAGTTCTCCAGAAGTTCTTTGTAGCTAATGGGATCTTGGGAGTCACCAAGGTGGAGCGTCTAAAGCTCCATGGAGACATCAGGATCACCTTCGCCGAAAAGGGCATGCCCGCCCAGCTCGCGGAGATTCCTGACATCAACGGCATCCCATTCAAAATGATTGCCTACATGTGGGACAACTTGAAGCTGGGAGTTATCTCCCACGCCGAAATTGCCCACATGGACCAAGACGAACTAAGCGAGCTCCTCCAGGGGCAGCTCCAAGTTGTAAAGATGCTGTCCGACACCACTGCCCTTGTCGGACACCACACCACCTTACCCGAAGAGGCTCAACTGGCGTGGGTAACTGTGCCAGTGAAGCCCTACTGCAGACCGAATCGGTGTTACAAGTGCCAACACTATGGACACACTGTAAATAAGTGTGAGGCGCAGGAGGACACCTGCTCCAAGTGTGGCAGCCCTGGACACCGCTACACGGTCTGCCCCAACGAAGAAAAGAAATGCGCTGCTTGTGGTGGCCCACACTCCTCCGCCGACCGGAACTGCCCCAGATGGAAGGAGGAGTGCAGGGTAGCCAAAGTTCGCCTCGAGAAAAAAATGAGCTACAAAGAGGCCCTCCTTGCTGTACGCTCTCAAGAAAAGAAAAAACCAGCACAAAAGAAAAACCAAAAAAAGAAAAACCAAGAAAAGAAAACTGTCGAGAAGACGCCCACCGCACAAAACCAAGATCACCACGTGGCCCGTGAAGCTGAAGCCCACGTGGTCAACCTCACCGCCTCTGACTTCTTCCACACCTTTGAGAGCCCATCTCTCGTGGAAGATGAACAACAAGACCCAAACACAAACGAATGGACATTCCAAGAAAGCAAGAAGAGGAGAAGAGAGAGAAGAAAATCGACCCCAAGCTAAGAAGACCAAGACATCTTCTCAACACAAGAAACCAAAACTCATTCAAGCCGCCCAAGCACTGAACATCCATTGCCCAACCCAACCGCGCTGCACCTGACGCGTGACCAATCGCCGGCCTGGCCTTGTCTTGTCGCCTCCCAGCTGCCCCCACCCCTGAACCCCTCACGCAAGCGATGTCTAGCCACCGCATCTGTTCTCTCCTTCTAAAATTCACTTCCATCCTCTCTTTATTCTTCCTCTGAACCTCCTTCCCCCCTGTCACTAGCATTTTTCTGATTCTGACACAGGACGAGCGTCCCCTGACGCCGCTCCCCAACATGTTTCCCCAGTTATGTTATGTTTAGCCATTCGGTTTGATTCAGTCAGCTGTAGTGAATATCAGTGTTCATCAGTGCTCATGCTTTAACAGTTGAATTGTCATTCACCCAGTGTAAGAAGTACTAACGTAAATATGTCTGTCGTCTAGACAAGAGATTTGTTTGTGTTGTCATGCTTCTGTACCCTGACGCCGCTCTCCAACATGTTTCCCCAGATCCAATTGTGACTCTTGGATCACTCGACAACTGACCCGGATGTGGTAGATACTCGGCAGGGACCATATATGAAACGATGGCACAGATCCGGCCTGATTAATATGTTCCACTGCCTCTTATTGCCCGACCCCAGACTCGCCATGTGTCTGGCTACTACCGACCACAACAACGGTCGTGTTCTACATGTATGTTAGGGATAATTAGCAGGAAATAATTATCCCATGTTGGGTGGTGGACCCCTGTATCTGCTCATTTCATTATTAACGTGTATGTTGAGTAAGGTCTTGCAACTGTACTGAGAAATACCACTTGGAGTGGCAGTAAAGAAATCTACAAGGAGTGCCATGTACTATGTATTGTTAGTAGGGCCAAGGAACTGGTCCTGCTATGTAATGTAATGTAACACCAGTAAGGTTGTGTGTAGTAAGAGTGTAAGATCTGAGTAATTACTGTTGAGTAAAGAAATAAGAAAATAAGTAAATAAGAAAATAAGTAAAGAAGACAGTACTGAGTCTGCAATAAGCCCAGGAGTTGAGCCTGGTAGTTCTATGTTAATAATACCTCTTTTTCCCTTTGATTTCATATTAATAAACTTGTTCTTAGATTACTTTAGGTGTATTCATTTCTCCCACAGTATTTTACCTTTATTTCCGTCCAAGTGACTTGATACCAGAATTACAATACCCATGTGCCTAGACCCTCGACCATGCTACCAAAAGAATGTCCATTGTCCATGCTACCAAAAGACCTGAGTAAGAGTAAGAACTAAAGACAAGAGAAGTAAGTAAGATAAGGGTGGTGTAGGTGTTGGGAAACACGCGCCCTTACATCAGCTCTCCCACCACAACCCTACCTTAGGAGGAGATGGAAACAGTAGGAAGCAAATTAATACCAAGAAAAAGTCTGGAAATGGATGGTGTTAGGTCATAGATGTTGAAACAATAAAAAGGTGAAATAATGTACAGATATGTTCTCTTAAATGTACAGTACCTCGCCTTGTGTTAGTGTTGCTCAAGTCTGGACAGATACTTTATGAAGCAGATTTCCCCAGGTACGTGTTTCCCCTTGTACTTTTAACTTTTAATTTTTATTCTCTTCGCCACTGATTGGCTCGTTAGCTACTTGGGTGGTCAGTCATGTCTCTGATACGCAGCGTTGGCAGATACTAGGAATGCACTTGTCTTGGTCACAATGGCAGGGCTAGTATGTTCAACACTTAGATATTCATACTATGGTCTACCTCCACAAAACATGGTGTTTACTAATGAGTTACCCCTGGAGAAAGACGTGTTTTCTCTAGCGATAGCTGCCATCCATTTTCTCTTAACATCCTGAAATCTCTCTTTCAAAGTAAATTTAGATTTAAGAGATAACAAGAATGAGTAGCCATAAGTCTGATGAATATATCTGTGAAAGTCCTGACTTAGTAACTCAGGGTTTGTGAGATGTTGAGAGAGGCAGTGTTAACTAAATCTGACCTGACTGTCAAGCCCCGCCTCCTCTGTATAACAGGTGCTTGAGTAGACTGTGGGGTACGTGATATTTCTCCTCCATCCTGTGTGAGTGCGAATCTCCGGGGGGTAACTGAGGTGCCATAGATCACGCACCAGTCTGGCCATTTTCAATCAAATGAGAGTCTCTTGTATCTCTTGGGGACTGTTGTGCTTCCCTCACTGCCGGTACAGAGTCGTCAGATGCGCCTGCTGGGGTGTGTGGGGGCGATGAATGTTGTGCTTCCCTCGCGGCAGGTACAGAGTCCTCAGATGCGCCTGCTGGGGTGTGTGAGCCTGGGTCAGGAGCAGGGGCTGTGTCAGCAGGAGCGGAGGAGAGTCCGTGACAGCAGCTGGGTCCACGACAGCAGCAGGGTGCAGGACAGTAGCAGGGGGTACCTGAGGGAGAAAAGAGGGGTGTTTGGGTCCGCGTCAGGAGCAGAGGCCGCGTCAGGAGGAGCGGCAGGGGGTACTGCTGGGCCGGGGCGGCGTCTGAGGCAGGACAGGTGTGTTGGGGTTGGTAGGACGTGGTGCTTGGGGCAGGAAGAGGAGCGACTGTCTGCTTAGAGTAGCAGAGCTGCTCTAGGGTGTCTAACCTGCGGTGCAGAGACAGTAGCTGTAGAGCCGATGAGAGCTGCTTCTGTGTTGATAAGCCAGTCTTCCATGTTGCTTGAAGACTGGGAGAGTTTTCGGTTCTCCTCCATCCTGTTTTAGTGGGAATCTCCGGGGGTCACCATTTGTGGGGTACGAGATGTTTTGTTCTCCATCCTGTGTGAGTGGTCACTCCGGGGTCACCATTTGTGGGGTATGGGTTGTTTGGGCTCGCACTCAAGATGGGATGGAGAAAGGAAACTCACAATGTGCTCTCTGTATACATATTGTATTGGATGTACAGTGCAGCTTGGTGCTGGGAAGTGCAGCGTGGCTACAAGCGTGATGTAAAGAGAGCTGGTTGGTGAGGGTGATCAGGGGAGGACCAGCTTGTGGGTTGCCATGCTCGCCGGTGGGAGCGAGGGCCGCCAGGCAGGAGGAGGAGGAGGAGGTGTTGCTTGCTGGTTGGTGTAGGTAGAAAGAGAGAGAGAGGTAGGTGATGATGATAATGATAATGGAGATAAAATGACAATGACTTGCCCTGGGAAGGGAGAGAAGAGGTAAAGTAGAAGGAAAGTTATGAAATGGGAAGTAAAGTACTAGAGAATAAGAGCAGGTGGGCTATCCACCTAGCAGAGACGATTTGATTGGCTGTGGTGAAGGCCGCACTAAGAGGTCGCCCGAGCTCGAGGGAACAGTGGGGGAGGAGGCTAAGCTAGCTAGCAAGGGGATGTTTGTTATTGTGTTAGTTGGAGAGGACTGCTAGGTCCTTGTGTAACTAGTAGAAAACTCATCTTTTATCTTATTGGCGTCAAGAAGTTATTTATGCTGTGGTATATAATTGTGTAGGTTGGAGAGGTCTACTAGGTCCTTGTGTAACTAGTAGAATACTCTCATCTTTTGTTTACTGTTTAGTGTACAATAGCTCTGGCTCTTGAGGGTTATGGAGAAGGCTTTTTGGCCACCAGTTGTGTGATCTTCTGGTGTCCTCTGTTTTTAGTCGATGATATATTTCGTCTTCCATTACTTCTAGTTTGTGCCATACTGCCTGTGCTTGGCTGGATGTTCTTACAGTATGTTCAGTGGTAAAATATTGTATTTTTCGTGAAGCTCTTTAATTTTGGTTGTGTATGGGGGACGTTGTTTGGAGGCTCTGCGGATGGCTTTGTTTTGTGTTGCCTGAAGTTTTAATTGGTTGGTAAGGCTGATCGTGTTTAATGGTATTGGCGGGTATTCAAGATGGGAGCGGACAAGTGCTTTAAATAGGTGTAGTTGTATTTTCTCTTCCATTTTGCCGAATCTTCTTAATTTGGTAACCTGTATTTGAGCTAGTCTATTGCGCTCTGTTATGTGTTTATTTATTCCGGTTCTTGTTATTGTTAGCCCCAGTATTTTTCGTTCGTTTGAGTATTGTATTTCTTCGTTGTTTACTGTGATTGGTGCTGAGTTTATCCTTGAAATGTGTATGATTTTTAGTTTGTGTATTAGTTTTTATTTTCCATTTCTTCTCGTAAGTATTTATTTGTATTATGGCGCGAGCTGTTTTTAATGCCATCATCTGTTTGGCCTTGCCTGGATGGCGGATGATCTGGGTGACATCATCAGCATATGCGATGTATTCACCGTGAATTGGTGGTGGCATGTCTGAAGTGTAGATTGTGTAAGGAGTTGGGCCTTTGTGTGCTTCTCTATTGTCTAAGAAATTACACAGTAGAGAAGTGAAGGTGTTAGGTAGTTCTTGATTGGTTATTTTATATTTAAGTCCCAAGTGCCAGACCTTACCGAACGCTTTTGCCACGTCCCTTAACACTATGTTGCACTGTTTTCTATTATGCATTGCGTTGGCAATACTTTCGTATATAAGGGCTATGGCTGTGTTTGTTCCTCTATGTTTCCTAAATCCGTGTTGTCTAGGGTTGTATTTGTATTCCAGTTCCAGGTGTGTTCTTAATCGGTGGTTAATTATTTTTTCCAAAAATTTTCCCGGTGTGTCTAAGAGAGAGATTGGTCTGTAGTTTTCTACTGCTGTGGGGGCTTTTCCCGGTTTTGGTATCAGTCTGATAACACAGGACAACAAATTTTTTATAATTCCCAGTTGCATGAGATTTCTTTACTGTTTCTTACCATTTTTGATCTGCTGATTTCATATTTGAAACCAGTTTTGTTCTGCATGCTCCAGTTTTCATCCAATTTGAGGTTTTACATTCTAGCCGTTTGCGGTCAAATAAATTAATTACACGATTATGGTATCAATAGGGAGATATAATTTTGTCTGTTTTTTCTTTCAGATTTGGTCATGGCTACAAAGAGAAATCAATGTGTGATCAAACCTGATGCCTTCTGTTATATTTGTGGATACTTCACGCTTATTCGTCAGAGGCGCAATATAACATCGTTTGTGAGGCGCGGCTATAAAGCGTACTTCGGACTTACTCTTGGCGACCAAGACAAAAAATGGGCTCCACATGCTGTGTGTCATAACTGCGAAGAAATGCTGCGTGACTGGACAAAAGGAAAACGTAAGGGCTTACCGTTCGGAATTCCCATGACCTGGCGAGAACCGAAGGACCACACAACTGACTGCTATTTTTGTCTGATCAATACGAAGGGTGTTGGCAAGAAAAACAGACATAAAATATCGTATCCTAGTATCCCTTCAGCAATTCGACCTACTTTGCACTCTGATGAGCTACCAGTTCCAGTTTTTAATGGGTTGTCTCCAGCTGAAGAGGAGGGAAGCGACAAAGACCAAGAGAGTGAACATGAAACTCAAGAAATACTTGCAGATTCCGACGATTCTTCTGATGGTACACCAGAGTCATCAACCCCTCAGAAGTTTAGTCAGCCAGAGCTGAATGACCTTGTGCGTGATTTGGGTCTCTCCAAAAATGCAGCAGAAGTTCTAGCTTCTAGGTTGCAAGAAAAGGCTCTACTGAACCAGACCACAAAAGTTTCAGACTTCAGAAAGCGGGAACAGGATTTTGTGCCATTCTTTACAGAGGAGAATAAGTTTGTTTACTGTCATAATATCCCGGGTCTTCTCCAGGAATTAGGGATTCCATTGTATAGTCCAAATGACTGGCGATTATTTCTAGATAGTTGTAAGCGTAGCCTGAAGTGTGTGCTACTACATAATGGTAATGTCTATGCAGCTGTTCCAGTGGGTCATTCTGTGTGCTTACGAGAGGAGTATAATGACATTAAAACTGTGATTCACCTGCTAAAATACCATGAGCACAACTGGACAATTTGTGTTGACCTCAAAATGGTGAACTTCCTTCTTGGCCAACAAAGAGGATTTACAAAGTATCCCTGCTTTCTTTGCATGTGGGACAGCCGAGCTAGAGACAGGCATTGGAACCTGAAGGAGTGGCCCTTACGTGAGACTCTGGAAGCTGGTATGCCAAACATTGTCAATGATCCAATCGTCAGTCGAGAAAAGATCATATTTCCTCCTCTCCATATCAAGCTGGGCCTGATGAAACAGTTTGTCAGAGCATTAAATACTGATGGTGAATGCTTCCAACACATAGTCTCTGCTCACCCTGCTTTGTCATTTGAGAAGATAAAGGCAGGTGTGTTTGATGGACCACAAATTCGTGCACTTGAACGTGATCAAGACTTTGTCAGAAAGATGGACGACAAGGAAAGGGGTGCATGGCTTTCATTTGTGGCGGTAATGGAAAACTTTCTTAGTAATAAAAAGGCTGACAACTATGAAACCCTTGTAGCAACCATGTTGTCAGCCTTTCATGACCTTGGATGCAATATGAGTGTCAAACTCCATTTCCTATATAGTCATCTTGATAGATTCCCTGAGAACCTAGGGGCAGTAAGTGACGAGCAAGGCGAGCGGTTTCATCAGGATCTCAAGACCATGGAAGACCGCTACCAAGGGAGATGGGACAAACATATGATGGCAGACTACTGCTGGAGCATTAAACGAGAGTGCCCTGAGACATTTCACAAACGCAAGAGCTTCAAGCGCAAATTCCTACCTGTCTAAAATGTGATTGGGCTTTGTCTCCTCATAGCAACAAATTTCTTACCTAACAATGAGTTTTATACAAATTTCAACCTTTGTTTTAGATGGAACATGTTTCAAATTGTGTTGTTGAATAAATTTAGAATATGTAACATTTTATTGTTTATTACCCAGCTAATTTAATGACAGTTTAATGACATATTTTTCAAGATAGACGACGAGGTCAATAAGACGAAGACGAAATTTTGAAATTTCAAAATACCTTGATTGCAAAAAAACTAGAGCTTACAGAAAGAAACTAACTTCAGATATGAGATCAGCACACCCAAATTAGGTAAAATCAAGTGTTTATAGCAATGCAACAAAAACTTTGTTGACCAGTGTAATTGCTGTCTTAAATTTCTTTGGGTAGTAGCCTGAAGCTATGGATGCAATGAATATATTTCTTAGTTGAAGCACCATGTTGCTTGGTAATTGCTGTAAAATGAGTTTATTTATTTTGCTGACTCCAGGAGCCTTGTTCTTAAAGCTATTGATTGTTCTTACTATTTCGTCCACCGTGATTGGTTTGTTTAGTGGGGACTTGTCATCCAGTGTATTCAGGTCGATCGTGGGACTCGGTTGCCAAATATGGGTTATTTGCGACATATGGTTGGATACTTCCCTCTCTGTGGTCATGCAAAAGTTTAAGTTTTCTTCGTTGGTTATTTGAAAAATCTTACTCCAGAAAAATCTAAATTCCGGTTCGTGTTCGGTTGGTTCTGTTAATTTGACTTGATTTCTATTTATTATATAGTTTGACTCGTTGCTTGAGGTTCCCATTAAGTGCTTAATTTTCTGCCAGAACTGGTTCGGTTTATGGTAGTTTCCTTCCGTTTCTGAAATCAGCTTCTGCCAGTTCCTGTTGTATGCTTCTTTTGAGATGTTTTTTAGCTGTTCGTGTATTATGTTGTATATGTTTCTGCGTTCCTGTGTCCATCCTTATTGTGTGATTAGTTTAATTAGGTTGCTAAATTATGTCTGTATGATTCTTGATTGGTGTGAGTATTGAGGGTGTGGTAATGTTCGGTGAGTGGTCTTGGGTATGTTGTGTTCCATGGCCTGGCTGACGTGCTCATACCATATGTCCAGTGATTGGTCTATTAGAGAAGTATGCCCGTTGTGTAATTGTATGGGTTGCGGGTTATTTAATTCTTGTTTGAAGTTTTCCCAGTTAGCCCGGTTATAGTTGAGTCTTAGCCTGGCCGGGATCTGTATTGGGGCTGTGGAGAGTGTGGCTATGATAGGGAGATGATCACTGGTGGATATTGTGCCGGGTTCGAGTAGTATGTTTAGGTGGTGGTGTTGATTTGTTAACACGAGATCTGGGTATCCTGTGTGGCCTGCTCTGATGTACGTGGGGAATTTCGGTCCGAGGTGTACCATGTTGCCGTGGCTCACTAGTGTGTTCAGGACCCGGCCTACTGCGTTGTTGGTATGGTATCCTAGTATGCGGTGTCTAGCGTTGAGATCACCCAGAAAGTTTGCAGGTATGTTCCTCCTCATCAACCTGAGCATGTCTGCTATTGGAAAGATTGGTCGTCTTGGAGGGAGGTAGCAGGTGCCGATAATGATTGGACCCGTTGTGCTGTTAATTTCTATTGCCAGAAAGTTTTCTTGAAATGTATCATGGATTTTATGTTTTATGCTTCTTTTAATTGCTATGGCAATTCCATCTTGTAAAGGATTTTGGCTGTTTTTTTGGTATACTGTGTAATTAAATATCTTGATTTTATTTGCATTACCCCTGCCGTGAGAATTTAGTATGATGACGACTGGGTCTAGGGTACGATATATTTTGTATAATTTGTGAGCTCTTGTGTGTGTCCAGGCCAGGACATGATGTTGTATTATTTTCAGTGATCTGTTTTGCGTAATCGTGGGTCGCGGGAACTTGGTGCGTGTTGTTTGATTGCTCGGGTCTCTCCGGGGGAGAGTCTCTGTCTCTCCTCCTTCAGTCCTGTTCTTATTTTCTTAAATTTGGATAAGTCTACGTTCTCGATTTTGTTGCATTTGCTGCTTAATTTTCCTCCTCGTATTAGTATTTCTATGAATCCCTCGTCTACTCTGTTGTCTTCGTATGTGTATTTGTTTTTTCCTTTAATGTCTTTAAACAATCTCTCATTTGTTACTGTTGACTGGGAGTTGACTGAGTAGAACCTGATTCCTATGCTGTCTCCGACGTTGGCTGGCCATTGACCAGTAGGGTTCTCTCTAAATGGTCTTGCTGGTGTGTTGTGTTTAGTTGGGAGTGGGTTGTATCCATTGCAGTCTCTGCTTCTATGCATTTTTCTTGTTGTGATTCCTAGACTGTTTTCAGTTATTATTTTGAAAATGTCTGCTGATGGGGCATTGTCTGGGAAGTTTATCTGTGGTAGGTTGTTTGCTGCAAATATTTCTCTGATAGTTTTCCGAATGTTCCTGGGTTAGCCACGTTGTTTATGTGGGCATGTATCAGTGTGGCGAGTATGGTGAAGGGTAGACCTTCACTTAGCTTCAAGTAAGGGTTTTCTGCGTTAGTTTTGTCTTTGGTTTTTTCCAACACTTTAGAAGTAGTGTCTTGCAACTTTGTTATTGCAGCATAGGTTTTGGTTGGGTCAGTTTCTATATGTTTGTTCGATTTTTCCTTTTCCTTCATCTCTTTGATGATATCCTTCCTCACTGGACATCGTGCAGCCAAAGTGCGGTGAGGTCCTTTGCAGTTCAGATATTTTGGATTTTCTTTGTCGTTACACTCCCTGAATGTGTGCCCTTCAGCTCCACATTCCGAGCAGTACTTTTTGTCTATATTATGGCACTTGGCAGATACATGGTTATATTGATAGCATATCCAGCAGGGTATTATAGGATAGAAATTTTCTTGTTCGATTTGATCTTTTGAAAGATGGTAGTGGGAGATGCAGATTCCGTTTTTTAGTGCCTTCTGGGCCATGGCGATTTCTTTGAATCTTACTTTCATCATCGTTGGAGCCCTGGGGAGCAGTACCACCTCTTCGACTTTTGCCCATGTGTTTTTCTGTTCTAATTCTTGTGCTATGTCAATTGGTGAATTGTTGGTAATTGTCTTATCCACTCTCTTGATAACAATTGACTTCTTAGCTCTAAGCTGTGGTGGGATGGCTATTTCGAAGTTATATCTTTTCAGTGTGTCTATCGATTCAGTTGATAACATGAGATCGACGTCCTTTTCTTCTATGCAGAGGATACTTCTCCCCGAAGGGAGCACACCCGAATCCTGTTACCCGTAGTCCTGGTCATTGCTGCGTCGTTTTCGTTATCATCCGTCCAGAGAGGTGTGTTTGTACGTATGTAAGTGTATGTGTGTGTGTCTCTCGATGGCCACGTATGGCGAACCTACTGCCCTAGTGTTAAAGCTGCTCGGTTATGTGAGGTGTACCTAATTGGAGGGAGGGGAGGATGAGGGATAGCGACCTCCTCCCTGGGTGGACCCGCACGATCACGGTTACCCAGGAAGGCTCGGCGGTGGTACAAGCTCCGGCCCCCTTTCCTTTTCACAAACTCCTGGGAGGGAGGTGAAAACTTGCAGGGGGTACCTGAGGACAAATACACCTCTGTGGGTGCAGGTCCTCAGGCCAGAGAGAAAAGAGAAAGGACTGAGTAGGAGAAAAAGACCCCAAACCACGTCAGGACCCGCAGCCGACAGCAGCCCTCCAGCAGGAGTGTGGGTCTCTTACACTACCCGTGGGGAGTACTGCTGCCTCTGGCAGTCCAGAGCGCTCGTGGGGGATATCTGGTTCGAAGTGCCCTAGTAGGGGCTATCAGGCTTGGTTGGTGGTCTTATGCCATAACAGGTGTGTCGCAATCAACAGGATTCCAATGGTGGTCGGTTACAAGTGATGTTCCAGCTGCTGGATCAGAGACAAAGGCTGGCCAGCTTGGGCAGTGAAGGGTTCTTGGGAGGGGTCCGTTCAGAGCGAAGGCTGGCAGGCGAATAGTCACCACGAGGTCAGGTCTTATATAGTGGAGGTAGGCGTGGTTAAATAGTTGACCTCCGTCATGTAAGGCGGCGCTGGTTGACCTAGACCACGATTCATACACTGGGGAATTCGCGGGGTCGGCTACTCAGCGACAAGCGTTTGTAGGGGAGGAATCCACTACAATACTCCCCCTTTCCTTCCAGGCGGTGTAGGAGACTTGTTGTCTGCAGGGTTGCATGGCACATGTTAGGCAGAAAGGGCGATGCATGCCACATGTGAGATATGACGGCGAGGGCGTGGATGAACCGGCCGCTAGTGGAGGCAACTGTCTAGACACACAAGATCTGTGGGAGAAGAGAGGGAGAAAGAGGGTTGTGGAGGCGATGAATGTTGTGTTTCCCTCACGGCAGGTACAGAGTCGTCAGATGCGCCTGGTGTCAGACAGCTTCTTCACAACTTGGAGTTGTCCCTTGAGGAGCTCACTCAGCTCTACTTGGTCCACGTGGGCAATTTCGGCGTGGGAGATTACTCCCAGCTTCAGGTTGTCCCACTTGTAGGCAATCATTTTAAATGGAATGCCGGTGATGTCTGGGATCTCCGCGAGCTGTACGGGCATACCCTTTTCGGCGAAGGTGATCTTGATGTCACCATGGAGCTTCAGTCGTTCCACTTTGGTGACTCCCACGATCTCATTAGTTTCAAAGAACTTCTTGAGAACTAGGAGGTTTAATTTCTTGGGGCAGGTCGGCGTGTCCGGACGTATCCGCGCCACGTTATCAAACTCGTAACCGTTCATGGTGAGAGAGGGTTAGGTTGACTGTGCTGAGTTCCCCGGTCAGCTGGGTCCATATTTATGTGATTTAGGAAACTCAGGATATGAGGTGCTCGTAGCGCGAGGGCCAATCACGGCGGCTTAAGCGTAAGGTGTGAAACGCTCTGATCCTGAGCTGGAGGATGAAGGTCCAGACTAGGTCGGCGATCGTGCCCCTACGTCCACTGCATAGACCTAGTCTCTCTGCGACCAGTTTGATAACGTGGCCCGGATACGTCCGGACACGCCGACCTGCCCCAAGAAATTAAACCTCCTTGTTCTCAAGAAGTTCTTTGAAACTAATGAGATCGTGGGGGTCACCAAGGTGGAACGACTGAAGCTCCATGGTGACATCAAGATCACCTTCGCCGAGAAGAGTATGCCCGTACAGCTCACGGAGATCCCAGACATCAATGGCATTCCATTTAAAATGATTGCCTACAAGTGGGACAACCTGAAGCTGGGAGTAATCTCCCATGCCGAAATTGCTCACATGGACCAAGCAGAGGTGAGTGAGCTCCTCAAGGGGCAACTCCAAGTTGTGAAGAAGCTGTCCGACACCACTGCCCTTATCGGACACCATACAACCTTACCCAAGGAGGCTCAACTGGCGTGGGTAACTGTGCCAGTCAAGCCCTACTGCAGACCAAAACGCTGTTACAAATGCCAGCACTACGGATACACTGTAAACATGTGTGAGGCGCAGGAGGACACCTGCTCCCTGTGCGGCAGCCCCGGACACCGCTACACGGTCTGCCCCAACACAGTAAAAAAATGCGCTGCCTGTGGCGGCCCACACTCCTCCGCCGATCGGACCTGCCCGAAATGGAGGGAGGAATGCAGGATAGCCAAGGCTCCTCTCGACAAGAAACTGAGCTACAAAGAGGCCCTCCTTGCTGTACGCTCCCAAGACAAGAAAAAACCAGCGGAAAAGAAAAACCAAGAAAAGAAAACCCAAGAAAAGAAAACTCAAGAAAAGACACCCGCCACACAGAACCAAGAACACCACGAGGCCCGTGGAGCTGAAGCCCACGTGGTCAACCTCACCATCTCCGACTTCTTCCACACCTATGAGGACTTAAGACACGAGGAAGACGAACAACAAGACCCAAACACGAACGAATGGACACTC
Source organism: Homarus gammarus (assembly GCA_958450375.1). Lineage (NCBI taxonomy): Eukaryota > Metazoa > Arthropoda > Malacostraca > Decapoda > Nephropidae > Homarus > Homarus gammarus. Next base: position 608,427 of record CAUDMG010003059.1, read on the forward strand.
CAAGAGAGCAAGAAGAGGAGGAGAGTGATAAGAAAATCTACATCAAGCTAAGAAGAATACCAAGACATTTCCTCCACACAAGAAAACAACACACACAATCAAGCCAGCCAAGCACTGAGAATCCATGGCCCAACCCAACACGCACCTGATGCATGACCTGGCGCTAGCCTGACTCTGTCCTGTCGCCTCCTAGCCGCGTCCGGGCCAGTTACTGCTGCCTCCAACTTATACTCCCTCACAAACGCAAGCGGTGTTTAGCCACTGCACCAATTCTCTCCTCCTAAAATTCACTTCAATCCTCCCTTTATTCTTCCCCTGACCCTCCTTCCCCTTTGTCACTAGCATTTCATGTTCATGTTCATGGCTGTACGCTGATTGGCTGGTAGGCGCGCGGCCTGAGCTCAGTTGGGAGTTGTAGGTTAGAGGATCCACTACAATACTCCCCCTCCCCTCCCGGCGCGGCGGGAGGCTGGATGTTGTCCGGGTTGGGTCCCACACATGACACATACCGGGCAGGTGTACGTACGACTCGGCCGTAACGTGTAACAACTCCGTCTAGTGACACAAAACCTGTGGGAGAATTAGGGGGAGAAAGAGGGTTTGGAATTAGAGGAGGTTGTACAAGCAATGGTTGTTGTGCTCCTGTTGCTGCAGGGGCTGCGTCCTCATGGTCTCTAGCTGGGATGACCGGGTCAGGGGCGACGTCAGGAGGAGGGTCCATGGCAGGAGCAGGTTCTATGACAGGAGAAGGGTCTACATCAGGAGGAGGGTCCATGACAGGTGCAGGTTCTATGACAGGAGGAGGGTCTATGATAGAAGCAGTCTCTACAACAGCAGCAGGGTCCAGGATAGGAGTAGGGGATACCTGAGGGTGAAAAGAGGGTGCCCAGAAATGTCGTGGGCGTGGTGTTGCTGCCGGTGGTAACTGCCGGTAGACTGGTGCAGGCGTAGTTTGTTGGTGGTGCTGCTGGGCTGGGGGCCCAACGGGTAAGGTGGCCGGTTTGACTCGAGCTATGCTGACGGTGTCATGTCTGCCATTCTGGATAATCACCAGGAACTTTCCTGAACGGGTAACCACCTGGAAGGGTCCATCGTAGGGGCGTTATAGTGGGTTGCGGTGAGCATCATGCCTGACGAAAACATACTCGGCTGTTAGTAGTGCAAGAGGGATGTGTTCAGGGTGCCGAGGAGGCTGGCGTGGAGCAGTAGCTCTGAATGCAGAAACTGCTTGTCGTAGCTTTTGGAGTAAGTCGTGACGAACGGCAGGAGTGGTTTGGTGGAGGTCAGGAGGGAGTGAGAAATCACTGGGTAGGCGAAGGGGCTCGCCTAGGGTGAGATCTGCTGGGCTACAGTCCATATCCTCCTTGTCTGACGCACGGATGCCGAGGAGCACTAAGGAAAGCGCATCAGTCCAGCTGTAAGGGTCGTGCTGTGCCTTGAGTGCGTCCTTTAGCTGCCAGTGAAACCGCTCTACCATGCCTTTGGCTTGAGGGTGGTATGCTCTAGTGCGTTGTCTAGACGTGCCGAGGAACTGCAGGAGGTGCTGCCAGAGTTGTGACTCAAACTGGACTCCTCGGTCAGCGATGACGGTTGCGGGGGGCCAAAACGGGAAACCCAACAGGACATGAAGGCGCGGACGGTAGTCTCTGCTGTAGCATTGGGCATGGGAATGGCTTCTGTCCACCTGGTGAAACGGTCGATGCAGGTGAAGATGTAGGTGCTACCGTAGGATGATGGAAGAGGTCCCACGATGTCGAGGTGTACCACTTGAAAACGTCTTTTGGGAATAGGGAAGGTTTCTAAGGGGGCCCGTATGTGATGATGTATTTTGGAGGACTGGCAGGCCAGGCACTGGGCAGCCCATTTCTTAGTATCAGACTTGATGCCGGGCCAGAAGACACGTTGCGTGAGGAGGCGCTGGGAGGCCCGCACATCCGGGTGGCTGAGACCATGGATGCGGTCAAAAAGAACGAGGTGGTGGACGTGAGGCACGAATGGTCTAGGCTGCCCACAGGATACGTCGCACAACAATTTTATGTTCGTGCAAGGAACAAAGAGTTCTTGGAGTGTGAGGCCTGAGGGGGATGTCTTGTATGCTGCCAGGTCTTCGTCGTTGTCTTGAGCCGCGGCCAGCTGCCCGTAATCAATGGGTGGAGATGAGGGAAGAATGTTGGATATACAACGAGAGAGGGCGTCGGCGATCTCGTTGTGGCTGCCTTTAACGTGTTGGATGTCGCTGGAGAACTCCGAGATGTAAGCTAAGTGGCGCAGGACACGAGGTGTATGTGACTGGGAAGCTGAAGCGAAGGCGTGGACGAGGGGCTTGTGATCAGTGAAGATGGTGAACTGACGGGCCTCGAGGAAGTGCTGGAAATGTTTGACAGCCAGGTATATGGCCAGGAGTTCTCGACCAAAGGTGTTGTACTTGAGGTGTGGTGGCTGAAGCCGTTGTGAGAAAAAAGCAACGGGTGTGAGAATTCCGTTGATCTCCTGCTGTAAGACGGCGCCCACTGCAGTAGAAGAAGTGTCTGTTGTGAGAGTGGTCCGGGCGTTAGGTGCGGGGTGGGCCAGGAGGGTGAGGCGTGTAATGTGCTGTTTGATAGTGGTGAATGCCGTAACAGCCTCTTGAGTCCACACGAGAGGCTTGTGAGACTTCTTTGGGCGTCCCTTGAGAAGGTCGTAGAGGGGGACTAGGATGGTGGCAGCGTTGTCGATGGAGCGGTGGTAGTAGTTGATTAAACCCGGGAATTCTCGGAGTTTCGTCACCATTTCAGGTTTTGGGAACTCCCTAATGGCAGTTATCTTCTGTGGTAGGGGTTGTATGCCACTGGGCGAGACTCTGTGACCGAGGAAGTCGATAGAGGAGGCTCCGAAGACGCACTTAGCAGGATGAACTTTCATGTTGTTATTCTGCAGGCGTTGGAGGAGGAGTTGTAGGTGGTGCTGGTGCTCGGCAGGAGTCGAAGATGCGATGAGGATGTCGTCAATGTAGACGGTGACAAAATCGAGGTCGCGAAGCATATGGTCCATGTACCTCTGAAAAGTCTGTGCTGCATTGCGCAGGCCGAAACTCATGAAAGCATACTCGAAGAGTCCGAAGGAGTGGTGATGGCTGTCTTCTGGGTATCTGCAGGTGCTACAGGGATCTGGTGGAACGCACGCTCCAAGTCGATCTTCGAGAAGATAGTCTTGCCATGAGTTTGTGGTGGAAATCCTGGACATGCGAAGTTGGGTACCTGTCAGGTTTGGTGACGAGGTTCAGGGCTCTGTAGTCGCCATACACCCTCCAGTCGCCAAGTGTTTGCTTAGGAACCAGGTGAAGAGGCGATGCCCATGGACTCTTTGAAGGACGGATGATGCCGTCTTGCAGTAGTTTGTTGAATTCTGCTTTGGCTGTGTTCAGGAGCTCAGGGCGCAGGCGGCGAGGGCGTGAGAAGACTGGTGGTCCTTTGGTTTCGATGTGATGGAAAATTCCCGACGTAGGTGGTGGGGGTAGAGAGACTCGAGGTGAGAAAAGCTCCTTGAATTCGTCGAGCAGGGAGGAGAACTCGTTGGAAGGCGCAAGACAGGTGATAGTGTCTGTGTGTCTGGCACGAGAACCCTGGATCTTGCGTGCTGTAGGCTCATGGATGAGGCTTAGATGGCTTGGGTCGACGCCGAGCTTGTGGAAGGTGAGGAAGTCGAAACCAAGGATGGGTTGAGACACGTCTGCGATCACGAATAACCAACGCAGAGTCTTGGGCAGACCGAGGTCTAAGGCGAGGGTGCGTACGCCGTAGGCGATGGGGTACCGTTGGCAGCAAACAGGTCATAAGAGGGTTGCTTTAACGTGTCTTGTAGTGAGGGAGGGATGATGCTGACCAATGAAGCTGTGTCGACGAGGAACTTCTTGCTGGAGGTGCGGTCGGTGACGTGCAGTAATGAGACGCCTGAAGGGACGGGGGCTGAGGCGTCTACCAGCCTCCGTTGTTGCCGTTTCCCGAGTAGGTGCAGTGGGGCTCACAGTTTTGAGCATTGGGGCTGAAAGTCCGGTGATACCAGCAGAGGGTATATTTGTTGTGCTGGGGGCTGGCTGCTGTGTGTCGGGACTTGTAGGGCGTAGTGTGTGAGTCAGGAACTGGCGCAGCAGCGGGAATGGAGGAGCAGAACTGCTCAATGGTGTCCATCCTGCGGTTCAAAGTTTGCAACATGTCCCTGATGTCTTGTGAGGTATTGCTCGGCTGAGGGGTGTTGACCCGGCTTACAAGTTCGGTGGTAGGTACTGGTGTGACCTTTGGGTTGTTCGTGGCGGCAAGGCGCGCAGCAGCGCACTCATTGAAAATTCTGTCTGCCGCGGTTACCTATAGTTCTGGTGCCGTAGAGTAATCTACTGCGGACAGGATGGTGCGTACTTGTGTGGGTAGCTTTAGTGCGTGAAGCTGGCGCAGGATAGAGTCAGGAAGTCTGTCTGTGTGCCGGGAGTTCAACCTGCACATCTCCTCCCAGAGAAGTCCCGGAGTTGAGTTTCCAAGGGAGATAGAAGATAGGTTCTGTAGGAGACTGGGGGAGAGATAGTGCCGTGGCTTTACACGACTGCGTTTATTTGGTTAGCACATAGCGCACGTATTTGGTTTTTGTCTGTGTTGGGTGTGTGATACTCGGGTCACCACTCCTCCAGATTGTGTCAGTTCAAGTTTAGAAGCTCCAACAACTTTCCCTGAATACGAATTCGCAACCTTTCGATTTACAACAGGTACCTACTTTACTGCTAGGTGAACAGGGGCCAAGAGGGCTAGGAAGAGTGTCCAAACAACTTCCGCCTGCCCGGAAATCGGACCTGTGACATCTTGCTTGTGAGGCAAGAGCGGTACCGCTTCTACCACAAGCGCCCCAGTGCCCCGGTTGTTGTTGTTGTTGTTTAGATTGTCGGACCGTAGTCCGACACGGGCCTTTGCCTATAGGTGGCCCGTTTGGTGGTTCCGGCTGGAGCTCCAGGAGCAGCCAGACCGGATTGGGATTGGAGGTGGTCCCACCTGCAGATTGGAAGGATACTGCAGGTTGTAAGTGTGAGCGGACCCCCGATCAGTAGACGCTTACCACCAACCCCCACTCTTGGACGTGGTCAGTTTCGGAGTGGCGCGCCCCCCGAACTGGGGTCCGCACTTGCTGGGAGAGGATGCTTTCTAAGCTATCTGGGTGGTGGGTATCGTGTGATGACCCGGAGTAGGTAGTGAGTGTGGTCTGTATGGGCCTTTCGGGTTAGAGTGGCCGCTGGTGTTGTGTGTGTTTCTTGGGAGATTTGAGTTCTGTCTCGGAGGCTTTGTGTGACCTCGCAGTCTAGGAGATAGTGCTCAAGTGGGTTGGCTGCTGGCTCCTGACAGTAGGTGCAATCCATGACGTCATTTCCGATCATCTGCCAGGAGCACTTGTACCCTAGTCGTAGTCGATGAAGGCTGACTTGGGTTTGTCTTGGAGTTTTCTTGTCAGCGAAAGGTGGTTCCCCTTTTGTGGCCGCTAGGTACCATTTGGCTGATTGGGAACCAGCGTTGAGTGCATGAAGGAAGCTCTTTTTGATGTGGAGCTTGCTAGTCTTTCTGAGGTGATTCTTGATCTGTTGCACACTGCTGGAACTTGGATGTGTACGCTACCAGAACGTGTAGCTGCCTTGGCTGCTTCGTCTGCCACGTCGTTTCCTCCGATCCCTACATGACTGGGAATCCAGTGTAGGACGACTGGTCGGTTTTGGCTTTGGAATTCCTGTAGCTGTGCGAGGATCGAGGTGATGATGTGGACGTTGTCTCTTGGTTGACTGTGTTGCAGCGCCTGCATGGCCGATTTCGAGTCCGTGTGAATTATGATGGACTTGTTGTGTTGTGTTGCAGCGTGTTGTAGGGCCTTTGAGATTGCTACCAGTTCTGTTTGTAGGGTGGAGCAGTCATTGGAAAGTCTCCATTGGAGGGTCTGACCTTGGGTGTAGAAGGCCGCTCCGGATCTATGATGTTTTGGGTCCACCGAGCCGTCTGTGAAGTATGAAGCTGCATCAGCCGGTGTCTCGGTGGCTATGGCTTCGAGAGTTATTTTTTTGAGGTCCTTCTTCTGGAGGTTGGCTTTGCTATCGCCTAGGTCGGTAAATTTGAGTGTGGCTGGTGGAGGATTCCATGGTGGAGGAACAGCGTAACCATTGTCTCGTGTGTCTTGGTTGTTCTTGACGAGTGTTTCTGCTTGCAGGTGTCGGATGACCTCGCTTGCCTCGTGCGACCAGGTGGCCCCTCGCACTCTGTGGTCGAGGTGGAGGGAGGCACTGATTCGAATCTTGGCAATTGTGGGCTTGTCTGCTCTACAGATTTTGGCGAGGAGACCAGCTGTCACCTGCTTGACTCGTACTGCCAGGGGTGGTAGCTCGGTTTCCATTTGCAGTTTGCAGATTCTGGTCCACATGGGTGCTCCGAGCATGGTCCTGAGAGCATTGTTTTGAATGACTTCTAGCTTAGCTATTTGGTCTTCTCTCAGTCCAATGAGTGCTGGAGCACTGTAGTCTACCAGCGATCTGATGGCGGCTGTGTAGTAGGCTTTGAGCACATGAAGGTTTGCTCCTGCGGATTTGCTGGTGAGCGACCTCATTATATTGTGTCTGCTCTTCGTCCTGTGCCTGAGATACTCGAGTTGCGGCTTGAAGGTGAGTTTCTGGTCAAACCAGATTCCAAGACACTGGTGGGCGTTGGTCCAGACTACCGGCGTGTTTTGTATGGAGAGCATCTTGTCTGGTGTGTCTGTGTAGATGGCCATCGCTTTCGACTTGGCTGGATTTATCTTGAGTCCAAGTCTGTTGCACTCCTCTTCTATAAGTTGGAGTGCGTGTTGCGTGTTGGCTAGTCTGTTCGATCCTCTTACTATAAGCTGTAAGTCGTCTGCATAGCATAAGAGCTTGGCTGTTTGTCTGAAAGGAAGCTTGACTAGATTTTCCATCAGGACATTGAACAGCATTGGACTGAGGATGCCTCCTTGTGGGGTTCCGTTTTCATGGACCCTGTAGCTTGAGGTTGTTCCCTGAAAGCGTACTCGTGCTTCTCTCTGTGTGAGGTAGTTCTGGATCCACCCCAGCAACCTTCCTTTGACGCCTTTTTTAGCGAGCGTAGTTGTAATAGCCAATGGATTTGCTAGTTCGAAGGCCTTCTCCAGGTCGAGGAAGACCACCAGAGCTGGTTTGTTGTCCACTGTGCTGAGTATCTCGGCGATGTTGCTGCCTGTGCCGGTGTTCTCGGTGTAAGCAAAGATGTGAGGGTGTGGGCTGCCTACTTTCCACTTGAGTCGGTTGAGAGCCATTCTTTCTCCCGTCTTCGCTATGCAGCTGAGAAGGGAGATGGGCCTCGGCTTGTCTGGTTCTCTGGGCTTCGGAATGGGCTGTATATCTGCCTTCTTCCATTCCGGTGGGAGTCTTTGTGCTGTCCACGAAGCATTGATGGCTTGCAGCAGAGCCTCGTGTCCGGCTGTACCGGCATGAGAAAGCATGGAGTAGGTTATCCTGTCGGCCCCTGAAGCTGTGTCCTTGCTTCGTTTTAGCGACTTCTGGAGTTCTTGCTGGTTGAATGGTCTGTCGGTGTCATCTTCACTGTTGCAGGCCTCTTCGATCATCTGGAGTCTGACCTGTCGTAGACGCCGTTGTGTCTCCTCCACCTGTCTCGGGAGGTTTTTCGTTGCTGCTCGGTCAGCGAACAGTTTTGCAAGTCTCTCGGCTTCCTCTTCTGGGTTGGGATGGGTTGGTGGTGGTGGTGTTGCCTTCCCAGATGCCCTTCGGATCTGGGCCCACATCTTGCCAAGGGAGGTGTGTTCGTTCAGTTCGGAGCACCACTTGAGCCAGCTTACGTTTTTTATTTCTTCCTTCTCTTCCCTGGTGTCCTTAACTATGACTTGCAGGAGATGTCTGTTTGTTGCCGTGGGATGTCTCCTGTAGTTTCTTCGGGCCATGTTCACTCTGTGGTTGAGTTCTTTCACCCTGGGACAGTAGTACCAGTAGTCATTGTACTGTCTTGATGTGGGTTTTGTTTTTGGGATGGCCTCTTCTGCCGCTTGGTGAAACGCCTCGACCAATTGGTGGTGGAGGGTTGTCTCATCCACGGGTGCTGCGCCGGCCGGCTGTGATTTTTCGCGCCACTTAGCCAGGTGTTTCTTGAAGAGTCCCCAGTCTGCCTTTTGGGTATTGTATCTCCATCTCGGCGGGGGGGGGGGGGGGGGGGGTCGGGTGGAGTGGGGAGTTTGTTCACCTTCAGCGTTGTTAGGGTGGCGAAGTGGTCGCTGGTCAGCGTGGGGTGTATCTGCCAGGAGGCCGAAGGCTGTAGTGCACTGGAGACGAAGGTTAGATCTAGCCTTCCTCCCCTAGTGTGGGTGGGCTCTCCGGTGTTCAGGAGGCAGATCTCGGGTGTATCTTGAAAGGTGGTGTATAGGTGTAGGCCGTCTTCATTTGTGGGGCTTGCCGAGCTTAGGAAGGGATGATGTGCGTTGAAATCCCCTCCTATGAGTGTGGCGTGGTCAGCGGCCGAAGCAAATAATTGAGTAACCTCCAGTGAGCCCCTTGGGTTCTTGTAGATGTAGTGAACAGTTAATTCCCGTTCTTGGAGTGTTTCTTTGACGGCCTGTGTCTCGATGTTTTCCCCACATGGAAATTGCTGCGTGACCTCGGAGGAGGGTATGCTTGACTTGACCAAGATCATACATCCTCTTGTTGACGCCTGCGTGAAATGCTTCCTATATGTCTTGTAACCGCTGAATTTGAAACAATGGTGTTCTTGAAGAAGTGTTTCTTGTAGCAGTATGATGTCAAGCTTGTCCTTGGCTGCTGCTTCTTGTAGGAGGTGTTTCTTGTTTTTGATGCCCTGAGCATTCCATGTTAGGATGTTCAGGGTGCTGATGTCTTCCACCACTGTTTCATCGGGGACTTCTGGTGGTCCTCGATGGAGATGTCCAAGTTCGATTCCAACTGGATCAGGTCCATATCTTCGTGTTCTGTGGTTTTTGCCTTCTGGGCCGTGGTTTGGTTCAGGGGAGTTGAAACGTCCAGTTTCTTTCTGGGAGCTGTCGGTATCTTGGGTTCTCTGGTGGCCTTCTTCGGTGTAGAGTGTACCTCGGCTGTCACTCGTGTGAGGGCGGGCGTGGCTTCCTCCACTGAGGTGGCTGGAGCTGTGGCGACTTGCCCGAGGACGCTCCCCATGAGTATTTGGAGCTGTGTGGGTTGGATCTTGTGGCCCAGTAGTCCGGCTAGGCCCTCCGCGAAGGTTGTCAGTACCTTGGCTAGGTCTGATACGTGTATCATTCCTTCTGGTGCCTTGGTGTGTGCTTCTTTTGTCTGTCTCGTGGTTGTCTGCTGCTTGGGTGGCTGAGGTGTGGCCGTAGTGAGGCCAGGAAACTGGGCTGCACTTTGGGTGTTGACTGGCTGAGGAGGTTGTCTTTGTTGTTTTGGCCTTTGGGTTCCCCACACGAAGGTACTTGGTGGGGCTGGTGTGTAGGCGGTGGGTGCCGGTCTTGCTGCTGGTCGGTTTGCCTGGACCCTCTTTGTTCTCTCGGAGCATCCAGGATTCCAGGCGTGGTGTTTGCCCCCGCAGTTGGCACACTTGGGGGCAATTTTTTCCCCATTTTTCAGTTTGGTGAGGCAGGAGTGTGTGCTGTGCTTCTGTGCGCAGACTGCGCAGATCTCCTTGTACGTGCACCGTGTCTGATGGTGCCCGTATTTCTGGCATCTGAAGCACCGCAGGGGCTCTGGGACGAAGGGCCTCACTTCGTAGGTCCCCCAGGTTTTGAGGTCTATGGTGCTGGGGGGTGAGCCGTAGTGCGTTATGAGCACTTGTTTCGTGGTGGCCGTCTTGTCGGACAGGGGAGAGCATCTCTCGGCTTTTAAAATCTTCGGGTGGTTCTCCATGGGTTCGAGAGGTAGTTCCTTTGGGTACCGGAGGACTACCGACTTCATCAGTTTCTGGGCGGGGTCTAGCTTGGTTGAAGTAACGGTGGTGGTGTTTTGTAGGTAAGTGTCGAGGGTGGTGGCGGAGTTCTTGTCTTTGGGGTGAACGATCATCTCCCCCTTTAGGTTGGGCCGCACTGAGAACTTGGGCAGTGGATTCAGCTTTTCCATCTCTGTGACGGCGGCATATGTTGTTTTTGCGTCCGTTTTCGTGATCCGGAATTTTGGCAGTGTCGTTGGGGGTGAGCTGGTGGTGGTGATGGGTGCCTTGGGGGCTGCTTGACGGCATTCGTTTCCCGAAAAAGCACGTCGGCGTTTCTTGTTGTCTACCTTCGTCCAGTTGTCCTCAGTGGCGGTAGCAGTGGTGGTGGAGTTGTTTGAGGTGGTGGTATTGTTCTTACTTTTTAGGGCTTCATTGAAGGCGCGTAACTGGTCGGCTTTCTCTGTGCGGAGTCTGTCGAAGTTCGGATCGTCAGGTTGGCGGTTCAGGCGGGGATCGCGGTTAGGAGGGCGTACGCGCTCCATAACCGTTGTTTTTTTTTTTTTTTTTTTTTTTTTTTTTTTTTTTTTTTAGATCCTACCTATTCCGTTTGAGTAAATAGCAGAGGAATTACAGCACTCCCCACTGGCTGGTGGTCGTAGAGTGGTTCCTGAGCTTCTCTCCCGGAGCCCCGATGGGGGAAGCCTACTTCCTAGTGTGGGTGACTGCTCACTTATAGACGTGAGCTAAGTGTGCCTATTTGGGAAGGATAAGGATTGCTACCCTCTTTCCAGGTGGACCCGCACGATCACGGTTTTCCTGGAAAGACTCGGCTGGGGAGGGTTTTGCTCCGACCCCCTTTCGTGTTCACAATCTCCTGGGAGGGAGGTGAACAGTTACAGGGGGGGACCGCAGGACGAATACACTTTTGAGGGTGCAGGTCCCTAGGCCAGAGCGAAAAAGGAAAAATAGTAGTTGAAGGCAAAGAGCTCAAACCACGCAGGGAATATCGCGCTATAACTGCTCTCCAGCTGGAGTGTGGGTCACTCACACCACCAGTGGGGAGGGCAAGCTAATGCTCGATAAACCGAGAACGCTCGTGAGTTGTTGTGGACGATTACAGTCGTGGGTGGTCCGGTCCGGGAAGATGGCCAACAATGGCACAAGGGAGAGGGCGGTCTTCACAGTTCCGGGTCCAGCAGGAGGTCTTGTTGAGAGGTCTTCTTGGTTCAGGAGCGATGAGAGCAGTGTGTGCCCCGGTTCAAGTTGTTTGGGATTACTGGCCTCTTCGCCGTTAGGCTATTTCGGCCGAAGCTGATTGGTTGGACTTCTTTTTTCTCTTTGTTCTTCTTTTAGTTTTTACTTTCCATTCTTCTTCTTTTTGGTCTTGTTCTGTCTGGTCTTCTATTATGATAATATTATCAGGTTCTTCGTTGTTCATATCTTGATTGTTCTTTTCTTGTTCGCTTTTGTCTTGTTTGTTCTTTTCTTGTTTGTTTTGGTCTTGGTTGTTTTTTTCTAGAGTCTTGACTGCAAGGAGAGCCTCCTTGTAAGTCAATTTTTCCTTAGCCCGCAGCCTGGCCACCCTGCACTCCTCCCTCCACTTGGGACAAAGCCGGTCGGAGGAGGAGTGAGGGCCACCACAAGCCGCGCACTTCTTAACGGCCGCCTGGCAGTCAGCGTCGGTGTGGCCGGGTGCCCCGCAGCTTGAGCACACCACGCGAGCACGACACTTCCTAGCCAGATGGCCATATTTCTGGCAATTGTAGCAGCGAGTGGGTTTTTGCTGTTGAGGTTTTACTGGGATTTTCTCCCAACCCAGTATAACGGAGCTAGGAAGTTTCCTAGGAAAACCAACCAGGGCAGTTGTGCTGGTCAGCTTCCTAAGTACTGAGAGCTGATCTCCAATCAGCTCGGCAAGTTCGTCTCTTTCGAGATACTCAATTTCAGAGTGGGAAATGACTCCCAAAACTAAGTTATCCTGAAGTAAGGCGTCAAACATGACGTCGACTCCATTGATAATCGTTCGGTAGGGTAATTTGTGGGCCTGCCCCCATTCCTCGAAGGTGATGACAAGGGTACCGCCGCTACTCCGGACGACCCCTGTCACCCCCTTTAGTCCGATGTGGTCAAAAAAATCTTTTATAACAAGAAGATTGAGTTTCTTGCGCGAAGGGTGCTCGACCGGAATCAGTCTCACAACCTTCGCCTGGGCTAGGGTGATCATGGTCACGCGGTACCTCGGGGGGAAGGAGCGGGGAGCCGGGAGAACCTACCTCGCCGAGGTTCAGTTCTCAAGTGGTGCCCCGGTTGTTGTTGTTGTTGTTTAGATTGTCGGACCGTAGTCCGACACGGGCCTTTGCCTACAGGCGGCCCGTTTGGTGGTTCCGGCTGGAGCTCCAGGAGCAGCCAGACCGGATTGGTAATGGAGGTGGTCCCACCTGCAGATTGGAAGGATACTGCAGGTTGCAAGTGTGAGCGGACCCCCGATCAGTGGACACTTACCACCAACCCCCACTCTTGGACGTGGTCAGTTTCGGAGTGGCGCGCCCCCCGAACTGGGGTCCGCACTTGCTGGGAGAGGATGCTTTCTAAGCTATCTGGGTGGTGGGTATCGTGTGATGACCCGGAGTAGGTGGTGAATGTGGTCTGTATGGGCCTTTCGGGTTAGAGTGGCCGCTGGTGTTGTGTGTGTTTCTTGGGAGATTTGAGTTCTGTTTCGGAGGCTTTGTGTGACCTCACAGTCGAGGAGATAGTGTTCAAGTGGGTTGGCTGCAGGCTCCTGACAGTAGGTGCAATCCATGACGTCATTACCGATCATCTGCCAGGAGCACTTGTACCCTAGTCGTAGTCGATGAAGGCTGACTTGGGTTTGTCTTGGAGTTTTCTTGTCAGCGAACGGTGGTTCCCCTTTTGTGGCCGCCAGATACCATTTGGCTGATTGGGACCCGGCGTTGAGTGCATGAAGGAAGCTCTTTTTGATGTGGAGCTTGCTGGTCTTTCTGAGGTGATTCTTGATCTGTTGCACACTTGCTGGAACTTGGATGTGTACGCTACTAGAACGTGTAGCTGCCTTGGCTGCTTCGTCTGCCACGTCGTTTCCTCCGATCCCTACATGACTGGGAATCCAGTGTAAGACGACTGGTCGGTTTTGGCTTTGGAATTCCTGTAGCTGTGCGAGGATCGAGGTGATGATGTGGACGTTGTCTCTTGGTTGAGTGTGTTGCAGCGCCTGCATGGCCGATTTCGAGTCCGTGTGAATTATGGTGGGCTTGTTGTGTTGTGTTGCAGCGTGTTGTAGGGCCTTTAAGATTGCTACCAGTTCTGTTTGTAGGGTGGAGCAGTCATTGGAAAGTCTCCATTTGAGGGTCTGACCTTGGGTGTAGAAGGCCGCTCCGGATCTATGATGTTTTGGGTCCACCGAGCCGTCTGTGAAGTATGATGCTGCATCAGCCGGTGTCTCGGTGGCTATGGCTCTGAGAGTTATTTTTTTGAGGTCCTCCTTCTGGAGGTTGGCTTTACTATCGCCTAGGTCGGTAAATTTGAGTGTGGCTGGTGGAGGGCTCCATGGTGGAGGAACAGCGTAACCATTGTCTCGTGTGTCTTGGTTGTTCTTGACGAGTGTTTCTGCTTGCAGGTGTCGGATGACCTCGCTTGCCTCGTGCGACCAGGTGGCCCCTCGCACTGTGTGGTCGAGGTGGAGGGAGGCACTGATTCGAATCTTGGCAACTGTGGGCTTGTCTGCTCTACAGATTTTGGCGAGGAGACCGGCTGTCACCTGCTTGACTCGTACTGCCAGGGGTGGTAGCTCGGTTTCCATTTGCAGATTGCAAATTCTGGTCCACATGGGTGCTCCGAGCATGGTCCTGAGAGCATTGTTTTGAATGACTTCTAGCTTAGCTATTTGGTCTTCTCTCAGTCCAATGAGTGCTGGAGCACTGTAATCTACCAGCGATCTGATGGCGGCCGTGTAGTAGGCTTTGAGCACAGGGAGGTTTGCTCCTGCTGATTTGCTGGTGAGCGACCTCATTATATTGTGTCTGCTCTTCGTCCTGTGCCTGAGATACTCGAGTTGCGGCTTGAAGGTGAGTTTCTGGTCAAACCAGATTCCAAGACACTGGTGGGCGTTGGTCCAGACTACCGGCTTGTTTTGTATGGAGAGCATCTTGTCTGGTGTGTCTGTGCAGATGGCCATCGCTTTCGACTTGGCTGGATTTATCTTGAGTCCAAGTCTGTTGCACTCCTCTTCTATAAGTTTGAGTGCGTGTTGCGTGTTGGCTAGTCTGTTCGATCCTCTTACTATGAGCTGTAAGTCGTCTGCATAGCATAGGAGCTTGGCTGTTTGTCTGAAAGGAAGCTTGACTAGATTTTCCATCAGGACATTGAACAGCATTGGACTGAGGATGCCTCCTTGTGGGGTTCCGTTTTCGTGGACCCTGTAGCTTGAGGTTGTTCCCTGAAAGCGTACTCGTGCTTCTCTCTGTGTGAGGTAGTTCTGGATCCACCCCAGCAACCTTCCTTTGACGCCTTTTTTAGCGAGCGTAGTTGTAATGGCCAGTGGATTGGCTAGTTCGAAGGCTTTCTCCAGGTCGAGGAAGACCACCAGAGCTGGTTTGTTGTCCACTGTGCTGAGTATCTCGGCGATGTTGTTGCCTGTGCCGGTGTTCTCGGTGTAAGCAAAGATGTGAGGGTGTGGGCTGCCTACTTTCCATTTGAGTCGGTTGAGAGCCATTCTTTCTCCCGTCTTGGCTATGCAGCTGAGAAGGGAGATGGGCCTCGGCTTGTCTGGTTCTCTGGGCTTCGGAATGGGCTGTATATCTGCCTTCTTCCATTCCGGTGGGAGTCTTTGTGCTGTCCACGAAGCATTGATGGCTTGCAGCAGAGCCTCGTGTCCGGCTGTACCGGCATGAAAGAGCATGGAGTAGGTTATCCTGTCTGCCCCTGGAGCTGTGTCCTTGCTTCGTTTTAGCGACTTTTGGAGTTCTTGCTGGTTGAATGGTCTGTCAGTGTCATCTTCACTGTTGCAGGCCTCTTCGATCGTCTGGAGTCTGACCTGTCGCAGACGCCGTTGTGTCTCTTCCGCCTGTCTCGGGAGGTTTTTCGTTGCTGCTCGGTCAGCGAACAGTTTTGCAAGTCTCTCGGCTTCTTCTTCTGGGTTGGGATGGGTTGGTGGTGGTGGTGTTGCCTTCCCAGATGCCCTTCGGATCTGGGCCCACATCTTGCCAAGGGAGGTGTGCTCGTTGAGTTCGGAGCACCACTTGAGCCAGCTTACGTTTTTTATTTCTTGCTTCTCTTCCCTGGTGTCCTTAACTATGACTTGCAGGAGATGTCTGTTTGTTGCCGTGGGATGTCTCCTATAGTTTCTTCGGGCCATGTTCACTCTGTGGTTGAGTTCTTTCACCCTGGGACAGTAGTACCAGTAGTCATTGTACTGTCTTGATGTGGGTTTTGTTTTGGGGATGGCCTCTTCTGCCGCTTGGTGAAACGCCTCGACCAATTGGTGGTGGAGGGTTGTCTCATCCACGGGTGCTGCGCCGGACGGCTGTGATTTTTCGCGCCACTTAGCCAGGTGTTTCTTGAAGAGTCCCCAATCTGCCTTTTGGGTATTGTATCTCCATCTCGGGGGGGGGGTGGAGTGGGGAGTTTGTTCACCTTCAGTGTTGTTAGGGTGGCGAAGTGGTCGCTGGTCAGCGTGGGGTGTATCTGCCAGGAGGCCGAAGGCTGTAGTGCACTGGAGACGAAGGTTAGATCTAGCCTTCCTCCCCTAGTGTGGGTGGGCTCACCGGTGTTCAGGAGGCAGATCTCGGGTGTATCTTGAAAGGTGGTGTATAGGTGTAGGCCGTCTTCATTTGTGGGGCTTGCCGAGCTTAGGAAGGGATGATGTGCATTGAAATCCCCTCCTATGAGTGTGGCGTGGTCAGCGGCCGAAGCAAATAGTTGAGTAACCTCCAGTGAGCCCCTTGGGTTCTTGTAAATGTTGTGAACAGTTAATTCCCGTTCTTGAAGGGTTACTTTGATATCCTGTGTCTCGATGTTTTCCCCACATGGAAATTGCTGCCCCGGTCAGCCGGGGCCGTATTTATGTGATTTAGGAAACTCAGGATATGTGGTGCTCGTAGCGCGAGGGCCAATCACGGCGGCTTAAGCGTAAGGTGTGAAACGCTCTGATCTTGAGCTGGAGGTTGAAGGTCCAGACTAGGTAGGCGATCGTACCCCTACGTCCACTGCATAGACCTAGTCTCTCGGCGTAGCTGGCTAAAATTCACACACTCTCTCTAACCCTCTCACCATGAACGGTTACGAGTTTGATAGCGTGGCGCGGATTCGTCCGGACACGCCGACCTGCCCCAAGAAACTAAATCTCCTAGTTCTCCAGAAGTTCTTTGAAGCTAATGGGATCGAGGGAGTCACCAAGGTGGAGCGTCTAAAGCTCCATGGAGACATCAGGATCACCTTCGCCGAAAAGGGCATGCCCGCCCAGCTCGCGGAGATTCCTGACATCAACGGCATCCCATTCAAGATGTTTGCCTACATGTGGGACAACTTGAAGCTGGGAGTAATCTCCCACGCCGAAATTGCCCACGTGGACCAAGAAAAACTAAGTGAGCTCCTCCAGGGGCAACTCCAAGTTGTAAAGAAGCTGTCCGACACCACTGCCCTCATCGGACACCACTCCACCTTACCTGAGGAGGCTCAACTGGCGTGGGTAACTGTGCCAGTCAAGCCCTACTGCAAACCGAATCGGTGTTACAAATGCCAGCACTATGGACACACTGTAAACAAGTGTGAAGCGCAGGAGGACACCTGCTCCAAGTGTGGCAGCCCTGGACACCGCTACACGGTCTGCCCCAACGAAGAAAAGAAATGCGCTGCTTGTGGTGGCCCACACTCCTCCGCCGACCGGAACTGCCCCAGATGGAAGGAGGAGTGCAAGGTAGCCAAAGTCCGCCTCGAGAAGAAACTGAGCTACAAAGAGGCCCTCCTTGCTGTACGCTCTCAAGAAAAGAAAAAACCAGCAGAAAAGAAAAACCAAAAAAAGAAAAACCAAGAAAAGAAAACTCTCAAGAAGTCGCCCACCACACTGAACCAAGAACACCACGTGGTCCATGGAGCTGAAGCCCCAAACCAAGAACACCACGTGGCCCGTGGAGCTGAATCCCGCGCGGACACCCTCACCCTCACCCTCTCTGAATTCTTCCACACCTATGAGAATCTACCTCACGAGGAAGACGAACAACAAGACCCAAACACAAACGAATGGACAATTCAAGAAAGCAAGAAGAGGAGGAGAGTGAGAAGAAAATCGACCTCAAGCTAAGAAGACCAAGACATCTCCACACAAGAAACCAAAAACTCATTCAAGCCGCCCAAGCACTGAACATCCATTGCCCAACCCAACACGCTGCACCTGACGCTTGACCTGACGCCAGCCTGGCTTTGTCTTGTCGCCTCCCGTCTGCCCCCACCCCTGAACCCCTCACGCAAGCGGTGTCTAGCCACTGCACCTGTTCTCTCCTCCTAAAATTCACTTCCATCCTCTCTTTATTCTTCCTCTGAACCTCTTTCCCCCCTGTCACTAGCATCTTCGATTCGATTCGATTCGCTAAAATTCATCATCAGTCAGCCAGGACACACCATAGACAGCAGACATGCAGAGCGACGGGGACGACGGAGAACAAACAGACACAGTTGATTGGCTAGTCCTGGGACCTCTCCCACCTTCCCACTTACCCTGGAAAACACAAGCACCTGACTTCAATTCTCCATAACTGACAAATCTGTTGATTCGATCGACACATTGAGCCTCTCCTACAGTATCGGACCTCCCTTAGGAACCCCGATTGCTGCTGAGGGGCTTGGTGTGAAGAGAGAGTCATCAGTGAGTTTTCAGACCTTTTTCTACCACTCTAACCCTTCTCTTCCGTGCCGTGAAAGGACCTATTCCCCTGTCAGTTGACGTACAGGGGAGTATTCGTCTGGAAACGCCCTCTGTCACCACACCTCGCTAGTGCGTGTTAGTGTGAAGGGTGGAGGGTCAGCACAGCCTGCAGATTCACCTGGGGACCTCTGTGATAGTGCAGGGTCTCCCCTACGTGAGGGGCGCAGGAAATCAGGGACATTGTTAGGGGGAGATCTCCATAAATCTCCAAAGTTGAAACAGTAAACATGCCTTCAATTAAAATTAAAGTGGACCTCACCATCCAACTATGCACAGACCTGGCCTCACTCATTTTTCAGCTGACCTTGATATTTCAAATCCATTCCTTCACCAATGACGATATCATCAAAATATTTGTACAAACTGACGAAGACGCCGACCAGTTCCACTCCCCAGCAGTGAACAAAAAATTGAAAGACAATGGCTTAACGGTCCTCAGCTCACCCGAGTACCGTCCAAAATGCACCCTCATATGCAGAAAAGTCATCCCTCATATCCTTGACAACCCTAACCTACTGAAAGAACTCAACTCACACAACACCAACCAAATGTCATCAGCAGCCCGGATGGGATCTCTCCCCATGCTTAAAATCACCACAGCTACTCAAACAGACGCCATCAAATTAAAATCTAACGGCATAAAATTCGGCAACAACATCATCCCCTCACGAGACATTGAGTTCCAACACTACATACAAGTTCACCAATGCTATAATTGCTACAAATTTGGACACAACACCAACCGTTGCAGTAACACACAAACTTGCTCAAAATGTGCCAATCAAGGCCACTCCTACCGAAACTGCACTGCCACTGTAACAAAATGCTGCAACTGTAAAGGCCCTCACTCTGCCATCAGCAACAAGTGCAAAATCAGACTCGACAACAGCACAACACCACTCCCTCCCCGCGAACCCTCACCTCCCACAGCACCTCCCACAGCACCACCTCCACCTCCCCACCACTCACTCCCTACTCCCACGACCCTCCCCACCCGCTGGACCAACAACCTGACCGCCCCCCTTCCCTCCCCCGACACTGACGCAAAAATCACCACCATCATACTTTTGGCACATACCCTAAGCAACGGAAGCAGGTCACTTTTTCTTAAACTTTGCAATTGATGGTTTGAAGGCGAACGGCCTCCCTACCATACACATTCCTGACTCCTTCAGAACCGGTCCCGACCTCATCTTCCCCACTGCCCCCATCTCCGACCGGACCAACATGCCCCCCCCCCCCCACCCCCCAGAGAATCCACTGCAATCTCCCACCGCCCCTCCACTTCTGCCATGCCCACACCTGACTTATCTCACCAATCTACCATTACCTCACCCCCCAGAGTAATCAGTCCATCCCTGCCCCTCCACCTCGACCTTGCCTACACCTGACTTCTCCCATACGACTACGATGAACTCCCGGACCACAAACACCCAAACCAAACCCAATCCTCCCCTAACTCCTCAGACTCCCAAGAATAAAATGGCAGCCCATCCCCCAACAGAACTAGTGGTCAAGACCCCTAGACCAAAGAGGAAGAACACCTCCCCCCTTTCTCCCTACACACCTGACAGCAAAAGAATTATACAATACACACATCCAACTAAATCTATAATCAAAGTAAATCTATTCGGCACTACCCCTAAGAAAACAGGAAACAACCCCGACACGAACCTAGCACACTCCCGTCACCCTCCCGACTCCCCCACACACAGTCACGTAACTGCCCATCCCTCACCTGCATACACAACATTCAGACCACGCTCACAGTCACTCGACAATTTAGACCTCATCCCTGCACCCCAGAATTTCAATCTCATATAAGTACTAAACAGACCAAACACTCCCCTCCCACCTCCCTTATATTAATAACTTCCTTATAACCACATCCAACAACTCCTCCCAAATTAAACCTAACCTCTCCTCAACCCTCACCCAACGATTCCTACCCAACCTAACCAAATCAACCTAACCTAATATAACCTAACCTCTCCTCAGCCCACACCCAACGATTCCCACTTAACCTAACCCAATCAACATAACCTAACCTAACTTAACCTTAACCTCACCTCTCCTCAACCCCAAACCCAATGATTCCCACCCAACCTAACCCAATCAACCTAACCTAACCTTGCCTGACTTACCCAACTTCCCTCCACCCCCCCCCCTCACTCCAAACCCCACGCCCCCAACTCAAACTCAAGATCACTCCGACAAAAAAAAAAAAAAAAAAAAAAAAAATAAATAAAAATATAACCCACTCAACCTGCACTAACACTCCCCCCCTAAAAAAGAAAGGAAAGATCCTAACAATCCCCCCAAAATAAAAACTTAACACACCCAGCCGTTACTAGCAATCCCACACAAAATAAAAAATAACCATTCTACCATTAACTACCACACCCTATCACTCCTCCCAAAACAAATACCTAACTTACCCATCCCACACTAACTCAGATGACGTGTACGTCTCCCTTAGCCAATAAGGTCGGGGAGAGGTGCACAGTACCTGTACGCAAGCCCTCTCCCTCAAGAATGTTACCAACACTGTTTTATGGGCACCTCCCTTAGCCAATAAGGTCGGAGAGGTGTACCTAACAAAGAATGGTACCAACATACAGATGACATGAACGCCTCCCTTAGCCAATAAGGTCGGGGAGGGGTGCATTGTACCTGTACACAAACCTTCTCCCTCAAGAATGGGACCAGGAACTCACAATACCTGCAAGAGCCTACCACGCAATTGCAGAAGTCCTTTATAAGCCAAAGGAAAGAAAGAAAGCAATAATTAACCCAACTCTGCCAACCACTAACAAAACCTACACTCCTCCCAAAAGAAAAACTTAACCCACCCAATCTTACTCTCAATCCCGCCAAAAAAAAAAAATCAACACCTACAATCCTCCCAAAACAAAAATTTAATATACCCGACCTTTCTAACAAGCCCCTTCGACCCTCCTAAAAAAAAAAAAAAAAAAAAAAAAAACATATTATCCCTAAGAAATCCTACCATACTATAAATTAACCCAACAACCTCCAAAGCCCCCCTCTCCTCTCCTCGCCTTCCCTCTCTCCTCTCCTCTCCTCCCCCCTCCTCCCGACAACCGAACCATACCTGACCTTATAACAATTATCCTAACCCTCCCCCTCTCCCCTTACTACATTTCCACGCAAACACATACACACTCACACAACAACCCCCCTTAAGCAATTCTAATTCACCTTAAATCAACACACAACCGCCACCCCCGCCAATCCCCAAACACAAACTCCCCCCCTCCCACAACCAATCTCCAAACACAACATCCCCCCCCCCCGCCAGACAAAGCCTCTCATAACACTACAACTCTCCAAAACCAATTCAAACATACCCAACTTCTATAACAGCCACTGTCAACAAAATCGATCTAACTCAAGACTGAAACCAAACAACCTATATCTCACTCTCATCTCCGTTCACAATTTGACAAAGCTCAAATCTGTTTCCTGCTATTACTAAATAACTCTCCTACGATACACTCATCCTTCCTTACTACGAATACTTTGACACTTCAAGCTCAAAGATTCAAAACTCTTCCTCCAACTCTCTTCATTTCTCTCTGACATAGCTCAAAGACCCACAACTCTCAGAACCAATCAAACATACCCTACGTCCGTGACATCCAATTCTCAATAAAATCAACCTAACTCAAGACTGAAACCATTCAACCTATATCTCATTCTCGTCTCCGTTCATAATTTGACAAAAAAGCTCAAATCTGTCTGCTGCTATTACTAAAAACTCTCCTACGATACGCTCATCCTTCCTTACTATGAATACTTTGACATTTCAAGCTCAAAGATTCAAAACCCTTCCTCCAACTCGCTCTGTTCCTCTTTGACATAGCTCAAAGACTTTACCTTCATCTTTCTCCAAACAACCCTACGACTAGCTAAATTTCCATGTTTTCACCTTCTCTGTTACTTTGATCGTGTGTTGCCTGTGCGTCCGTCCACCTGCGCTTCTCGGCTTGCGCCGCCGCCGTGGCGGGGCGGTTCTTCCTCCGCTTTGCCAACACTGCCTAAGCTAAGACGACAACCAGAGCACCCGCGTTGGCCCTTTGCTTGCCCGGACCTGTTCCCGCCCTCACTCTGCCTCGTCCTGATTGTGATAGTTGCATCCTCAGGGCATATTGCCTACCTCCTCACGCAAGCGGTGTTCAGCCACTGCACCTGTTCTCTCCTTCTAAAATTCACTTCTATCCTCCCTTTATCCTTCCCCTGAACCTCCTTCCCCCCTGTCACTAGCATTTTTGTTTTGTATTGTATATATTGGCTAAAATTCACTTCAATCCTCCCTTTATTCTTCCCCTGAACCTCCTCCCCCCCTGTCACTAGCATTTCAAGTCATGTATGCTGTACGCTGATTTGCTGGTAGGCGCGCGGCCGGAGCTCAGTTGGGAGTTGTAGGGGAGAGGATCCACTACAAACTTAAGTTCTCGGGCCATTGTGAGGAGAAAGTGAATCAGGCAACGAAACGAGTAGGTCTGAAATAACTCTCAACCAGCATCAGCCGCAGGTCTCCAGACTCCTGCAAGCAACTCCAGACTCAACTACAGCCTCCAGCTTATTCTCCTGATCTTACTATAAATTATACTTATTTTAATACAGTTCTTTTCTTTTGCCATCTCCTAGTTCTAACCAAAGTGTTTGTTTGGAATTTCACCATAATTCTCACATTACAGTTAGTAAAGAGCGGATAATTGAAAAATCGTGCATGAAATTTGGCATGATCATACCCTAGGGGCTACTTGTCAAATCTGCCTGATTGGCCATTTAGAAATCCAAGATGGAGGCCTTTGAGAGATGATTTTTTTATTTTTTTAGAAATTGATGTAGTTGGTCAATCTGAATGATCTTAGTGTCGTATTATGAATGTTTTCTACTTCTGATACTCTCAGGTATATATTTGTCTTATTTATGACTGGTTTTATGTACTGGTTTTATGTTTTTTCCAAGGTGAGGGTAGCATGCAGAGGGTCTCTGCATGTGAGGGAGTGATTGTCGGGCACTACCAGGGCACACTGGTGACATCACTGCTGTGCAACCCAGCATGGGGTTCATTGTCAGCTGAGAAAAAGCATGTCATACTGCAACAGCTTAGTGTCCCAAATGCTGCTTAACCAACCCCAAATCAGTTAAGCAGCCGCACCTGAATTGACAGGATGTGCCAGCGCGGGAGAGCCGAGCCAAGGATAACGAGGTTTTAATTATCTGGATGGTGTACAGATCGCACGGGACTAATGACACTGGATGAACGATCGGACTAGGTGTAGGGCAAAAGGCATAAACCTAGTTGTATCCTATACAAGAAAGTGCTCATCAGGGTGGTAAAAGGATAAACCCTCGGCCCTGAAGATCAAAAATAGTTATGGACGCAAAATCTACCAACAAATCATTCCTCACTGACAGGGCAAAGTGTTGTCTTTGTCAACAGGATAAGAAGGAAGATCTTAAGTCTCCACAAGCAAATTCTGCCAAAAAAGAAGATGACGGTTACAAGAGCTTGGCAAGGAATATTCCTCTATTTCATTCAATCAATGCACTGCCAATCAAGCTTGACCCTGCAAGACTTGTTGAAGATGATGGGATAGAGGAGACCTTGAGGAGAAACAAGGCACAGTAACATGAGAGTTGCAGACTTCTGTTCAACAACACAAAGTTAAATAGAGCTCAGAAAAGGCGAACCACTACAGTTGCTACAGAGGAGAGCAGCAGTAACAAGATACCACGAATGGTCAGAGACCCCAAAGCAACAGAATGCTTTCTATGTGAGGAAGAAGCTTCGGGAGATGACATAAGACATGCAATGACAATGAAACTTAATCAAAGATTGAGTGATTGTGCGAAGACACTTAGCGATGGAAAACTCCTTGCCAAACTAAGTGCAGGAGATGTTGTGGCACAAGAACTGAAGGATCACCCTCGCTGCCTGGCAGACCTGTACAACCGAGAAAGAACACACCAAAATGCTCATGAGCAAGAAGAAGCACAAGGACGCATGTACTGCGCACATCATTGTTATTCCTAAAAACCCCATTTAATTCATATTACGCTATATAACATTCAAATCCACCGCGCTTGCAGAACATCAGAAAACGGGAAACATTGATAAAGGATAACTCACCTACTCAATGTTACTAGACCATGTGTTGTATTGTACCCAGGTACAGTTAAATAATATTAATTGTATGTATTCATAGCATTAAGGAGAACTCAAGGTATCCATAAGATGAATGTTAAAGTCCAGTTGAGCCGGACTAGTGTACTGTAGGACTAAGTGTGGATCATGGTTTGAAGGTCATACTACACCTTTTTTCAATTGCAATTGAACAATGTTACTTTTGGTTTCAACATCTTCGAATGGAATCAACATTCTTACACTTGATTAATAACAATCTTTACTTTCCGTTCAACAATCATCCAAAACTTTTCAACAGTCGTTCAACACGTGACAATGTTTACTTGCTTTCAACAATCGTCTCATTCTTCATTGACAATTCACTAATACTTTCAACATTTTACAAAACTAAGTAACAATCTTTAAAACATCATAACTATGCAAAAAGTTTATGTTTTGGTGTTTTTCGTAGATCGAAAGACTAGTTGATTTAATTCGAACTTTTGAAGCAAGTAACGAATCACCGAGTCGAGATGGTGTGCTACACACTCAGTATTTTCATTGCGAGTGTGCAGCTTCTCCCGTATACAGTTCGTCGCCGAGCCCCTCCAGCATGCCACGGAGGCACCGAATAACAAGTGCTACAGATCGCGAGCGCATTGTCGAGGCCTACAGAGCCGAACAAGATTTCCTTGGAGTTCAGCGCACCACGGCATACTCCATTGTGCGAGTATACCAACGCGAAAACAGGGTTGAAGCGGCTCACGCAGGAGGCAGACACAAGATCATCGACAATGAAACTCTGGATCTAATAGTGATGCTGCTTGAAACAAACCCTATGATGACCTTGAGAGAGATAAAGGAGGAGGTCATGGATATATTTCCTACAAAATGCTTTCGCGTTATTTGGAGGGGGAGCTGATATCACTGAAAATGTCCCGTGACTTCCCAGCAGAAAGAAATTCTCCCCCAGTAAAGGAGGCGAGACACGCGTACGCTACGTGGATGCTGGCGACGGGTCTACAGCAGCAACTAGTATACATTGATGAGACAGGTATGTAATTATGTAACCACTTATCAACTATCTGTAGTATGTACTACATAATTACTTAAGTAAACTGTATGCAACGAGTAAGTACTTAATATTGATCTCAGTTTGATGCATCGTACAACTTTCCTTGTGTTAGTGTTTAATTACATTACAGTATGACTACATACACTGATATTTCATTTCCAGGGTTCAATCTGTGGACCAAGAGGACGTACGGCAGGGCAAGACGAGGGGAGCGTGTGCATCGCGCCGTTGGTGGACAGCATGGCAGAAACACGACAGTGATTGCTGCGATAGCTGACCACTGTGGAATACTCTATCACGAAATTCACTTTGGTTCAGTGACGAAGGAAGTATTCAGTGATTTCATCGCATCACTTGCAGCAATAATCGGAGACGCAAGATCCATACTTGTTCTAGACAACGCTCCAATTCACAACGGTATCGCAGCAGTCTATCCCGAGCTGAATTTTAAATTTCTCCCTCCATACTCTCCTTGCTTGAACCCCATAGAAAACTGTTTCTCTGTGTTTAAATCATACCTGAAGCAGTACCTCCACCGTGAAGCTCCACGGTGCAACGCGGCCCACGCCAGACAAGAAGGAGTGACTCTCAATGCACTGAGGGAGAACATTTTGCAAGTTGGCGTGGAATTTGCACTGCTTAGTGTCACGGAACATGTTGTGTCGCAGAACTATAACCATGTCAACACCTACTTGGTTCAATGTATTGAGCGCCGAGACATCTTCAATTGATATACAGTAGGTTTACAGTAATAGAGTATAACCTACTGCCTTACCGTTTGTTCCACTTGAAACAATTCACAACAAAAACCTTCTATACACTCATGGGTTCTTTTTTACCTGACAGGTTACTATTCGTGAGGCAGAGGAGGAAGGCAAGTCAACGGGATGCTGATATGACACTCCTCTCCCCAATCCCACTACCCCTCCCACCCTCACCTACCTCCATCCCTACCTTGCAGCCAGGCAGAAACAACCCACCAAGGTGTACGAGGCCTTTACTGTGAATTGCTTCGTGGAACTATCATGACACCAATGTATTTAGCTATTAGTATAAGGCCCTTTTTTCTTTGTTTCTTTTTAAGCAATCG
This sequence comes from Homarus gammarus, assembly GCA_958450375.1. NCBI lineage: Eukaryota > Metazoa > Arthropoda > Malacostraca > Decapoda > Nephropidae > Homarus > Homarus gammarus. The sequence goes on from CAUDMG010003059.1 coordinate 634,599, forward strand.
TATGTTTTATGTAGCTACTACATACTAAAGACTAAAGACATTACATAATTACATATGTTTATACCAGAATTCGTTGTGTTGTTGATGTTTGTGTAAGTATACTCAAAAATTAAATATTCATGGCTGTTACTGATTTTAAAGATTGTTGAATAAATTCTTTTCAATGATGATTGTTTCAGTCGCATTGTTGAAAAGTTTGGTTGACTGTTGAAAGCAATCGGAGATATGTGGCTGTTGAAAGGTTTTGTAAATTGTCAAATCAAAATAACTGATTGTTGAATGGATTCGGAAAATAGTTGAAAGCAAATAGAAATTTGTCATTCCAAAATCTTGATTGTTAAAGGCAAGTGGTCAATTGTTCAATTGCAAATGAAAGAAGGTGTATTTACGTCTGTGAACGTGTAGCGAACAAAACTTCCACAAATATCATACGAAAATACAGGAGAATAATGATCTGGAAAAAGGATAAATGTATCAGAACTATGTGAGGTATGAACTTAATACACCTCGTATCCTCACGTGACGTATACCCATGACAGGTACAGTGATCAGAGAATCTTATGTCTGTGTTCAAATAGTGCAATGTGTGAGAGGAGGATCCCTAATTACAGTTTTAAGTTAAGTGGATACACCCCCGCCATGAACATTCGGCCTTTGTTTTAAGGCCCTCGAGTGTGCCGTGTTGATATTATAACCCAATGAATTTACCCACGAATTAGCAAACCAGAACCTTACCTTAGTTTGTACTTTACGGCTAAAACATGTGTTTATAAGGCATGAGTGACAATATGCCGAAAAGTGTTCAGGTGAGAACCGTAAGAAATAAAAGTAAAAATTAAAGATTGGAAACTGTAGGCCTACGTGGTGACGAGCAGCGGGGCACTGCCCTCAGTACCCTCCGTTCTCCCGTCACCTCAGGTCCCGTGCAGTCTGTCAGAGTGCCTTGATGCGCGGCAGCCATTATCGCTGTGAGCGTCCCACCAAGTGGTGATTACCAGCTATACTATTCCACTGTGAACCTGTTGTGTATACCTAAAAGTTACAAGGAGTCCCATACCTGCAGGGGTGGAGTGTAACATGTGTGTTGAGGTGGTGCTACTATGTATGGTAACCGACGAGCCTATATTCCATACAGGTGGAGCAGTCTGATGTGTTAAGGGCTAGTGTAAGAAGGAATGACCGAGGTAAGGTGGTCACAGATTGTTCTGCAATAAGTATGTGGATGACACGCCATTAATGTAAGACATCCGGTGCCGAGCAGGGTAACCAACATTTTCGTTGTTCTTCTGAGGAAGACCAACTCATTTGTATGTTTTTTACCAGTATGCTTTATAAGGAATAAATTAATTAAGACATGTTATGGTTTCACCCTTCTTTCCCCTTATCGATCTGGTCAATGGAAAACCTAACCCCATGCCTAGTCCACTCTGCACGCTACCTGACGAGTCACATACTGTCCAGAGGGGGTCTGGTGGCAGCGACCCTTAGAAATTAAGATTAGAGTTAAGTATTTACCCTTAGTATTAGTGACCCCCAGTCTGGCAGTATATGCGTACCCAACTGCTTTCTCTGAACTAGTCACTTACATCACTCAAATGAAAGCTTCTAGTGAAGGTACTGAACCACCCATTTTCAGACTTGCTGACCTGGTCACACTCTACAGACAGAGACTTGAGCAGCTGGGTGTTGGATCGCCCGATGTTCATGCTACTCGACTGAAGGACCAGCTGCTTTTACACATCCCCCAGCTGGAAGCTCATCACCAAGGAAGAGATATCCTACTGGCCTTGGAGAAGGATGTTGGCTCAATCCTGACACAAGCAAGCAAATACAGTGATGCGATCCATCTGGCCAAGGCTGCTGGGATGATACGACGGGACATGCTTCAGCACAAGTCACACTTCAGCAGTACATTTCATGAAGGATGCATTGAAGAGGCTGTTTCACCATCACTGCTTCAGTTTGTATGCATGATCGAACATGGTGCAGATATCAAATCCCAACTTCAGCATGACGCATCGAAGTCTGACCTTGCAATGTCACAGCTCTTACAGTACAACTGCTTTGCCAAATACAAGGTAGGAACACAAATCCACAGACACTCCAAGGACCTTGAGACACCTTTTGCTATCTACGTCGGCATGTCTGTGTTTGCTAAGAAAAGAAAGAGGCAGCTCATCGACATGCTGCATGAAAATGGGGTCAGCATTTCATATGACAGAGTTCTACAATTATCAGCCCAGCTAGGAGAAGCAGTTGTATGCCAGTACGTGAAAGATGGAGAGGTGTGTCCACAAATCTTGAGGAAGTAGTTGTTCACGACTTCAGCAATGGACAACATTGACCACAACCCCACTGCAACTACGGCCAAAACGTCCTTCCATGGGACCAGTGTGTCCATCTTCCAACATCCAAGCCCTGAGCAGGCTGGTGAAGAGCGTGAGCCACTCAGACGGAATGCAGATACGATGGTCAAAAAAGTTCCTGAGCTTCCAGAGGCATTCACCAATGTCCAACCAGCTTATATTATGAAGAATCCCAATCCTCCCTTGGTAGCACCTCAGTCATTGCCAGCACCTGAATCAATCCAGTCACACCTGCAGGAAGAGTATGCTTGGCTGGAAGAGGTCTTGCTCACTGAGGATAAGAACATAAGAACATAAGAAAATAAGGAGTCTGCAATAGGCCGGTTGGCCTGTGCATGGCAGCTCCTGTCGAGAGTTACTACCACTCTCTATCATCCATGAATCTATCTAGCCTCCTTTTGAAACTTTCCAGAGTTCCCGCACTTACTACAAAGTTGCTAAGCTTGTTCCACTCGTCCACCACCCTATTTGTGAACCAGTTTCTTCCTATCTCCCTCCTAAACCTAAACTTATCCAACTTGAATCCGTTGCTCCGAGTCCTATCCTGCTCGGATATTATAAGAACTTTATCTATATCCCCTTTATTGATTCCTTTCACCCACCTAAACACCTCTATCATATCTCCCCGCACTCTTCGTCTTTCTAGGGAATGCAAGTTAAGTTTCTTTAACCTATCTTGATATGGACGGTTTCTAAGTCCCTGAATCATTTTTGTCATTCTTCGCTGCACCGACTCTAGTGAATTTATATCCATTCTATAATAGGGGCACCAGAACTGAACCGCATAATCGAGGTGTGGCCTAACTAGCGCAAGATATAGTTGCAATAAGACCTCTGCACTCTTGTTACTTACACTTCTAGATATAAAACCCAATACTCTGTTTGCCTTATTTCTAACATTAACGCACTGTTTTCTAGGATGTGGCTGATGAAGTCTGCATCACGTGGGCAGCTCACCTTGCAGCACAGAAGAGAGCATTATGTCTCTGCTTCCCCTGCTTCGAGATCAGGCACACTCTGTGGCAACCATCAAGCATGTCATGGAAAAGGTTCGTGATACAGTGGCTTTTCTGAACCCAGGTCAGATCCCAGTCATAGCTGCTAACTAGCCACTGTATGCCCTGGCAAAACAAATCCAATAGCATTGGCGTGAGTATGGAGAAGACATGTATGTTATTATGTTCGGGGGACTTCACATAGAGATGGCTGCACTGAGATCACTAGGAACGCTACTACAAGACAGTGGTTGGACCGGTTCCCTTGTTGAAGCAGGAGTGGCTTCATCTGGTACAGCAGAGTCTAAGACAAGACTAGCACATCAAGTCACAGCATGCAGCTTGTACAAACTGATGAAGGAGGCATACCAGGACTATTGCTCTGATGAGTCTGAAAGGTCAACTTTGAGCTTTGGAGACTGGTGTAAACAACGAAGACTTGAGAGTTCACAGTTCCAATTCTGGAACCATGTGCTGGACATGGAGCTCACCATCTTCATGTTGATCCGCTCATTCAGGGAAGGCAATTTCAAACTCTACCTTGAAGCACTCTCAGAGCTGATCCCCTACTTCTTTGCGAACAACAGTGTTAATTATGCCCGATGGCTTCCAATTCACCTTCGAGACATGATGTGCCTTGAGCAACAACATCAAGAGGTAGCGAGGGAGTTCTACAAGGGGAACTTTGTTGTCCACAAGTCAGGAAGAGAGTTCTCTGCCATTGCTATTAATCAAGCCCATGAACAAAACAATGCAGTGATTAAAGGCGATGGAGGAGCAATTGGGTTGACTGAGGACCCAGCAGCACTTCGTAGGTGGATGGTGGCTGGACCTGAAGTGAGTCGTCTTGTTGCTGGATATGAAGCTGCGTCAGGTGCAAAAGATGGAACCACCACCAGCAGCCGACATCATGAGCAGACCCTGAGTGCACAGAAATCTTTCTTTGAGAAGGTGGAAGCACAAACCAAGGTGCTGCGGGAGATAGGAAACCCTTTCCAAGAAGAGTCATCTGACATTCTGGTGTTAGACACAAAGAACATCGTAGATCCAGATTTTGCTAAAATGGTTGGTACACACCATGACAGAGGAAAAGAGCAATTCCAGTCATTCTTAGAGGGACTAAGGAATGAATGTCTGTTCTACCATCCAATCATGAAAAACAGATCCTACTTCTTCAAACATGACCAAGTTGTTAGCAGTTCCAAAGAGAAGGTACTGAAAGATGACTGTCAGCTGTTCTCGCGACCCTTCATCTCCAGTCAGAACAGACAGTATGACTTGCAAGAATTCTTCAAGCATGAGTACCAGTCAGCTCCTGCCTCCCTCAGTGACGATGGCAAGCTTCATACATGTCAGAAGTCGCAGCTGGCTGAAATTCTCCAAGCACAAGTGAATGCTACAGAGAGAGAACCACATGGAGATGCTATCATCATAGATGGCTCAGCACTGATCAATGCCCTGCCTCCACGCACCTCAAAGACTTTTGATGCCTACGCCAGAGAAGACATCCTGCCCAAAGTGGAATTCTATGGTGCCAAATACAATAGGGTGGATGTAGTGTTTGATGTGTACAAAAAGTCAAGTCTGAAGTCTGAAGCCAGATTGAAACGAGGACAGGGGATCAGGAGAAGAGTTACAGGAACCAGTAAGACTCCCAAAAACTGGAGAGGCTTTCTGCGAGATGACAAAATTAAGACAGAATTATTCCATTTTCTCACGAAGAAAATGTGTGAAGCACAGACGACAGGCACGGTGGTTGTGACAAAGGGAGAAGATGCCATTAGCACACAGAGAAGTCCCTACAGTAGAAGCTGTGGCTCCATGCTGTCATGAGGAAGCAGACACACGAATATTTGTGCATGCTAGGGATGCAGCAATGGGAGGTAGCAAGTCCCTCATCATCAAAGCCAATAACACTGACGTGGTCGCCATAGCAGTATCTGTACTGCCATCACTACAGGAGCTTGGTCTTGATAACATGTGGATTGCCTTTGGCCAAGGAGAGAGTCATCGATGGATTCCAGTTCATGATTCCAGTTCTGCGATAGGGCCTAAGAAAGCTAGTGGGACCCTATACTTTCATGCTTTCGCTGGCTGTGACGTTGTGTCTGGCTTCCTTGGGAAAGAAAAGAAATCTGCATGGCAGACATGGAATGTCTGATAAAGTTTCAGAAACATTCACCAAACTCAGCCAATGTCCAACAACAGTTGCTGATGTTGACCTGCAGAAGCTGGAAAGATTTGTTGTCCTCATGTACGACAGATCTAGTGCAGCCACTGGTGTAGATGAGGCAAGACTAAATCTCTTTTCCCACAAGCAGAGACCATATGACTCCATTCCACCAACCCAGGCAGCCCTCAAGGAACATGCAAAGAGGGCTGCCTACCAGACTGGTATCATCTGGGGCCAGGCAACAATCTCCAATCCAGAAACCAGCAGTCCTGTCAACTGGGGATGGACGCAGAAGGGAGAGGCATGGCAGATACGTTGGACGACTCTTCCCCCGATTGCAACATGCTGTCAGGAGCTGACCAAATGTTCCTGTCAGAAAAACTGCAACCAGAGATGCAAATGATTTCACTCTGGACTTTCCTGCACAGCACTTTGCAGCTGCATATGTGAACAGCAGTAAATGCACAAAGATGTACTGTCAAGAGACCCGACACATTACAGAGGGGAGCAAACACCCGAGCCACTTGACTTCATTATAACAAACGAGGAGGGTATGGTGGCCAAACTGGAACACCTTGCCCCAGTTGGCACCAGTCACCATATAGTGTTGTCATTCAGATTTAACTGTTACCTAGTTCAGGATAAGGCCAGGCCAAGGTACAATTATTACAAGGGAAATTACAATGGGTTGAGGGAAGAGATGAGTGGTATCAACTGGCCTGACTCTTTAAGGTACAAGAACGCGGACACTACGCTGAATATCATAACTAGTAAAGTGACCCATTTGATCGATAAATATATCCCCAAGACCAAACCCAGTGCTTCTAGGAATACGGGGAGATCCCTACACATGAACCATGCGGTGGTCGACAAAATTAAGAAAACCCCCCAGAAATTCAAGACTTGGGTTGGGTCAAACGATGAGCAAGACAGGAGGATGTATGCAAGAGCCAGAAACCAAGCAAAGACAGAGTGTAGAAGGGCTGAAAAGGAGTTCCAGAGGCTGGTTGCAAGCGAGGTCAAGCCAAACCCAATGGCGTTTTACCGCTATGCAAAGTCGAAATTGAAAACGCGAGTAGGAGTATCAGACCTGAGGCTTGTGGATGGTAGTTACGCAGATTCTGACCAGGATAAAGTTGAGGCATTGAACAGCTTCTTTTCCTCAGTGTTCACAAGAGAGGATGCAACTAACCTTCCTGCGTTTGAGGACAGACGGTTCGACACAGCACTGACCCACATTGTGTTCACAGAAGAGACTATTAGAAATAAACTGTCCAGGCTAAAGGTCCATAAGAGTCCCGACCCGACATGGTGCATCCTAGAGTGCTAAGAGAGCTGTGCAACGAGCTTGCAGAGCCCCTGAAGATCCTGTTTTGTAAATGCCTGAATGAACAAATGGTCCCCAGTGAATGGAAAGTGGCTTATGTGAGTCCTATCTTCAAGAAGGGCGATCGGCACTCCACGAACAACTATAGACCAGAGAGCCTGACCAGCATAATATGTAAGGTACTTGAGAGTATTATCAGAGATGCCACAATGGAAACATCTAATATGAAACAATCTTGCAAAGGATTGCCAACACGGTTTTATGCCGGGGCGCTCCTGCTTAACACAATTGCTCAAGGTATTGGATATTTGGACCCATATTCTGGAGCAGGGTGGTAATATCGACAATATTTACCTAGATTTTGCCAAGGCTTTTGACAGCGTACCCCATGAAAGGCTGAAAATCAAACTGGAAGGGTACAGAATTCGGGGAAATGTCCTTGCATGGATAGACGACTTTCTACATGACCACAAGCAGTGTGTGGTGATTAATGGCACGAAATCGTCATCCGTACCTGTCACAAGTGGGGTACCACAGGGCAGTGTATTGGGCCCGCTGTTTTTTGTTTGTTTCATAAATGACATGCCTGACGTTGTACACTCCTCCATACAAACGTTTGCCGATGACGCTAAGTTATTTCGGGAAATTAAGAACCAAGCTGACTGTGAAGAGCTGCAGAAGGACCTCTGTGGGCTCCAGGAATGGTCGAAGGAATGGCTGCTGAGATTCAATGTCACCAAGTGTAAGAGGATGCACCTGGGGCATATCAACGGTAAGGAGGCGTATCATATGTCCCAACGGGATGAAGAAACTGCACTAGTTGAGACTGAATGTGAGAAGGACCTAGGTGTGTATGTTGACAATGAACTGAAGTTCTCGGGCCATTGTGAGAAGAAGGTAAACCAGGCAAATAAATTATTGGGTCTTATAAGGCTCCGGCACAGATGGCCGAAGGACATTTGGCCGACGGACGTTTCACGGATGGACATTTGACCGAACGGACATCGAGCCGACGGACATTTGGCCGAACGGACAAAAGACCGAACGGACAAATGGCCGAACGGACATTTGACCGAATGGACATATGGCCTTTTTCTTTTATTTTTTATTTTTTCTTTGCAATGTATTTTTTGCACATTTATTAAAGGATAAAAGATATTTATTGTAATGTAATTGCTTCTTTGCAATGTACTTATAAAACAAAGAATAAAAAGATAACATAATTTCAATGTGATACATTTGCATGATATACAATTTTTTTTTTGCTCATTTACTGAAGGATAAAAGATATTGATTGTAATGTATTTGCTTTATAAAAATTGTTGTATAAACCGAAATGTTCATAAATATTTAAAGATTGTGGGCAATTGCTCTCAAGAAGTCGATTCTGGGATACTCCTTATATTTCTCAATGACAGACTTCAGTCTTGTGTTTAATATCTGGTACTTCTTCTTCGGTTTCCTCAATATCATTCCTGCTGCTGCCTGCTCAATTGTCAACTCCCAGTCCGACTGCTCTTTTTTTAGTTTTGGAACGAGACGAGAACGGTGGGGTGGGTGATTGCCGTTCTCTGCTCTAACCCCCTGTGCTATCCTTCAAGAGAGTTTGTTGTCCGTGGAAGGCCTTGTGTGTTTCTCTCCAATATGTTCCACAGCCTGAGTTCGAATGCTGGTCTTCGTCGTCTTCCACGCTGTACAACACCAATCCATGTCGCTTCAAAGTAGCCAAGAAACTCAGATAGAAGTTCATAAGTTTCATCATTGAAGCTTTCAGCAACGTCACTGACTGGCACAAATGCTAAAGCTTGAACGGACTTGACGATGAGTGCATTTCTTGGGTCATTATACCAAGTCTGTAGTCCTAAGCCCTGTGGTTGTCTCCACATGCACTGCCCGAAATGGAAAAAACATCCAAAAAATTTTGTGTTTGGGAAACATGTTGTGATGCTATTAAGAGACGCTGTTTTATAGTCAATGGTGCAGTTTTGTATAATAGTCGATGTCACTTCCTCCGACTGTCTGGCTCTTTCTTTAATTTTCTTTACTGTTTTCAAGGACAGGTTACGTCTGGCATCAGGCGGACGTGAGTGATTACTTTGAATCGGCTGCTTGTGCAATTAACCAGGCCGTTCACATATATTTATTATTTGGGTTCAAGTAACGAAACCAAAACGGTAGTTCCTTTGTTTTATTATAAAATGGTTGTATATATATAAGTCCTGAGAGATAGATCGACCGTAAGTCTCACTGTATAGGAGTGAATGAGAAAGGGACGGCGTTTATGTTTTATAAACGTTAGGTCACGTCCTTACGATATAAGTTGATGTGAGCGACTGACTGTGAGGGCCACGCTGTGCGGGCTTACAGAAATGCTGACTATGGTACTCTTCCTCCTGGGAGAGTTGCCTGCTCACGTGTCCAACTCATGTCTTACTCATAGACAGTGGAAAGTTACAGGGTGGTGAATCTGAATATAATATCAGATGTATTGACCCATTTATATAATATGTTCTGTTGATGAGACAGGGGCCCATTACATCGCTCGGTCACCTACCAGCCGAGCTCCGTGAGGCCTAAATAACTCACAGAGGACAGTACATCCTAGACAACCCTAACCATGTTATAAACAGATATGTAGACACTAAGCTGGGGATTCTACTACTGTAGGGGTATTAGTTACTACAGGGGACCTAGACTTTAGTGTCGTACGGGTTAGTATGTTATGAACAATGTTGAATTTGGATGACACTGCCCTGTAATAACAGAAGAGGAACATAATTGCCAAAATTAACAAAATAGAGGGAATTGTAAGACTTGGTAGTGCAAATTCCCGTGATAGATAAAATGGCAAGTTATTTTTCAAATCAGCAAAATGTGTCTCGTTCAAGAAAGCTAAAACTTTTAATTTCTCTGATACTATTTGAAAATCCTTAATAGTGAAATTCATTATAGGAAGTTGAATTAAAGCAGACTTGAGTTTTCGATTTAAAGCAAAATGCTGATGAGTAGGCAAGGTCCGTAATGTACTACAAGTGATTTCACAGTAATCAGGAGCCTTGTAATGCCCTTTCACAACTAGCTGCTTAACACCATCATGGCATTTTAAAATTACAGTAGTGAGATTTGGAAAGAACAAATACTGCACATTGTGAAGATGAGCGTGGAACACAGTCTTTAGACTAACTGGCCTATAACTGCATTGCGCTAGCGCTGTGCGTACATTTGGTTGTATGACTGCCAATTCACATATTCCCTCTGCAGCAGGAATAAATGCAAACATGTAGGCTGGACATACGTGTAGGTGTAAATAAGACGACTTACACCGTGACAGTACCTCAGAATCCTCTATTGATAACATAGAATACTCTTCATCTACTAAGAAAAGTTCTTTAGGCCTATCTAGGGTACACAGTGTGTCGTTTACAAACCAGGGGAAGGGTTCTAAATGCCATGCATTAAACTCATGTTGCCCTCGCATAGGAATGTGGATCAGAATTGCGTTGAGCGTGAGGGTTGACTCCAACAGTGGGTAATAATAGTGATTCTCATTGTCATTGAAAATAGGAGTTAAATGATACCGCAACTTGGCTATTTTTAAAGCTTCAAGAAGCGTCTGCACAGGCACAAGCTTCGCGTCCACACGTCCTATCCCGGTATCTACAATGCTGTCTATTAGTTCATTTTTAGAGGTTACAATTTTATGAACTGAAATTTCTGCAGCATGCAAATATTCTGTGAAATAAAGGAGCCATTCTAACGTCGGGATTGCTTTCCGTAACCTAGTAACAATCCTCGAAACTTGGTTAGACTCTGCTATTATTGCATTAACCTTTGATTCTAGAGTAGTAATCGCGTGAAAGGTTTGAGAAATAAAACGATTCTGTTGAGATACAGCCTGAACGACAACGTTCATTCGGTCCCCCAATTTAGCTACATCAACGGCCGTTGCCGTGCCAAACAATGCCCTTTGGATGAGACCCACAAAATTAAAGAGACCCCTTTTTCGTTGTGCCTGAGAATGCACTTCTTGAGCAAAATCCGCTTGAGACGCTGGTAGATTTTTCCCAACATCGACGAGAAACTCGCGAAGGTTCTGAAGACGAAAGTGTAGAAGGTCTATAGTTTGTGAAACTATTGTCGAATTCTTCGAAGCTGTGCTGAGACCATGAAGGATGTTCAATGCTGATTGTAGTTGGCCGTCGACGTTTTCCATCTGACGCGGAAGTTGGAGTAGTGGCTGTAGTTCATACTTGATGTTCACCACGTCCTCAACTATGAGAACGCGTCCGAGAGGTGCCACAAGTGCACCTGGTTTGAGGACTGATGTGGACATGTCCGTCAACACAACGGTGCCACAACAGAGTAGAAACTACACACTGAAGATCCAAGCCATTCTGTAAGGAATTACAAGCGATTTAACGTCTACTCGCAGAACGAAGTTTCATACAATAGTCATTTGGGACACTGTGCTTCTGGACAATCTGTAAGGATGTATCAATCACATCATCATCATCAACTGGAGGTAATACATTTATCTGGGTCTTCTTCAGACGATCCGCGTGCACGACATCTGCGATCTGTGCATTAGGCTTCCAAATTTTGAATTTGTTGCCTGCTTCTTTTGAGATTATGCAGAATGGACCAGAAAATTTTGCCGAAAGTTTGGAGTTCCTTTCAGGTTCTCTTAACATAACAGCGTCCCCAACGTTTAATGCGACAAGTTTAGCTTGTTTATGTTATTTGATGATCATTTCGGCGCGTGACGCCGCTAGATGTGATCGTACTTGGGCATGAATATCTGTAAAGACATGAATTTGTTTTGCCGCGAAATCATCCGTATTATAAACCGGGTATGGCGCATCTGTAAGGATGTCGTAAGGTAGACGTTTATCTGTACCATAGACAATGTAGTAGTGTTTTGCCTGTAGAGCTATTAACTGACCCATTTATAGACGCTGCAACCTGAGGTAACCAATCCTCCCATGCGTATTGAAAACCACTGACAATTGAACACAGTATTTCTAGGATTTTACGATTGGTTCTTTCAACAAGGCCATTAGCCTGTGGATGATAAGCTGTCACAAAAGTTTGTTTAATACCATATTGTGCACATATATGCGCTACTAGCTGATTCTTGAACTCTGTTCCATTGTCAGAGAGCAGAACTTTAGGCGTAGTATATGGACATATAAGATTCATCACTAATGCATAGGCTACTGCTTCGGCCGTTTTGCTTTTTAGTGGGACCAAGACCACGAACCTTGAAAAATGATCCACACACACTAAGACGTAACCTGATCCCTGATGACTCATTGGGAGTTGTAACAAGTCAATAGCAACTGTGTCAAACGGACGGTCTGGTGTAGGATATTGTAGAATCGGGGCAGGTGATCCTGTTGAACCTTTATGTTGAGCACACGCCAAACAATTAGCTATGTGTAATTCTATGTCTTTCTTCATAGTGTTCCAGAAATACTTCTTTCGTAAATCCGCTAAGCATTTATCACGACCTTGGTGACCTGCTTGTGGGACATCGTGGAACAATGTCATTACTGCTTTGCGCTACGTGTCAGGTACGACTATTTGAGACACATTACCCTCAGGAGATTTTCTCGTCCTATTGAGTATGTTATGTCGTAATTCAAACAGACTTAAGGGAATTGATAACTTGGGGAGTTTAACATCCTCACCCGATTCGAGAGCAAAAATAGCAGCTGACCAATATGGGTCGCGTCGTTGCTCATCTTCCAGTTTCGAAAGAGTGAATGTTGATACAGGCATGACTGGTGCTATATTTCTAGACAGAGCGTCGGCGACAACATTCGCCCTCCCAGGTAAATACCTAAATTCGGGGTCAAACTCTTGAATTGTCAGATACCAGCGTGCTAATCTGCCTGATAAGTTTCTGCCATGGAACAGTTCGGTGACTGCCGCATGATCAGTAAAAACAGTTATCTTGTAGCCAAAGATAATGTCTTTGAACTTCTTAAGTGCCCACACAACGGCTAACATTTCTAAATGCGTCACCGAATAACGTGTTTCAGCATCAATTGGTTTGCGACTTGCAAACGCTATCACTCTAAAGAACATCATTGGCCAAAGGAAGGCTATAGGTAGAAGGATAAATCGTAGCGAAATTCACCTCCGGGACTATTATAGGGTATTGGCGAGTAGGGTTAAAACCGAGATAAGGAAAGCAAAGAGGAATAATGAGGTAAGGATAGCAAGGGAGGCGAAGACAAACCCCAAAGGATTCTACCAAATGTATCAAACTAAAACACGAGAAAAGATTGGACCAATACGGTCAGACTCCGGCGAGCTCACTGATAACGACGGAGAAATGAGCAATAATTTGAATAAATATTTTTCAACAGTTTTCACCACCGAAAATTTAAACATGATACCCGAGGCACCGACTCTATTCAGAGATAATGAAGAAAACAAATTAAGTGAGATAGTAGTGACTAGCAACGATGTTAGTAAGCAAATAGACAAACTAAAGCCTAATAAGTCACCTGGTCCCGATGAGATATTTGCCAGAGTATTAAAGGAATGTAAGGAAGAGCTTAGTATGCCCTTAGCAAAGTTGTTTAACATGTCATTAAAAACAGGTGTAGTACCAGAATCCTGGAAGATAGTGAATGTAATACCGATTTTCAAGAAGGGGGATAGATCACTATCCTCTAACTACCGCCCAATCAGTCTAACATCAATAGTAGGCAAATTACAGGAAGCAATCATTTCAAACTCTATTCGAAATCACCTGGAGAAGCACCGATTGATCAATGATTCCCAACATGGCTTCACAAGCGGACGTTCTTGCCTAACTAATCTATTATCATTCTTTTCATCAGTTTTCGAATCGGTGGACGAGGGGCACAATTATGATGTGGTATATCTCGACTTTAGCAAAGCCTTCGATAGAGTCCCCCACGAAAGACTAATTAGAAAGGTAGAAGCTCATGGCATCAAAGGTGACATCCTTAATTGGATTAGGGCATGGTTACAGGACAGGAAACAGCGAGTGAGCATTAAGGGCACTAAGTCCCATTGGAGCAACGTCACAAGTGGAGTTCCCCAAGGCTCAGTACTTGGACCATTATTATTTATTATATACATAAACGACATAGATATCGGCATTGACAGCAACAAAAGTAAATTTGCTGATGACACTAAAATAGGACGTGTTATCAAATCTGACGAGGACTCGGCAAAACTACAGGAAGATCTAAACAAATTTTTCGAATGGTCTGAAAAATGGCAGATGAAATTCAACGTCGACAAATGTAAAGTACTCAGTATAGGAGATGTAAACAGGGAACCCAGATACCAGATGAACAACGATGCCATAGAGAAATCCGACTGCGAGAGAGATTTAGGAGTAATGATAAGTAGGAACCTTAAGCCAAGTAAACAATGTGTTTTTGCTCGTAACAAGGCTAATAAAGTACTTGGGTTCATACAAAGGAGTGTTAGTTACAAGACTAGCGAGGTCATCCTAAAACTGTATCTTGCTCTTGTGAGACCACACCTGGATTACGCAGTTCAGTTCTGGTCACCGTATTACAGAATGGATATAGAATCCTTGGAAAGAATTCAGAGGAGAATGACAAGACTAATCCCGGGCATTAGGAACCTTGAGTATAGAGACAGGTTAAAGCATCTTAGTTTGCACTCCCTTGAGAGACGTAGAGCGAGGGGCGACCTGATAGAGGTGTATAAGTGGAAGGCAGGGCTAAACAAAGGGGACATTACAATGGTACTCAAACTATCCAACCAGGAGCGAACTCGTAACAATGGTTTTAAATTAGACAAATTTAGATTTAGGCGTGAAATAGGTAAACACTGGTTTGGAAACAGAGTAGTGGATGAATGGAACAAGTTACCAAATATCATCATTAACTGGAATACGCTGAATTGCTTCAAACATAGGTTGGATGCTCATATGAGCAATAGGGGTTGGGTGTAAACGGGACTGCCCAGTATGGGCCAATAGGCCCGCTGCAGTTTCCTCCATTCTTATGTTCTTATGTTCATACGATTATCCTCTTGCATGAGCACTGCTCCGACTCCAATTCCGGAAGCGTCAGTACAGAGAGTGAAAGGTTGAGTGTAGTCTGGGAATGCTAGAACCGGGGCATTGGTTAGCGCTGTCTTCAATGCCGTAAAACTATCTTCGTGTTCAGCATCCCAGATAAACATTACATCTTTTTTGAGCAACGTCGTTAGGGGCGATGCTAATGTTGCATAGTTCTTGATAAAGAAACGATAATATCCAGATAAGCCGAGAAAGCTACGCACATGATCATTTGAGGTAGGACGCGGGAACTGAGATACAGCTTTGACTTTATCATTAACTGTATGTATGCCCTCACCGTCAACTACATGACCAAGGAAATGGATTCTGGATTTTAAAAACTCGCACTTCGAGAGTTTTATTTTGAGGCCTGCTGTGGAAAGTTTGGCCAACACTTCACGCAGTTTAATCAGATGGGAATAGACGTCCTTACTGACTGCTATTAGATCATCCAAATAAGCGCAGATTGTGTTACCAATTAGTCTGGCAAACAGGGTGTTGATCATTCTTTGAAATGTTAGTGGGGCATTTCTGAGACCAAATGGCATTCGTAGAAACTCAAAGTGGCCTAGAGGCGTGCTAAATGCCGTGATTTCTCGTGATTTCTCATCGAGTGGTATTTGCCAATACCCACAAAGCAAATCTAAGTTGCTAAATACCGCATTATCCTTGCCAAAGGATTGCAATATGTCGCTCAAGATAGGCATAGGGTACCTGTCATGGATCGTTTGATCATTGACGCGCCTGAAATCTATAACAGGGCGCCATCCACCAACCTTTTTTGGGACAAGGAATAATGGGCTATTAAAGCGGGATTTTGAGTGTCTAATAATATTCTCATCTAACATACCCTGTACCATATCTTGCACTACAGCGCGCTGGCTATGAGGTAGTTTATAAGCTGGTACGTAAATAGGGTTGGTTCCCTCCTTTAACGCTATATGATGGGATGTTAAATCTGTCTGACCTAGCTTTTCCCCTGACAAGGCTACTATATTTCTATAGTCGGCAAGCAGCTTTAAAAGGCGTGTCTTGCCCTGTGGATGATCGATCACCTTAAAATGTGGCGCTATTTACTCTATCCTGGCCAGTCGAGTCTGTTGGCATTTCGCAACAATACCTCGAATTGGGAATTTAGTAGGCTGTACTTCGACATTGTTGTGATATACTAGAAAATCACACAAATAACATCCTCTCTTTAAGATTCGCTGAACGCCTGTTCGATTTAGAATCAGTACGTCGGTCAAACCACCAGGGAGTATAGTGCTCAGGGTAGATTCACATGACAGCCCTTTCACCTTGCATGTTTCCGGGAGACACACAACATCTGTGCCCGTGTACACGTTGGGTAGTTCGACAGTTGCTTTGGTGATTTCCTCATTTTGGTACTGCTAGTACGATCGTCCAACTCTTGCTGCTGTAATCACGCTGGGAAAGTGTGTGGTTGAGGTCAAGAGGTATCTCAGACGCATGATCCGCCTTCCTTTTAATAGGATTGGTAGACAACACTTTCGTCCTAGCTGCGAGCATAGGTTCAGAATGACTCATTGCTGTGTAGGAAACACCTTTAAACGTAACACTATTATTACGTGGAAGAACATCTATCATGTTCTTTCGAAGAGTTGGTAGACCAAGTAACCCGTCAGCTGGCAAACTAAACTGCTGGACTATATAGAAGTCGGGTAGAAGGGAGAACCACGTCTTGAGAATCTGAGTGGTAACGTTACCATTCCTTTCATGCTCAGCTGAGTACCTGAAACTCCTTCGAGCTCAGCGTTACTAGGCCTCCATTTGAAGTTGCGGTGAGGGAATTTACGTTGTAACTCGTGATATGATGTCAAGGCTAATACATTAACGCAAGCACCTGTGTCTATATCAAGAGCCAATCTGGTATTATCCACTCTCACCGGCACTGACAACACTTCCACTTTTCTAAGCGTCGCTACTAACGAGGCCGCTATAGAAGTGCTGTGAGGAGGGGCGGGGATTACCCTATCTATCCCTCTCCTTGTTGTGGTGTGCGCTGGTCTTCCCCCGACGACTTGTCCTGGGGACGTTTCTGCTTGCGCCTATACTACACCTCCGTTTCACTAAGGTCCACTCCCCTAGCCTTTATTAGTGCATCGCACTCATGTGAACTATGAGATGCCGATTTGTGAAGAGCACACCATTTGCACGCTTTCTTGTTAAGAGGAGGTGCTGGTTTGCCTGCCTCACTGTATGACCTTGAGAATGGCTTTGCACCGGGTGTGGCCTTAAAATTGCACTATTACCTCGGAGCTGAAAACAATCTTCCATTACGTGGCCACGTTTATTACAATGTGCCCATCGTAAAGATGTTTTCTGTTTATATGTCAGGCGGGGAGGAGCAATCGGAGCTAGGTGTGCCGCATAAGGAGTCTGGGAGTGAGGCATGTGCGCCATCTGAGGCACATGTGCGACCCTATAATCATCTTGTCCCGTGAAATTTCGAACATAGTCGCCGCACTGCATGATATTAATAACATTATCAGATTTAGGTGTGGTAGTAGTACTGGTGTGAGGGTTAGAGGACGCCATTGTAGTGTTAGTATTAAGCAAGTTAGTATTCTTACTCCTAACAGAAGGCTGGGTTAATAAGGCTGTTACCGATTTAGCAACAGACACACTATCACCTGTAACAGGGGTAACTGTTTTTGTATACTTAGGTGAGGTACTATAGTGATTACCAGACCGTAGGGTACGACGGTTTAAGTCGTCAAATGATTCCTCAATAACTTTCTCACTACTTCCTACCGATATCAGCTAACTGTGTTCCCGACTCAAAGTCAATTTCAGTCTTTGCTTGATCATCGACTCGGTGGTTATAAGCTAACAGTTGCGGTTATAAGCAAACAGGTGCGCTAGGCGTGCAATGTCATCAACACTAGACATGGGAAACTTAGAAAAACATCTATTAGTCTCTCGTGGGTCAATGAATACTTAACAATAAAAGCAAATTACTTGCCTCTCATTTACAAGATAAATGAATATGAATTGTAGTTAATAATTAAACTAACAATAAGAAGACAGACACTTATAAACCACTGTAAATTATAGGATTTCAATACATTAATCTTACATTCGACACTTTATCATTGAAATAATCCTATCCGACGAACCTATAGGTGTGAAGATATCTCTCGAACGTGTTCATGTGTGTAGAATTATGTAATTTAAATACCTATTTATACAGGTGTTACGTCTGTATAGAAAATGTGATCCTGCAAGCAGAGTTCTGAGTCGAGTCTTGGGTGGAGGGTGGGCGGGGCCTCTTCCTAGTGGTGCCGGCGCTGCTTCCTGTTTCCTTGGCAACGATGAGACGCTTCTGCCTTGTCGAGAGACGAGTCCACTTCAAATTAGGGGAGTTTCTCCACCGGGGATCAGAAATTGCTGATGATTGGTTATCACTCTGGTCGTTGCTGGTCGCTAGCGAGACTGCAGTGTGCCAAGTCTTCACAGTCTACGTATATATGGAGATCTTGTATGATGACACCGGAACCTCGTAATTAACTCTGGCGACACAACAAAACTGTTCAGCTGCTTGTGAAATACCAATTGTTAGTCCAGGTTATGAAACCTTTCTTCAACACTGCAACACTGTAACTAGAAAATGCTGAGTGGGGTCTACTTCAACGGGCACAATCTGGATATTTACCAACAGGCTGTAATATATGTATATTACGAATTCTGCACGTATTTGTATGTGACAGAGATAAGGAGCACTCACTAAATATCATCTCAATACGGGATATAGTTTTAAACACTCGGATTATGTAATGCGTCACTTGTATGTTTTCTGTTTTTCACAAAAACACAGACGGTTGATACGACTACCAGTTTAAGAATCCGTATCCCACCGCTGCCACCTATATGAATCGGCTGCTTGTGCAATTAACCAGGCCGTTCACATATATTTATTATTTGGGTTTAAGTAACGAAACCCAAACGGTAGTTCCTTTGTTTTATTATAGAAGGGTTGTATATATATAATTCCTGAGTGATAGATCGACCGTAAGTCTCACTGTATAGGAGTGAATGAGAAAGGGACGGCGTTTATGTATTATAAACGTTAGGTCACGTCCTTACGATATAAGTTGATGTGAGCGACTGACTGTGAGGGCCTCGCTGTGTGGGCTTACAGAAATGCTGACTATGGGACTCTTCCTCCTGGGAGAGTTGCCCGCTCACGTGTCTAACTCATGTCATACTCATAGACAGTGGAAAGTTACAGGGTGGTGAATCAGAATATAATATCAGATGTATTGACCCATTTATATAATATGTTCTGTTGATGAGACAGGGGCCCATTACACCTTGCTTCTCCTTGAATAACGTCTTCTTCTGTTTTTAATCGTCCCCAACAACTTCCTTTGCGTTCACATCGCCAATATATTATATTGTCTTTCCGTTTATCAACGATGTAGGCGTAACGGTCAAGCAAAAGCCTTCTTCCTCCTCTTGTCGTTGGTATGAATTACATGGTCTTAAAAGAAACAACTATTAAATAAAATAATAATAATAATAATAATAATAATAATAATAATAATAATAAAAACATCGGCTTACCTTTACAACCTCTGAAGAGCGATTGCATCCGAGTCCAGGCAAGCAGGGCTAACGTTTGGTTGGTTTGGGGCGCGGCTAAAAACTTCACCTGACTTAACATGACTACTGTAGTTACATCGCCCGTTCTTTTGAGTTTGTGGTGGTGTTGGTGTGGATTAGCGGATGTCATGTTTTTGACCTAACCTCATGTTTTTTTTAAGGTCACCCTGTGTACATAAACCTCTCTCAGTCCTTGTAATTCACTAGTTAAATTGAAATTGGGGAAAATAATGCTGATTGTTTCCGAATAATGCTCATTATTTCCGACGTCTACCAGATATTAAGCACAAGACTGAAGCAATTTTTATAAAGCAATTACATTACAATTAATATATTTTATCCTTTAGTAAATGTGCAAAAAATACATTGCAAAGAAGAAAGAAAAAATTATAAAGGTCATATGTCCATTCGGCCAAATGTCCGTTCGGCCATTTGTCCGTTCGGTCTACTGTCCGTTTGGCCATTTGTCCGTTCGGTCTATTATCCGTTCGGCTAAATATCCGTCGGCTCGATGTCTGTTCGGTCAAATGTCCGTCCGTGAAACGTCCGTCGGCCAAATGTCCTTCGGTCATCTGTCCGGCCACGTCTTATAAGAAGGTCGTTCAGATATCTAGACGGTCCGTCCCTCTTAACGATCTTCAAGAGTGAAGTGCTTCCCCATCTGGAGTACTGTCACCCCGTCTGGTCCCGAGATATGCTACGGACTGTCAGTTGGTTGAAAATGTTCAAAGGAGGGCCACCAGACTGGTGCCTGCACTTCGGCACCTCAGCTACCCTGAGAGATTGGAGCGCCTGAACTTGCCAAGCTTATATTACAGACGGGCAAGGGGTGACCTAGTTGAGGTGTATAAGCATCTCAGGGGGCACTACTCAGTCGAGTGTCCTTACTTGGAGCTGGCGGACACTCGTCCCACAAGGGGTCACAGCTCAAGATTGAAGAAGCGGCAAGTTCAGAAAACTGTGAGGACAAACTTTTTCGGACTGAGGGTTGTAAACTCTTGGAACAACCTACCAGAGAGTGTTGTGACGGCACGAGTGCGAATTCTTTCAAGACTAGACTTGACCAACACTGGAGCGGGTTCAGGTACATTCAGGTGCCAGTGCATGCCCAGTATTTGCCAACAGTGCGAGACAGAGACGTGACCAATCGCCCGGGCAGCTAGGGAGGTGATCTTTTGGTGAAGAGGATAAATGAAAAGGAAAAATAATCAGAGACGTGACCGATCGCCCAAGCGGCTAACAAGCCGATCACTGGTGAAGAGGATAAAAAAGAAGTCACAGGAGCCAGTGCTAATAGTGAGTACTTTTCTTTTTAGTATGTTCTTTTTTGTTATATATTTTTTACTAAAAGTGTTATTTTATATTGATAGAAATGTTACAATGGACTTAAAACAAAAAAAAATCATCTGAGCATGCTTGAAAACATACATATCAACACCAACATCACTCAGATTGACCAACTACATCAATTTCTATAAGAAAAATAAACGTTTAAAGGTCAATATGGCGCCATCTTCAAAAATGGCCGCCATCTTGGATTTTAAAATGGCCAATCAGGCAGACTTGACTAGTAACCATTAGAGAATTACCATGCCAAATTTAG
Organism: Homarus gammarus; assembly: GCA_958450375.1. NCBI lineage: Eukaryota > Metazoa > Arthropoda > Malacostraca > Decapoda > Nephropidae > Homarus > Homarus gammarus. The sequence continues at coordinate 655,766 of CAUDMG010003059.1, forward strand.
TGTTTGTATCACCATTTGCATGATTCTCTTGAAAAATTTCATTTAGCTGCTCCATAAGTGTTTAGGACTTTAGGTTCATTTGGTGCTGGGTTAATAAAACATCATGCTATAATAATCAAGTTTTCCCCCAAAAAATCCCACACTCAACTCCAGATGAGTTATTACATTGTATTAAATTTCCGGTATTGTACTTCGTTTACACTGTGTGAAGAGCTGGCCAACCCATCAGCCCAGCACCATCACTACACTCCCATCCAGTGTCACACTGCTTGTCTCCATGTTGTCACCCAGAGGGTTGGTTATTAGGAGGGAAGAAGCTGTTTATTGTACTGTTTTTTGTACAATGTCTGTGTTACTTTATGTATTATGTATGATGTTTGGCATTTACTAAAGTAGTTTTAGAACTATTTATGCAAATTTTTTTGTTGTCTGGAAACTAACTAATTATTTCCATCCAAAAAACCACACTTTGCAATAAAATAATTCACGATATCTTCTGGTACCTGACCCACGAATTATTGTGACTACGGTGTATTCAATAAACAGGTTGTTAAAAGGTGAGATAAATCACAGTTTACTTTAGATGGATATTTTTTCAGTAAAATTGCCATACAAGTTGGCATTGGTCCATCAAACACACCACCAGTATAAGATTACAATCAATTGTAAGAGGAGGTCCTCGCTATATGTTGTTTCACATTAATTACATTGACTAATTGAGGAATGTGACGTAAAAATTCTCCGTTCTAACATCATTCCATCGTTTTTACTTGGTATAAACAACATCAGAACTCGAATCTCCCATACTATACCGCAATCTTATTACGTGAACCAGCATCCTTCTTGGTACTATTGTGTTCTATCACACTATGAGTAGTGGCTGAGCTTAACATTCAGCATTTACTATATCCGGATTTATCCTTGCAAAGGTTCAACAATGAGTGAAAAGCATAGTGCGGGTGCTGGTAGGGGGGGGGGGGGGAGAAAATGTGTATAAGTATTACAATAGGTATTAAGTAACATGTTATAAAGCTCAGCCACACCTTTAGGTGAGATAAACATATTTATAGGTTATGGTTAAATCGTTTTAAAAGTATAAGCTTTATTACACTATCTATTTTTTGTATTTAAACTAAAAATGCTTTTCTGTTTGAGTCATTGCTTAATATTATTAAAAATATAATCTTTCTGTTCTGTAAGTAGAAAATGACTTAAAAATCTCGGCCCTATTCTTACTTTATTATATTATTTCTTAAAGAAGAAATTGTTCCGCTTTGCCTTGTATCAACGACATTAACAGGGCAGCTGCCCAGGGGCCTCCACAATCTGGGGGCCTCCACATATCAGGGCTGGTTGACTTGAAACCACATGAATGACTCCAGTCATGTCTCACTTTTGTATGTGTGTGTGTGTGTGTTAGGAATTTGTACACTAACAATAAATATACAGTTAAAATAAAAATTTCAATGTTCTAATTTCCTCAATATAACTACATATGGTTTCAAAATTCTCCAAAGAAGTGTTCAAATTTCAAAATTTTCCCGGGGGGCTTACAGCGCCCCCCGGAACTCCCAGATGTTTAGGCTCGCTTCACTCGCCACCCCACCCTCTTGGGTAGTTATGATGAGGGGGGCACCCACAAAGAGGCTGCCCATGGGCCTCCTTAGGTCTAGATCCGGCACTGGACATTAACACTCTCATGGTCCCCATCCACTGTATTTACTTGTAGTATTCTTATGAGGAAAATTCCCCATTTAACGTTTTGTTTTAAGTTGTGCGCCCTTGGTCCCTAATCCAGACCTATATCAGGGACCCACTGTAAACAGTAAGTTGATCTAACCAAGGATAGTCCATGAAATCTGTTAAAAGTTTATTTGACAGGGACCCCTTAAACAAAAATGTAAGGGATTTGGCAATATTGACAAAATCAAAATACATGAACAACTAACAAGTGTAGGTCTCACTTAGGCTCACTGTTAAGTCTATCATGATGTTCAACCTTCGTATTATGAGAAAAATATACACATGGCTACATCATCATCTTATTCATGTTCACTACTAAATTAATATTTATAAACAGACATTCATACACTACACTAGTGAGTCAATCCTTTCGTATTAAAGCTGGACACAACTGAGGTTTACTTGTTTTGAGTCATTATCATACAAATAAAAGAAATCCATATTTATTGGTTATGAAATGACTAATCCAGACTTACTGAACACACACACACACGAGATAACTGAGGAGGATCACCACATACTTCAACTGCTGCAAGAACAAACATACCGGTATTATTCTTATGAGTTCTCTAATGTTTCTCAGTATTATTGACAAATATTTTCTAACCAGTAACCTAACCTAGAATACCATGACTGTAGGTGTGGTGCATTCACAGTGTGTTACTGGACTCATCCAAGAATTGTGACTAACACTTACACACAGACAACATACACTGGAGGCAGAGTTACACACAGACAACATACACTGGAGGCAGAGTTACACACAGCCAACATACACTGGTGGCAGAGTTACACACAGACAACATACACTGGTGGCAGAGTTACACACAGCCAACATACACTGGTGGCAGAGTTACACACAGCCAACATACACTGGTGGCAGAGTTACACACAGCCAACATACACTGGAGGCAGAGTTACACACAGCCAACATACACTGGAGGCAGAGTTACACACAGCCAACATACACTGGTGGCAGAGTTACACACAGCCAACATACACTGGTGGCAGAGTTACACACAGACAACCTACTTAACAAACTGATATAACACCTTACTGTAATAATTGGCTGCGTAATCATAAGTAATTCTTGTTTTGTATCACCATAAAATAACCAAAATATAAGATACAATAATTTTTTTTAACTGGTTTTCGTAAAATTTGAACGTAAAGTTCAACAACGTCTGCCCTAGTCGATTGACAGTCAAGTATGGCGGCTACACATAGTAGTGATCCCTGATATATGGCCCATGTAATTATCCTGATACATGGCCCTTGTAATTATCCTGATACATGGCCCTTGTAATTATCCTGATACATGGCCCTTGTAATTATCCTGATACATGGCCCTTGTAGTGATCCTGATGCATGGCCCTTGTAGTGATCCCTGAATAAATCATTCTCAAAGAATATACATACTGTAATGTATTGCAAATAATGTAAATAACAAGTTCCTTTTCATTTTCATTTTTCAAGGAAGAGAATTAATAATAATATTGAGCTCTAAATATTTATGATCATGACCAAAGGTTAAAATAAAATAGAAAATGAAGCAGCACAATATAACCAATCTCACTGACTCGTTCACATGTGGTTCATGACTCTAAGTTTTATCATTTCAGGTGCCCCAAAGACTGGTATTGTCTCCCAGGTACCACAAGCCACCTGGACATGTAAAATAATGGTATGCCTATAACAACAAAGACTAGAAATACAGTATGGTTTGCGGGAGGGTTGTAGTGACCCATTTTTAGTAAACAACACAATTTGCCTGGCAGATATCCAAAGCCAGATTCAAAAAGTTAATAAACAAATGTCACGGCATACATGGACATGTGGTTCTGTCGTGGCGGGACACAGATCCGTCACCCACAGCTTCTTCCACCATCACCCATGTCTACCCCTATACATACACACAAAATATTGTTCCTTAGCAATTTTCCCTAATAAAATGCCCCAAATTCTGAGCAATAGTTAATGAGATCAGGTAAGTATAGCAGAGGCCACAAGAGTAATGTCAGATATAAAATGAAAGGCCACTCACATCCACATATGAACACTGAAGCCACTTTAATACAAATTCTGAAATAAATTCATAGACAAAGAAAGGCAGCATTGGAACAAACCTTCCTTTAACATAAAGACAAGTTTCCCTCCTTTTGGATCATATGAGTAGTATGTTTGAGTAGCTGTAACTTACATATCATAATATGAAACACAATACAAATTGCGGTAGTTACTGACAAGTCCCTCATACACTGTAATAATAAATCACTTTTATTTTTCAAATATCACATATTAATAACAAAATGATAACGTGACTTGCCAGAAGCAAAATTTCATATCTGTATTGTTCTTTATTAAATTTTCAGTTATGATCAGAAATAAAGCCATTGAGTCATTGTCCTTCAGTAAGTATGTCCTGGACTCATTCTGTTGTTAGCACTTCAGTCATGCTCAGTATTTACCGTCACATATATCTTGCAGTTTCACAATTTGAGTAAGATATCATTATTAGTGTTTAAGAAGAGAACCACTTGTGAACAAACAGTATACAGTCTTCATACACTGAATGATTATAGAAAAAGGTTTTATATACAGGAAGGTTTGGAACTTTTAAAAATTCACAAATTTCAACATCCTGGAACAATGGCCTGGGACCATAACTGCATGAGCACATTTCCAAGAAGAAAAAACTAGATGGCACCTTCAAGTCATGCAATCACAGACTGTTATGTCTTCCAAAAACACAAGGAAGCACTGTCAATCGTAAACCATCATCTACTAACTTTTTTTAGATAAATATCTTCACATATCACAGATGTTTCAGATGTGAGACACATTGATGATGTGGCTGGAAGGGCGAGATTGTTCTCTTGCAGATCTAGAGAAGGCAGTTGACATGGGTTGAGATGGTGAATCCTGTCTCGCGTCTGATCGTCCTCGTGATGGAGACCTTGCATGAGACGCAGACCTCCTTCGAGAGTTTGACCTTGCACGAGACAATGACCTCTTCCTAGACGATGACCTCTTTTGGGAGGCCGATTTCCTACGAGAGGCTGATCCTTTATGAGAGGGTGAACCAGTTCGAGAAGGTGACCTGGTCTGGGCACTTGATGGGACGGACGGTGTAGTACTTGACACGGACACACAGAAAGGAGTTGGTGGATCATTCTGTTTGAGAGATGAAGGAATGAATTGTGAATTTCCATTTTATGGCTTAGGTAAGAATGTGAGTGACCTGTAAGATTGACCACCACTACGCTCTCCATGACAGAGCCAGGATATTTTCCCATCAAATTAGTACTGAAGTATTGATTCAGTGGTTGCCTTAGGAACAGTGAGGCTTCAGGTTAGGGATTCTCAACTCTCAGCAAAGCTCAGCTGCTTCGAACCTTTTCAGCTATAGATAAGCACCTGAAAATTCTGACAGTAAAAATCCAGACTTCTACAGTTCGTCCCCGAATTACGTACATCCGAATTACGTACAAACGGCCGATACGTACATCGTTTCTGAAGTCTTTAATTGCAAAAATATTGTCTTAAAAGGGCGAGCAATTTTTAAATTTGGCAGGCGAGCCAGCCGCACCGCGCCGCCACTATCACTGACCATGCAGACGACACGCTAGACGCACCAAAACAACAAGTGTGGTCATTGTGCATACAGTACTTCTCCTGTGAATTTCTGCCCTATTTTGTACACTTTACTCTGTGTGCAATGACTGGTGTAAAGCGTAAGAGTGGTGAAGCCAGTGGGAGGAGTAGTGTTCAAAAGCTTACCGTCCTCTGGCGCGCCGGTCCCAGAGAGGACGGCGCTGTACAGGACGTTTGTTTACTCCAGGTCTCGCGCACAGCGATGGTTATTTCGTTCATCTTTTCGTTTTATCCATGGAGTAAATTTAAAAGTAGACTTCGAGAAAACATTCAGTTAAAACACAAGGATATTAAAAGTTTGAGTCAATAGTACAATTTGTAGTATGTTTAATACAACATCTCTACAGAAATGCATAAACATGAAATTAACGCATCGGCGACTTTTGCCGGTCGGAACAACGCATCGGCTACTTTTGCCGGTCGGAACTCACGTCCTGTGGCGCGCCGGTACCTGGTAAGGTTTTGACCCCTGTTGTGGTGTCTCAGTATGATTCAGGAGAAAGCCCTAAGTCTTTTCAACGATCTAAAGAAAGATCACCCTGATGATACTGTGACATTCAATGCTAGCAATGGGTGGTTTAACCGATTCAAGGTGCGAAATAAGCTGCATAATGTTCGAGTGACTGGTGAGGCGGCGAGTGCTGATTGGAAAACAGCACAGGATTTTCCAGATAACCTTATAGGGTTGGGGGATTTTCGAGTTAAGTACATTTCGAGTTAAGTACAACCTTTTGGTCCCCATTATGTACGTAACTTGGGGACTTACTGTACTTGGATTTGACATCCATGGTAGCTCAGACATACAATGAGGCACAAATAATGATTGCAATACAAAATTTTCATGATGAGTTCAGAGAACAGCAGAAAATAAACAGATGCCAAAAAATTCATTATAAATAATCTGGAGAGGAAAGAAAATAATCAGATAAAGAAACAGATAGACAGAAGCTGAGAAAAGTAGCTAACACTTGTACACGAGTCACAATTATCAAATGCGGAAAGACTTCACAAATGAACAGAACATCTAGTGAGAATCATCATCTCTGAGGAAGACACAATGCCCCAGGCAATTAACAGAATACAGTAATGTCTAAATCAGCAATGACCCAATAATTCGTCGACAAAAAAATGACAAGAACTTATAAAAAAAAGTAAATGTAGGATGTACAGTTGGGCTCCACTCCCCCATTTACCACTTAGCATTGCCAATCTTCTCTCTCCCTGAGGGGCAAACCCCGAACTCTGAAGTGTGGAATTGAAGCATTACCTAGTGAACGGGAGGGAGAGAGTGTCGGGGTAGGTGTCTTTCTACGGGGAAGAGACGGGGTACTGAGAGTGAGGAGGGAAATTGTATATCAGTTGGGAGAGATTGCATTGCAGGATAATGCTTCAACATTGCTGGTAGGGTTTCCTCAGCTGAGTGTAATCGTCTAGCACCAGCCAGATGAAAATAATAAAGTTACGAGATGGAACTTCCCCAGCTGAATAAAATCATTTGGCGGAAGCCAGAATAAAGTAGACAAGGAGACATCATAGCAAAATATGTCTGGACAACACATATTTATTGTAATACAAAAATAGTTCAGTTGGCAGCTGTCCAGTATAGAATCAGCAAACCGCATCGTTCAGTTGGGCCAAGCAGTGAGGTTAAAGGGTAAAAAATGAAGACGTTATCAATAATAATAATAATAATAATAATAATAATAATAATAATAATAATAATAATAATAATAATAATAATAATAATAATAATAATATACTATCAATTAATAATAATAATAATATTATTATTATTATTATGAAACTTGTAATTTATGATGCAAAGCGATATAGCTGTTGCTTAATGGTCTTAAATAATAATTTATTTTGTGTTGTCAACTGGAAAGAGCCCTCAACTCCCCCCCCCCCCCCCCTCCCTGCCTCCTATTCTGGGGTGTTGATAGTCAAATCACTGCAGACAATTCATAGAGTAGAAAAATATTGTCCCTCTCATGTCGATGAGGCAGTTATGATGAGAATACAAACACAAGAGCTATTCAGTATTTTGACCAAGGGTCATGAGCTTATGAGGTAAAATCATATTTGTCTGATAATCCATTAACTGGTCACTGTATCCCATAGTCAGACTCATGCCAGAATGGTATTGGGACGTTTAGCCACAGACATTTGGGCCATGGGGCACAACCTATGGACGTTTGGGCCACACTCTGTATGTAGGATAGATGTTTGGGCCATGGGCCACAACCTATGGACGTTTGGGCCACACACTGCATGTAGGATAGATGTTTGGGCCATGGGCCACAACCTATGGACGTTTGGGCCACACTCTGTATGTAGGATAGATGTTTGGGCCATGGGCCACAACCTATGGACGTTTGGGCCACACTCTGTATGTAGGATAGATGTTTGGGCCATGGGCCACAACCTATGGACGTTTGGGCCACACTCTGTATGTAGGATAGATGTTTGGGCCATGGACCAAAAATTTCCTAATTGTAAATTTGAATCCCCTTAATACCCTGGGAGCCTTTCAGCAGGAGCCTTCATGGTTAGGTTAGGTTAGATTAGGTTATTATGTTGTTATTATATTACTTTGACCCAAGAACTAAACGTCCGTGGGCCAAACTTCCTACATTCTGCCAGAATACAGAGATAATCAAGAAGTTATATAAGGTGCAACAATTAAAACACTCAAAATGTGTTGAAAATGACATTTATTCTAAGTAACGCTTAATTATGTGAACAAGTAGCTAGGACTAATAACTCCCACACCCTGGTTGCTTGAAATACTGAGTACTACTTATGTTCTCATCATAACTGCCCCATAGAAATCAGAGGACACAACATTATTCTTCTCTGTAAATTGTCTGTAATGATTCAACTACCAGAGTAGGAGTTGGGAGGCAGGAGGCAGGAGGGAGTAGGAAGTCGAGGGTTCCACCAGAGACTGTGTCCAGGGCTGCCACCATACCCAATGCACAACATGGAAACTATATTATTTAACACCTTTAAGTAACAGTAATATCACTTTGTATCATCCTCTAAATTGCACATTTGATAATAGTAATAATAATAATAACAGTCTTTATCGTCTACCCTTTAACCTCACTGTTTGGCACAATTGAACTATGTGGTTTGCTGATTCTATACCCGACAGCTGCCAACTGAACGATTTTTTTTCACATCAAGTTTGTATTACAATAAATATGTGTTGCCCACTTCCTAATAATTTTGATTGATATATAATTAATCCTTTCACCATGATGTCATCTTATCTATTTTATACCGGCTTCTGCCAGACGATTTTATTCGGCTGGGGAAGTTTCATCTCGCAGCCAAGGGGTTAAACAAAACTTTGCTGCTTCTACAATATGTAGTTTCAAACATATCCATAATCCATTTGGTCATAAATGCCCCCTGTTTGCAAAGGAACACCTTACTTAGAGCATGCATTCATCCCCCTCTTATCCTATTGTAACTTTATTATTTTCATCTGGCTGTGCTAGACGATTACACTCAGCTGGCGAAATCCCTATGGTCAAAACATTATTTTGTATTTTAATTTCTCTCAACTGATATACACTTTCCTTCCTCACCACCTCCAAAAAGGCACTTACCCTGACACACCCTTCACTCTCCCTCCCTCTCATTAGTGAATGATTCAGCTTCACAGTTCAGGGATCGGGGATCCACACCTCAAGGAGAGAGAGGATTGGCAACACTAAGTGGTAAATGCAGGAGTGGAGCCAAATGTACAGTACATACAGTACAATACAGTAGAACCTTGCCATTTGTGGGTTTGTGACCCAATTTTGACGATTGACGGTAAGCAGATGGTGGCTTTGGTGGCAAGCTTGCAAGCCTTTTCACGTCGTGCAACGAGCCACCTCAAGCTTCCACAGCATCTCCTCTCCCTCTGTTCACACTCAACCATTGGCTGTGATGCAGCATCTCATGTTATACTCTCAAAACTTTAGTGTTTCTGTGTGAAATGCCCCTAAAAGACTGCCTAGTGTCAGTGCGAGTGATGCTAGTGGAATGAAATGTAAAAGGCAGAAGTCAGGTGATGACCCTGACAAAAAAAGTTGAATATTTGGTAAGTTAAAAGAGGAGATCAGTGTTGCCATGGCTGGTCGGTTGTTTGGTATAGGTATACAGTAGTGCACTAAGGTAGTAAAAGTTGCTATTCGCGGTTTCGCCTATTCTCGCCATTCCTTGAAACCTGACCCCAGCAAATAACAAGGGTTTACAGTACAGTACAGTGCAGCTATACACCAATAATAAATACAGCATATTACATTACATTATATCTTATCAGTATTTTAATGTACAGCCCAATCAGTCTAACATCAATAGTAGGCAAATTACTGGAAGCAATCATCTCAAACTCTATTCGAAATCACCTGGAGGAGCACCAATTGATCAATGATTCCCAGCATGGCTTCACAAGCGGGCATTAATGTCTAACTAATCTATTAACATTCTTTTCATCAGTTTTAGAATCGGTGGACGAGGGGCCCAATTATGATGTGGTATATCTCGACTTTAGCAAAGCCTTCGACAGAGTCCCCCACGAAAGACTAATTAGAAAGGTAGAAGCACATGGCATCAGAGGTAATATCCTTAAATAGATTAGGGCGTGGTTACAGGACAGGAAACAGCAAGTTAGCATTAACGGCACTAAATCCCATTGGAGCAACGTCACTAGTGGAGTTCCCCAAGGCTCAGTACTTGGACCATTATTATTTATTATATACATAAACGACATAGATATCGGCATAGACAGCAACATAAGTAAATTTGCTGATGACACTAAAATAGGGAGTGTTATTAAATCTGAAGAGGACTCCGCAAAACTACAGGTAGATCTAAACAAATTTTTCGAATGGTCTGAAAATTGGCAGATGAAATTCAATGTGGACAAATGTAAAGTACTCAGTATAGGCGATGTAAACAGGAAAACCAGTTACCAGATGAACAGCGATGCCATTGAGAAATCCGTCTGCGAGAGAGATTTAGGAGTACTGTACTGATAAGAAGGAACTTTAAGCCAAGTAAGCAATGTGTTTTTGCTCGTAACAAGTCTAATAAAGTACTTGGGTTCATACAAAGGAGTGCTAGTTACAAGACTAGCGAGGTCATCCTAAAACTGTATCTTGCGCTTGTAAGACCACACCTGGATTACACAGTTCAGTTCTGGTCACCGTATTACAGAATGGATATAGAATCCTTGGAAAGAATTCAGAGGAGAATGACAAGACTAATCCCAGGCATTAGGAACCTTGAGTATAGAGACAGGTTAAAACATCTTAATTTGCACTCCCTCGAGAGGCGTAGAGCGAGGGGCGACCTGATAGAGGTGCATAAATGAAAGTCAGGGCTAAACAAAGGGGACATTACAAAGGTACTCAAACTATCCAACCAGGAGCGAACTCGTAACAATGGTTTTAAATTAGACAAATTTAGATTTAGGCGCGAAATAGGTAACCACTGGTTTGGATACAGAGTAGTGGATAAATGGAACAAGTTACCAAATATCATCATTAACTCAAATACGCTGGATAGCTTCAAACATATGTTGGATGCTTATATGAGCAATAGGTGTAAATGGGACTGCCCAGTATGGGCCATTAGGCCGCTGCAGTTTCCTCCATTCTTATGTTCTTATATATAGCATACATATATTTTTAAAGCAAAACAGTAGTGTCTGTCCATACATCAGTTGGACATATGGACAGTTTTGTTCATATCTCTGAAAGATTGTAAGTTGAATGTTAGCATATAAAGAAGAACTGTACTACAAACAAAAGAGAAAACATAAAGTAAAATAGATGCTGCTGCTTCTGGTGACATTAAGAAGAAAAGACATGCTATTAGTTTTGATGAGAAAATTTACGGGTAAATGATCTTCAAAATGACCAGAGAGCTGCCCTTGTATGCCCCAGCATTAATTTATCTTCTCATCTGTAACTACTCCTTAAGTCCAGTATGTAAGTATGGAAATTATTTTGGGTATTTCCACTGAGAATTTGTGACTTGTAAATATATTAGCTGATAATTTGCCCAAAGGAGTTCTATAACGTGGAGGTTCATTGTTGAATGTGTTTGCTGTTAAGGTTAGATCACTGATATCTCAATACGTTATATGTAATGCTTGGTTTACTTGTATAAATGATGATGATGGATTATTATTCTTGGTCTGATGAAAGTAAGGTATTTGAACATCAGATTTGTTAACTGATTGAGAAGAGTTAACTAGTTCTTATTTGATTTGATTTTGTATATCAGTTTTGCCACTTATCAGCTTACTAGCCTTTTATGCGCTGTATCCAGTGTTAGTACAGGAGGAAACCTGGGACCAGGAAACTTGTGGTATTATGTAGTGAGGGTCACACAGGATAACACCCTTCTCACGTGTGTCCGGGCCGAGGCTCGAACCCTTGAAATGGTGTTGAGAGTTAAGCGTGTTAACATTTATTGTATTTGTATTTGTACAGTATTTTAGATCACTTAAACATGCACCTTGTTCCAGGGCTGCCAAGATGTAAAAGGGGCGGTCTTTTAAACTGTTTGTATCCTGCGCGATCTTTTGTTTGATCAAAATAGCGAGCATGACGTGAACTTGGACCACTTGCATGTGATATCACCCACCACCAACTAAGGGGAAGACAACTTCAAGCTCACCAAGTTATCATGCAGAACGAATATAAGAAAATACTTCTTCACATACAAGAGCTGAGAGCAACATTGGGCTTCAAAATAGCCCTGGACAAATTATCAAGAATATCTTGATACTCTCATGAGAAATTTGACACAGTTACTTCACTGTTTTAATTTTGTTTGCACATGCGTATTGTACATAAAACAATGCATTTTAGTTACTTGCTCCAAAAAATACTATGTATGCATACCTTTGTTTATTAATTAACATTTGGTAGTGTATTGGGCCCGCTGTTGTTTGTTTGTTTCATAAATGATATGCCTGACGTTGTACACTCCTCCATACAAATGTTTGCCAATGATGGCAAGTTATTTCGGGAAATTAAGAACCAAGCGGACTGTGAAGAGCTGCAGAAGGACCTCTGTGGGCTCCAGGAATGGTCGAAGGAATGGCTGCTGAGATTCAATGTCACGAAGTGTAAGAGGATGCACCTGGGGCGTACCAACGGTAAGGAGGCGTACCATATGTCCCAACGGGATGAAGAAAATGTACTAGTTGAGACTGTGTGTGAGAAGGACCTAGGTGTGTATGTTGACAATGAGCTGAAGTTCTAGGGCCATTGTGAGAAAAAGGTAAATCAGGCAAATAAATTATTGGGTCTTATAAGAAGGTCGTTCAGATATCTAGACGGTCCGTCCCTCGTGACGATCTTCAGGAGTGAAGTGCTACCCCATCTGGAGTACTGTCACCCCATCTGGTCCCCGAGATATGCTAGGGACTGTCAGTTGGTTGAAAATGTTCAAAGGAGGGCCACCAAACTGGTGCCGGCACTTCGGCACCTCAGCTACCCTGAGAGATTGGAGCGCCTGAACTTGCCTAGCTTATACTACAGACGGGCAAGGGGGGACCTAGTTGAGGTTTATAAGCATCTCAGGGGGCACTACTCAGTTGAGTGTCCTTACTTGGAGCTGGCGGACGCTCGCCCCACAAGGGGTCACAGCTCAAGATTGAAGAAGCCGCAAGTCCAGAAAACCGTGAGGGCAAACTTTTTCGGAGTGAGGGTTGTAAACTCTTGGAACAATCTACCAGAGAGTGTTGTGACGACACCGAGTGTGAGCTCTTTCAAGAAAAGACTGACCAACACTGGAGCGGGTTCAGGTACATTCAGGAGCCGGTGCATGCCCAGTATTTGCCAACAGTGCGTGACAGAGACGTGACCGATCGCCCGGGCGGCTAGCGAGCCGATCTTTTGGTGAAGAATATAAAGGAAAAGAGACGTGACCGATCGCCCAAGCGGCTAACAAGCCGATCAGTGGCGAAGAGGATAAAAGTAAAAAGAAAGTAAAAAGTAAATAAAATATCTACTAACAATGTTTATTATAACCAAGTTTTTCTAGCAGCAAAATTATTTTAAATAGAAAGCTAATTATTTTTAGCAGCTGCCTTATGGTGTCATCCACAAGGCAGTTATAGTGAACAAGACACATGATATTACTTTCACTTTAGTTTCATGTGTGTGTGTGCGTGCATGCGTGCATGCACACACACACACAGACACATGCATGCACGCATTGCATGTGTGTGTGTGTGTGTGTCCACTAGGAGGTAGGGAAGTTGCATAGCTAAGAACCATCTTTTGATATTTAACTAAGAAGGTCTGTTTAGGTATTTAATATGTTGACCCTCACTAAACTCTGATACAATCTTCTATTGACAGTTAAGATATATTCCCACAAACTACTCAGTCATTACGAGAAGGACCATGAGACATGAGTCACGTTATGATCTATATAACCTATCCATCAACTATTTTCCAGATGTTAACAGTAGCAGAAAAAAGGAGTTTTGTAATACATTAACTCTTAACATTCCAGTACTGATAACTAAATGAATGCTACCATTAACAACATCATACAGGACTCTGTGAGAAAGTGCTGTGTGTGTGGCAGGAACGATCAATATAGCCACACTATAATTTGACCTCTGACTTCTTGTTCACATGCTCATTCTATTTCATATTTTGGAGTCTGGTTCACCTTCTTGCAAAATCTGGCATTTCTACCGAAATCAGAGTTCATTAAATCCAAAAAGAATTATGAGAGTTATGATGTAATATGTCAGAGAGAGACGATAATGATGTGCCAGCCAGCAGTAAACACACACTTTATACTGACTGTTTTAATTGTATCAAATACAAAGTCCTCATTTAATATCAGAATGCTTTGAACAATACAATGCTTCTTCATTAATGGTTTTAAGGTATTATTGGAGTCAAATCCTGCACACCAACTGCCCTCATTTCCTGCTTCTTTAAGCTCACTCATTCACTACAGTTTTCTAATAATTTCTTCAGCAAAATCTCTTATATAATTACTGTACCCAGAACTTATACAACAAGAGAGTAAACAACTAGCATGAATCACAACAAACTACTATGAATCAAAACAAACAACTAGCATGAATCACAGCAAACAACTAGCATGAATCACACCAAACAAATAGCATGAATCACAGAAAACAACTACCATGAATCAAACCAAACAACTAGCATGAATCACAACAACCAACTAGCATGAATCACAGTAAACAAGTAGCATGAATCACAACAAACAACTATCATGAATCACAGTAAACAACTAGAATGAATTACACCAAAACTAGCATGAATCACAGCAGCCAAGTAGCATGAATCACAACAAACAACTACCTGTAGAATGAATTACACCAAACAACTAGAATGAATTACACCAAACAACTAGAATGAACTACACCAAACAACTGGAATGAATCACAGCAAACAACTAGAATGAATTAAACCAAACAACTAGAATGAATTAAACCAAACAACTAGAATGAATTAAACCAAACAACTAGAATGAATTACACCAAACAACTGGAATGAATCACAGCAAACAACTAGCATGATTCCCTTAAGGAGGAGATAGTAATGTGTGTGATGTCACTAAGGAGGGGAGAACCACTCCTTCCCTGGCTGCATCATAAAGTTATCACAGTTATATGACAAGAAATAATTTTACAATGACTGGTAACTAAGAGGCGGGTAACTGTTTTATTTAGACACCATCCACCTCTCAAGGCCAGACACTAAAAGCAATAAAAAGTGGTATGAGGTGTAACAGGGTATTAATAGAGAGATAAAATACCACTCACTCCTCTTGTTATATCTACCTAAGCAGAGCAAGTGTACTTGTTGTGGCTTAATGGTTAGAACTGCCTGAATCAGAAGCAGTCAACCCAATTATGGCTAAAGGGGTTGACACAATATGAGATGATGGAGAGACAACCCACACTGACTCAGGTTATCAGTGATGGATGGAAGTCATCACTCACAGGTGGGTTGAGCCCGTACAGTTGTCAGTAGTGGCAGGTCTCATAGGTCACTCACCATAAATACTCATGTTCCTGATATATAAATTAAGCACAAAATTTGATTGATCTAGTACATACTAAAAATATAATTGTATTGTTCAGTATTTATGTTTACTACAACACATATGTCTTATCTCATACATGGCAACATATATCTCACCTCACATGTAGCAACATATAAACAGTTGGTAGCAGTGTTCACTTGGGAGTTCAATCTTGTTTCAACTTCAACAGCATCTGAGGCACTCTGAGTACTTAAAGCATCACTAAAATCATCAGAACAAACGGATGATACTTCGACATCATTCTTATTCTGACTTGTATCACAGGCACACTCCTCTAGTGCTCCACCATCTTCGACACACACCTCTGTAATATGAAATAATAAAAAATAAAAATAAAAAAAAATAAAAAAATAACCCACTGTCACAGTTCCATTTTCCCTATAAAAAAATTACTATATGAACTCTTGAAAACTCAAGTACTGTACATGTTTGCGGAACAGGAGACAGGATATAACTATGTGATAGCAGTAATTATGAACACTGTGTGCAATGCAATTATATGAATCATTGTAAATGAACAAGAGCACAAGCAATATTTTGAACACTGTGAGTACAGGTTGAGGATATGAACAAGTATATGTGGACACTTCTACCAGTCTTAACCAAACCCTTACAGCTCTCTGGCAACTGTATTAATTCCCAGGGTGACTGTTTTTAAGCCTTTATCCTTCCATTATATCTCATCTGATATCAAAGAAAAAATCAATCCTAGCTGTTATGATTAATCAGGACCATAACCATATTTTCTAGTCACTCATAAATTTCAATGTAAGTGACAACCTACTGAAGGCAAATAAAATTATGTCACACAATTCAAGTGTACTGTATTAGTGTGCCCTCAAACTGTATATTAGAGGCAATGAAGAGTATCTGCATATTTCACTATACAGTGTGGACAGTATACACATTACCTGGGTAGTTCAATGAACCTCTGTACCTGAACTGAACTGTAATGTAAACTCTTATACAATACACCTGTACTGTAACTGGAGAGAAGCAAGGTACAGTAACTTATTACAAACGAGGCAAGGTATTAAATCTAGATTTTTAAATCTTATATTCTAATAATGTACAATAAAGGTGTAGAGTTGTAAAAAACGAAAGGAATTTAGGAATAAGGAAAAGTTTGGAGGCCTGAAGAATGCCGGCAATGCAACAAGGGAGGGTGGTTGAGGTGTTAGCTGACAGCTGAGATGGCGTTCATGCCATGTAAACAAAGCATCAGAGATTTAAGATGATGCAATAACACATCAGGGGTCAAGTGAGGGATTTTCTTTTCTGTAGAGAACTTACCCTTAATTGTGTAATTTAAATTTAAGTCAGTGTTGTATAACAGTACAGTACTAGGGTGCAGTGATATAATTATTATAGAGGTTGGCTCAGTGTTTCATGCTGTTTACTTGTTTCCAGCTTCTTTCAAGTACAGGTATAAAACTATAACTGTACAGGCATCCCTGATAAACGGTAATGATGCATTCCTAAAAACCGATCGTGAAGTGAATAATTGTATATCGAACAAGTTTTAGCATGGTGTCATTAGGGTTATGTTCCAGTTATGGGTTTTACCCAAATAGAGCCAAATACAGTGATCCCTCGGTTAACGAACGCCTTCGTTAACGAAATTTCGGTTAATGAATTACCTTCCATAAGAATATTCAATTCGGTTAACGAAAAAAATTCGGTCCAATGATTTTCCAACTGAACATTCCCGTTGTCTCGCGAGGGTTGGTAGGCCTGAATGTGGGACATTTCGTACTTAATTTGGTAGGCCTTAAGTCGCTATTTCATTGACAATATTGAATTACTTTGTTACAATATGACTGGAGAATGTCACTATATCTAGATAAGTTAAACTGTATGTTATAATTAATGTTCAGCACACCATGGACTACAGTAACCTTGAAAGTGCATGAGTTGCATTATATGTTTGGCAGAATTAGTGGATATAATAAAGGAATAAGATTATTTTGCAAACGAATTTTGAATCTGTATTTGTACTGTTACTTCACTTTGGCTGCCACATTATGTCATTCTTTATTCGTATTGGAAAATATACCACGCTCTTCCTAAACATCTGAATAGCTCCACAGTTATGCATGCCCTCATAATGAAACCCGGCCCAACGACGTTTTACCATACTGTCGATAATTCCGGAAAGTCTAGTACTGTACTGGGTTTCGTTTCGGAGTGCCGATCACTTGTTTCGAGCAAACGTGGCCGAATCCATACACGCGCAGGGTTACCAATGCGAGGAATGCTTCAGGGGCCTTTTTGAACACTTCGTTTGTAGCATCACTTTGTTTTGTGCAGGAATTGTAATGGAAGCTTTTTACTGAGAGTACATCATAAGTTTCAACAAAACAAAATCTTAACTCTACAATGTAGGAAATACATATAACACAAAAACAAACTTCATAAATACTATCCTGTACATAAACAAACATTATAATGCAACAATTAAAACTGTGGAAGAGAGAGGTATGTGCGTGTGTGTACAACAGTGTGTGTGTGTGTGTGTATAGCCACACACAGGGTGGTGATATGCATCTAGAGTGGCAGCATTATTTTAATGTTAAGGTGCAAGCACTACTTGCTCCCTCTCGCTTCGACCTGCCGCCTCTGGCTAGCCCTCGTGGCGAACAGGGAAGCAACTTGCATAAGTCTTCCCCTGCCAGAGCAAAGTCTCCTCACCATCAAGACTCCTGCTGTACCTCCTCGTGGCAACACATGGTAACTGGGTGCCTCGTGGGCCCAGGCTAGATCAGCAGGGGATCTCGGAGTAGCAGTGGGCCCCAGAGATTTGGCGCATAGGCCCACTGGCATGTGGACACGTCCTGGCACCTACCAACCACCGCCCCGCTGCCTTGTGGATTAACCTTGGCAGGTATAAAGCTACAGGGGTAAACCCCAAACAAAAAATCTGCAGTGGAGCCCCGCATCAGGCAGACATGCTTACAGAGCTCCAACAAGAACCCCAACGGCGGTGTAGGCAGAAGAGGTGACCACCATGGAAAGCCAACAAATACACCGGTGAAGGACAGGCTACTAAGACAAAGCCCAATAAACTGGGCTATCGACAGTCCATTGGGACTCTTCCTCTCTCCAGTCACTGCAACCCTTGCACCAGTGGATCAGGAAAAAGGAGAGCCAAGATGTGTGGTTGCAGCCAGTGCTCCTGCCTCACAACATAAATCAACTCACGTGCTGTCAACATCCAGTTCATTATACCTCTCATTATCATCAAAACCCCTATACCCCAAAAAGTCTTATGGCGACAGGGACAGGTACAGTTGACTGCCGGGAGTCTCTAGTCACAACTCTACACAGAGGCGGCACAGATAAAATGGTCGTTTATGCATTTGGATCTACGCAGCAGTGCAATCCGGTCCTGTGTGTACGACTGAGCAGCCCTTTCGGGGAGCCACTCTGCTCACCCCACATGGGGAGGGGGCCAGAAAAGGTGCCCTAAGCATTGCCTGCCTAAGAAGTCAACCTGACTGGGCAACCACACCCAGTAAATTCATCCTTATACAGTACAGTCGAAAACACAACCAAAATCACAGATCCAAGCAAAGACAAACCAAACAACCTCTTATGGTCACTGCATGGAATGTCAGGACCCTTCTGGATACTGGCACATATGCCCCTCCTGAAAAAGGAACTGCCCTTGTGGCAAAAGACTGGTTACGTATAACATCGACATAGTAGCCATCAGTGAGTACCGGCTCCCAGATGAAGGCCAACTCGCAGAATAGGGGTCTGGCTACACCTTCTTCTGGAAGGGTAAGCCTGCTGCAGAGAGAAACACATTTATGGAGTTGGCTTTGCCATACGCCAACACATCCTACACAGGCTAACTGAAATGCCTGTTGGGATCAACGAGCTCCTAATGACGCTTCGAATCCCACTGAATCACTATCGTCATGCCTTCTTCATCAGTGCTTATGCCCCAACACTGGATGCAGAGGATGACATCAAGGAAGCCTTTTATGCCGACCTTGACAGAGTGCTAACCTCTATCCACAGAGAAGACAAGGTTGTGCTCCTTGGTGACTTCAATGCCAGAGTTGGCAGAGATGCTGGCATTTGGCAGGGAACCAATGGGAGAAATGGACTAGGCAAGAGTTATCCAAATGGCCTAGTCCTCATCAGCAAGTGTGCTGCACACAACCTCACTATCACCAATACCTTGTTTAGGCAGGCTGACAAGTTCAAGGGTTCATGGCAATATCCACGATCCAAACACTGGCATCTCATTGGCTACTTCATTGTCAGAGAAAGATATCGCCGAGAGGTCCTCATCACCCATCCCATGTATGGCTCAGACCACTGTGACACTGATCATCGACTTGACAGATGCAAACTCTCACTTCATGTCGCCCCAAAACGGCGAAGGCAGCAAGCCTCCAGAAGAGGTTTTAATACCAAGCGGTAGCACATGCTTTCAGAGGGCAGGTCGAACATGGGCTTATAAACAACCCAACAGCAAACAACGTGAATCCCAGTGCCGAACGGGATACTCTTAATACTGTTATGACAAAAACCTGAAGAGAGACCCTTGGCCAGATCAAAAGAACACACCAGGACTGGTTTGATGTAAATGACCCAGCAATCAAAGTACTCATCGATGATAAACGTGCTGCTTTTACCGACTGGCAGAACCACCCTGAGTCTCGGACCAAAGTTGATACCTTCCCCCAGAAGAAGGCGGCAGCCCAGCGGGAAATTCGCAATCTAAAGAACAACTGCCTTAAAAATAAAGCATGAGAAGCACAAAAAATTGCACATCAGCACAAGATGCGCCAATTTTTAAGTTCCACTAAAACATTTTATGGTGTAGCCCCCCACCGCTCATCTGACGGTAACCTCATAATTAAAAACGACGAAGACCTCCTTCAGCGCTGGAAAGAGCACTACCATTCATTGCTCTACTGAAACACCGATGTGGATGTCCTGACTACCCAGCAGGTCCCTCAGCATCCAGAGCTGACTCACCTCAGCTATCCTCCATCCCTGGATGAGGTAGCTACTGCCATCAAAGAGATGGAAAGTAACAAAGCCTCAGGGCCTGATGGAATCCCAGCTGAGGTGTATAAAGCAGGAGGACCTCTGCTTACCAGCCGTCTCCACTCTCTCCTGGAGAATATATGGGAAAAGGAGGAAATCCTCCAAGCTCTTAAGGATGCCTCCATTGTCAATATTTATAAGAACAAGGGAGACCAGTCAGACTGTGGCAACTACTGTGGGATGTCGCTGCTCTCTGTAGGACTCCTAAAAAGACTTCTTCCTGAGGCAGAAAACTTTCTCCCAGAATCTCAATAAGGTTTTAGACCATCACGTGGCACCACTGACACAATCTTTGCAGCCCGCCAGATACAGGAAAAGTGCAGAGAACAGCCTCGTGACCTGTACATGGCTTTCATCGACTTAACCAAGGCCTTTGACTCGGTCAACAGGAAAACCCTCTGGTGGACCCTCAGCCATTTTGGCTTCCCACCAAAATTCATCGCCATTGTGAGGCAACTCCATGATAGCATGAAAGGCAGTGTCCTGCATAACGGCACCCAATCTGAGTTCTTCCCCATCCAAATAGGGGCTAAACAAGGGTGTGTACTGGCACCAAATCTCTTTTCCATCTTTTTGGCTACCTTCCTTACTCGTAACAGTGCCAATTTAGCCAGGGGGATGAACATCGAGTACCGGGTGAAGGGGGGGGGGGTCTTTTCAACATAAGACGACTCCAGGCAAGAACAAAGCTGTCGGCAGCTTCGATTACGGAACTTCTGTATGTAGACGACCTTACCCTTGTTGCTCACACTGAACACTACCTACAGGAGATCCTGAACACATACACAGACGCATATGCACACTTCGGCATTGAGGTGAATGTACGTAAGACTCAGATTCTCTTTCAACCTGCCCCTGGTTCAGACACACCTCCACCATCCATCCACCTCAAAGGTACTCCCCTCTCTATTGTTGCCAACTTTCTGTTTATCGGCTTCCACCTGTCCACCACCGCAGACATCGATGAAGAGATTCAGCATCGAATCAGATGTGCATCTCAAACCTTTGGCAGACTCCGAAATCGTGTCTTCAGGCGTAGGGAGCTGAAACTATCTACAAAGCTGCACGTATATTGTGCAGGGGTCCTCCCCACCCTGCTATATGGCAGTGAGACATGGGTCACAGACAGGAGGCACCTCAAGGCACTTGAAAACTTTCACCAACGTAGTCTACGTTCCATCCTCTGAGTTCGCTAGGAAGGCAAGAGAACAAAAGCCAGTATTCTTGCTGACACCAACTGTAGGAGCATCAAGGCTACCATTATCCATGAACAACTACGTTGGACTGGCCATATTACCGGCATGGATGACAGTAGACTGCCAAAGCAGCTACTTTACAGTCACCTAACGAATAGTAAAAGTAACGCCGGCGAGCAACTGAAAAGGTATAAGGATAGTCCTAAGACAAACCTGAAAAAATGGCAAATCGACCCCCTCACCTAGGAGTCGATTATTCCACATCGTAACGCTTGGAGAAGCACCGCACGAGAAGGTGTCAATGCTTTCAAGTTAGCCCGACTGCAAACAGAGGCAGACAAGCGCCAACGCCGGAAAGACGCTGCCACTGCCCCTCCTGCAGTAGATGAAGCCCTCCACATGTGCAACGAATGTGAATGACGCTGCAGGTCCCGTATCGGTCTCTTTAGTCACCTCAAAACTCACTAACCTAGGTGACATCCCTAATAACTCATATCATTGTATCATAGCTGGAAGATCGTTATACTCGATTCCGAGTGACAGCAAAGTAAGTTCTGTACAGTAGTAGTAGTACAACAGGTCGCATGGAGGGAGGCTGGGAGGCAGGGAGGGAAGGAGGAGGAACTTCTTACCTACGATATAACAAAGTTACAATACAGTGCATAAGCATAGTATAAAAAATAATTGAGTAAACTATATTAAAAACGTGTATTTACTCAATAAATACTCATATGAGTAGAAGATTGAAAGGGGAAGTGTGCGTGTGAGTGAGAGAGAATGGTGAATACAAAGCATGGGGGATAGGGAGGTGGTGGGTGGTGTTTCCATGGCGATATTATCACCCAGTCTTGCACTGTTTTTGCATCAAGTACCAGCTGTTACCTCTTTGAGCCTTCCACATGCTCTGCTTTGCTGCTACAAGCTGCTGGCTGTTCATATAAAAATGATTTTAGTGACTTCAATTGGATGATTTTAGTGATTAAAAATTGATGAAAGATGCTGTTGGTGATTGAGCCAGTATAAAATTAAATTGGATATTTCAGTGAACAAATTTCAATGTCAACATTTTCATCAGGTAATAACAACACTGACAATGAATGTCACTTAAAGAAAGAGTGGGAAGTGGAGTGTGATGTGGGTCGCTGGGAAGATGATTAGGCTTGTTCATCACATCCCCAGTCGCAGGAGCGGACATGGATTGTGCACAGCCAACCACAACCGCTTTCTTTTCAAACAAGGCAGGTCATATAAAACGCACTACAGGGCCTTTACAACCACTACAGGGACTTTTATTGCAATGACAACAACAGCTACAGTCATCCACGAACTATGCACTGCAAAGAAGTCTTACTACCCAACCAATTACAGTATATGCCAGATGCTCCCCCAGCCTGACACAACACATCCTGCCTATCAGCCCACTCACCAAAATGACACTGATTTAGTGGAAGAATTTGAAGTCATTAGGTAATTGGACAATCTCAGGATCAATCACTCAACCACTCCCATTGATTGACCTACCAGTGAAGCTCTACAAGGAGCTCTCCCCAGAACTAGCTAAACCTTTCTGCTTCATTATCAATACTTCTCTCAGTCAGGCAAGATGTCCAACTGATTGGCAGACTTTATATGTGTAGCCATTGCCCATCAGAGGCTATTGGAATCCAAACATGACCAGCACAGCAGGGGTCTATTAACGTCCCGGCGAACACGTGCAGCCTAAACATTTTCGTGTGATCACCGATTTATTTTGTATTTTTATTTTTATTTTTTTTACGGGCATAAGCCCACCTGGGCACAGGTCACTGACCCACATTGGGGCCGCCAGCAGCAGCAGCAGCAGTCGCTAAATAAGCAAATTAACTTCTTCACAGGTGATAGGGTGATTCTATACATGAATGAGGTAAGAGCAACCTCCACCCCCATAGCTCATTTTCCAATTTTTTTTTCTGCTCCTATGAATTAGTCTTTTGGTAAAAAGGCTCCATAGATTATCAGCAATTTGGAAAAATGAAAAATTCTTCCACCACACAGTGTTTTTTCAGCTTTCTCGATTACATTTAACGCAATTTAGAAAAATATCTGATATCTGTGGCTGTCGCCTTCATTGACTTCACCAAGTTCATTTGGCATATACAATCACAACTTAATTATCAACAAAGCCATCGATCGCAGGTTTCAGAGAAGTCTCATACCATAGTTTGTAGACTTCCCTAGTGATCGACGCTGAACTGGATATAAGAGGGAGGGAGTGTGTGTGAGGGAGGGAGTGTGTGTGAGGGAAGGTGTGTGTGTGTGTGTGTGTGAGGGAAGGTGTGTGTGTGTGTGTGTGATGGAGTAGATGTGTGTGTGTGTGTGTGTGTGAGGGAGGGGTATGTGTCAGGGAGGGGGTGTGTGTGAGGGAAGGTGTGTGTGAGGGTGAGTGTGTGTGAGGGTGGGTGTGTGTGCCGGTGGGTGTGTGTGAGGGAGGGGGTGTGTGTGAGGGTGGGTGTGTAGAAATGTGTGAGGGAGGGTGTGTGTGTGAGGGTGGGTGTGTAGAAATGTGTGAGGGAGGGTGTGTGTGTGAGGGTGTTTGTGAGGGAGGGTGCGTGTGAGGGAGGGGGTGGGTGTGGGATGAGGTGTGTGAGGGAGGGGTGTGTGTGAGGGTGGGTGTGTGTGCGGGTGGGTGTGTGTGAGGGAGGGGTGTGTGTGAGGGTGGGTGTGTGTGTGCGGGTGGGTGTGTGTGAGGGAGGGTGTGTGTGAGGGAGGGTGCACGTGAGGGAGGGGGTGGGTGTGGGATGAGGTGTGTGAGGGAGGAGTGTGTGTGAGGGTGGGTGTGTGTGCGGGTGGGTGTGTGTGAGGGTGGGTGTGTAGAAATGTGTGAGGGAGGGTGTGTGTGTGAGGGTGTTTGTGAGGGAGGGTGCGTGTGAGGGAGGGGGTGGGTGTGGGATGAGGTGGGTGTGGGATGAGGTGTGTGAGGGAGGGGTGTGTGTGAGGGAGGGGTGTGTGTGAGGGTGGGTGTGTGTGCGGGTGGGTGTGTGTGAGGGAGGGGTGTGTGTGAGGGTGGGTGTGTGTGCGGGTGGGTGTGTGTGAGGGAGGGTGTGTGTGAGGGTGGGTGTGTGTGCGGGTGGGTGTGTGTGAGGGAGGGTGTGTGTGAGGGTGGGTGTGTGTGAGGGAGGGTGTGTGTGAGGGTGGATGTGTGTCAGAACCTTATTGGACAGTGGGGAGAAAGAAAGACCAAGGAGAAGAACTGCCTTGGTCGCTAATGAGCTCAAGAGATATAACATAGATATTGCTGCTCTTAGTGAAACCCGACTGAGTGGGGAGGACTCGCTGACGGAAGTGAGGGAGGGCTACACCTTTTTCTGGAGGGGACTCAGAAGACACGCGCCGTGACTATGGGGTGGGTTTCGATGTCAGAACCTCACTCCTTCACAACATCCCTGAGACGCCTGCTGGAATTAACGAAAGGCTCATGACATGGTGCATCCCTCTGGTCAAAGGTCGCCATGTTACCATCTTCAGCGCTTACGCACCCACCCTTGATGCTAATGAAGAAACAAAAGACGGCTTCTATAGTATGTTGGAAACTGCTTTTGCGGATGTACCACCAACTGACAAAATTCTACTTTTAGGGAATTTCAATGCTAGAGTTGGCTCAGACTATGAAAATTGGGACAAAGTTCTGGGCAAGCATGGAGTAGAGAAGATGAACAACAACGGACTCCGACTCCTTACACTGTGCTCAGAATAAAATCTTACGATCACTAACACCTGGTTCAAGATGAAAACCAAATACAAGACCTCGTGGAAACATCCTCGATCAAACCACTGGCACCTCCTTGACTATGTTATTAGTCGCGAAGATGACCTAAAGGAGGTGCAAATCACAAGAGCCATGAGGGGTGCAGACTGTGGCATGGACCTTAGGCCAATAAGATCCAGGATTTGAATGATAATTCGACCCCAACACCTGAGGCAAGGCCCGTCGTAAACTTAACATCAAAACCCTCAGTAATCCAGAAACCTCTAACTCATTAAAAAACAAGATAACCGAAAAACTCCCAGCCCATGAAATTATGGAACCTGGCACTGTGGAAGATGGCTGGAAAGAGTTGAAGATTGCAATGAGTGAAGCTGCAATGGAAACACTTGGCTTTTCTAAAAAGCAACATCAGGACTAGTTTCATGAGAACTCATCTACCATCCATGATCTTCTCAAAACTAAAAAATTAGCCCACGATGCAGTGCTATCAAATCCTAAATCACAAACACTGAGGGACTGGTTTACCAACATCAGGTCAGAAACACAAAGACTGTTATGCAGCATGGAAAATGACTGGTGGGAAAAAAAAGCACAAGAAATTCAAGCCTTTGCTGATGTCAATAGCACACATGGCTTCTATGGGGCAATTAAGTCCATTTATGGCCCACAAAGGAAAAAGTCACACAAGTAAGATCTTTAGATAGCACCATGTAGTATCTTGCGTTATTTAATGGGAGAATGAAAAGTCGCATGGTCGGTCTGGCTGGGGCGTTTTTTTCTCTGTTGTTGGTTACAACGTGCCTAACACATTTTGTGCTTACACAAGCCTAAACACTTTCTGACTTTGGTAAGAAGTAATATATTATATAATGTATTTATAATCAATAAAGGCAGCATACAAACATACATATATATAACACTATTTCTCCCTTTCAAAAGAGAACATGGCTGCTACAAATCCTAAATAAACAAAACATACGGAATTACATATGGCAGGGAAGAAGAGAATAGAACACAACAAATATAACTTCTTAACTAAACAATTTTGAAAGGCCTGTTCACAATTCAGATAATTAGAGGTCTAATTTAATTACAGGTCTCCTAACTCAGTTTGATCTTCTAGGATCTGTGCATTATCGGTGACAGACGTATCATCACTACAGTCAGTTGACACAGTGAGTGGATGCTGGGAAACATCATCTTTGACTTCATCATCATCATCATCATCATCTGCAACTGTGTCACGTTTATCATCATGTTCTGGTGCTACATTCATCTCGTCATGTGCCTGAATGATGTGATCCACATGAACATATCTCAAAGAGTTACCACATTTCACTGAATATGTCCTAGATCCACATACCTTGTCAATGACACCAGTTATCCACTTTGCATGTACAGTACCATAACCTTTAGCCATGTTCCTAACTCTCACCCTATCATTTACCTTGAACACTCTTTCACTGGAACTCTTATCATGATACATTTTTTGTTGAGCTTGTTTCCTCTCTACAACTTCAAACAGACTTGGCTTAACTAAACTTAATCTTGTTCTCAACTGTCTCTTCACTATTAACTCTGCAGGAGTACATCCTGTCACACTATGTGGCGTGGTTCTGTATCTGAGTAAGAAATTTGCTCGTCTGTGTTTCATTGATTTTCCTACAGTTCCTTGAATTACCTGCTTGGAAAGTGCTTCCTTTACAATTCTAACTGATCTCTCAGCTGCACCATTAGAGGCAGGATGAGAGGGTGGGGTCAGTACATGCTTTACACAGTTGAGTCTCATGAAGTTTTTAAACTCTGATGATTGGAATGGAGGACCATTGTCAGAAACTACCTCTTCTGGTATTCCATGTTCAGCAAATATTAATCTTAATTCATCAATGGTGATATGAGTTTCATAACCTTTTATACCATCCTGTCCCTTTACAAAGAAAATCTTGTATTTTTCAAGCAATTTCTCAAGACCTGTTACACATTCTAACACTAAATATCTCCTTCCAGTCCATCTCAAGTTCACATAACCAGTTCTTACCTAACAAAGTTGGTCTATTCACATAACTAGCTATAATTAATGGCAACTTTAAATTCTGATTTTTGCACTTTACCTCACACTCTAATTTACCTTCTGTGTTCAAAATCTCTCCAGTATAAGTTCTCAACTTGACACTTGAGTCTTCTAAAGGCACATGCGCAAATAGTTTCTCATACATATCTTTAGTCATTATGGAGAAATCAGCTGCAGTATCCATTTCCATGGTTACAGGTGTGTCATTAATACACAAGTCCACATTATACCTATGTTTAACTTTCTCTTCACGACTGGTGTAACTAGTAAACACATGGGCACTCTCATCATCATCAGATCCAAAATTAATAACACTCTCATGAATACTGTTTTTCATCTCCTTCTCTCCACCTTCAACGGCATATACTCTACCTTTATCACTTCTACAGGCAGGAGCAATATGTCCAATACGTTGACAATTGTAACATTTTGAATTCTTGAACTTACACTGAAAGCTTTCATGTTTCCCTCGCCACCTCTTACATTTTAAATCAGCATTTGTTCCTTGTTTTGTGGTATAATTATTCCTTTTAGCTACAGTTAGTTTACACACTGAGCCACTACTGCCAACTGTTTCACTACCAGCATTGGGAACAAATTCTCTGGTGTTTTTCTCGGCCAATTACATGCTTGTAGCTATGTGACATGCACTTTCAAAAGTTAAGTTAGTGGTGTTCATTAACTTATTCTGTATTTTTTCATAATTCAGGCCTATTACAAACCTGTCTCTTAGAGCTCGGTTCAAGAACTGTCCAAAGTTACAGTGAATGGATAACTTCTTCAAAACTACTATATAATTACTTACTGATTCATCTTTACCTCCATCTCTGGTGCCAAATCTGTACCTTTCAGCGATCTCAAGTGGAGCAGGATCAAAATGTTGCTTCAGAATCTTGATAATCTGAATCAGTGAGGAGTCCTTGGGTTTGTCTGGAGTAAGCAGAGTGACCAGAGTAGAATAAACATTAGCTCCTACCTCTGTTAAAAAGATTGCCTTCCTTTTCTCTTCAAGGGCCTTTCTCTTCTGAGCATCACCACCGTCGTCCATTAATTCATTTGCCAGAAAGAAGAAATCCATTCTCTCACAATATGATGTGAAATCTTCCTTGTCTGCATCATACTCCCCCAATTGTCCGATGTATCCACTGACGTCAGCCATGGTTGCTCTCTTCACTTAAATTCTCCAGGTTCAGAGTAGCCTTCCCTTCAGTGGTCACTATCCTCTCTTCAAGGAGTTCACAAACACTTTGTGAATCCCATCCTCGTCGCCAGTGTAGTATCTTGCTTTATTTAATGGGAGAATGACAAGTCACATGGTTGGTCTAGCTGGGGCGTTTATTCTCTGTTGTTCGTTACTGCGTGCCTAACACATTTTGTGTTTACACAAGCCTAAACACTTTCTGACTTTGGTAAGAAGTAACATAATATATAATGTATATATAATCAATAAAGGCAGCATATAAACATACATATATATAACACACCACACTTTACAAAAGCAATCAAATGATTGCAGTAAGATGGACTGAGCACTTCAGCACACTTCTAAATCAAATTAATCCAATAACACCTACAGTACTGGATAACATCCCACCCATGCCGACCCTGCAACTCCTGGATGAAGCCCCACTCCTACAAGAAGTGGAAACTGCAATACAAGCGCTCAACAACAAGAGCGCTGGACCTGATGGAATTCCTGCTGAAATCTACAAACATGAAGGTCCCCATCTGACTGAGCACCTCCATAGCCTCTTACTCATCATATGGGTCACAGAGACCAGCCCCCAGGATTGGAAAGATACAAATATCATAACAATCTGCTGTGGTAACAGCAGGGGCATCTCCCTCCTTGTAGTTGCTGGCAAAATCCTGTTAAAAATCATGTTTTCAAGACTTTTCCAACACCTAACGGAGAAAACTCTTCCTGAATCCCAATGTGGATTCAGGAAGGATCGCAACAAGGCAAATTCCAGAAAAGTCGAGAGCAAAATATAGGCCTTTACACCGCCGTCATTGACCTCTCCAAACCTTTTGACTCAGTAAACAGAGAACTTTTGTGGACTATGGTGGAGAGGGTCGGTGTACCACCAAGATTTTTAAACATCCTCCGCCAAATGCATGATGGAATGCAAGCCCGGGTACTTGTAGATGGTGTGTAGCCAGAGCCATTTAGTGTTCAAATGGGCGTAAAACAGGGCTGTGTGCTGGCACCTGTGTTGTTTAACATCTTTTTGCTGGCTGTACGGTAGCACAACTCTCACACAATGCCCTGGGGCCAGATGCAGGTGTGGGCATACGATACCGTCTTGACGGTAGCCTTTTTAATATTAGACGTCTGGAAGCCTACACAAAGACCTTAACAACTCAGGTCATTGAACTACAGTGTGCAGATGACTGTGCAATAATGACACATAACAGAGAATCTATGAAACATGCACTGCAGGGCCGGATTCAGGAGTGGGCAAAGTGTGCAGCTGCCCAGGGGCCTCCACAATCTGGGGCCTCTACATATTACAATATTTTATTTATTTGTTTATTCATTTGGATTATTTTTATTTTCATTCTTTAAAATTCATGTTTATCTATTCCATCACGTAAAACTATGTTCAGCAAGAAGTGTGATAGAAATTAGGTTAGCTACTCCTTGAAATTCATGAATACCTGGTTTTCCTATGAAATATATATTTTTAATGAATGCTAATGTTTGTGTTGCTAATAACATACTGTATTTAGAATTCCACAAACATATATTGATTAAAAATGAACTACATGGAATAACGAAATTGAGATTAAAAAAAAAAGCAAATAAAATATTTTTTTCATTATCACTTCCATTACGAATGCCATCAGGGCGCTGTGTTTGTTGACAGTCGGTCGGAGGGGGTTGGGTCGTGTAGTATCTGCACATCGGTTGTCATGTGTCTGTGGATTAAAGAGGAGACTTGGGTCGCCCATAATTCATGAACTTCCCAAGAGTAGACATAAACATGTCTTGCAGATGTAAAATGAGAGAGAGAATTGTCATGTGTGCTTGTTGAGTGAAGTCGTCGCCGCTCAGTGATGAATGATCTTGTCAGTTGTCATTTCCTACAACATGTTTTGCAAATGTACAGTGAGAGTGCGAGTGAGAGAGAGTGGTTTGATGCTTGTGCTTGAGTGTGGGTGGGTGTGCTCTTAGAATATACGTTCACATATATAATTGTGCTTTAAGATACTACAGGTCGATTGGCTGCAAGTAAGTTGAGTTATTCTGTCAGTTCCACGATCAGTATATACAGTATAACACAGTATAGTCAATGGTGAAAAGGAGGCGTACCGACGGCGAGCTTTAGGGGTGGGACTGGGAGAAGTCAGAGGGAGAGGTCATAATCTTACCCAAAATTCCAAATTTTAAAAATATGCTTGCGTCCAAATGTTCCAGGGAGTTTATTAATCAATTAACCTCTCCATAAAGTAGCAAAAAGCAAACGGTCAATTTGTGTTACGTTTTTAATTATAAAAAAAATTAGATGTCCGTCTTTGTTGACAGAAAATTAATGTTGCAGAAATGAGTGGAATGGACAGACACAAAGGTGTACGACGTTTCGAAAGTGGTGCTGCAAAGAGAAAGACATCTAAAGAACGTGCTGAGAGAGAAGCTAAAGAATTTACAAAAACACGTCAACTGACTGAATTCTTCACTCGTCCATCAGCTTCAGAACATCTAGTCAGTGTTTCTGCAAGCTTATCTTCAAGGTAACCAGAACAAGTACCAGCTTCCTCTTTATATGACAGCTCTAGCCTATCTACAGGGGGAAATGACCAGACTGCCGAGGAGATTGAAATTGAATCAAAGCATGTGCCTCCTGAAGTGCAAATGGCAACTACACAAAATTATGACATTGACATTAGCTTATGGTCAGAACATTTGACAAAACAATTGATTGATTATTGGGCTGCGAACGGTTCTGAGAGACTCCACCACAGTGATGCTAAATTTTTGGATGCAAAATCAGCAGTACAAAAAAATGCAAACAATGTCAGTCGCAAATGCACACCAGCCATGTTTGAGCGAAGGAATTGAAATGGGGAAGTTGTAAAGCGTTCTTGGCTTTGTTTCTCCCACGCAAATGGGCGGGTCTACTGCTTCTTTTGCAAGCTAATGGGTGTTTCAGGATCTCAATTCACATCTGATGGGTTCTGCGACTGGAAGCATACTAATAGGCTTGTTGTCCATGAGCAATCAAAGGACCACATTCAAGCAGTTTTGTCAGCAGCAAGTCGTGCAAAAGGAACTGGAGGTATAGATTCTTTTGGCCGAGTATGATGATTTCCTCAGGCAACACATCCAGAATCATGCTAATCGTGGCACTGGTCATACAAACTAATTGTCTTCAACCATCTGTGAAGAAATTGTCAGACTAATGGGCAATGAAGTACTGAACGAAATTATCTCACATATAAAGCTCTCAAAATATTACTCAATTTCTCTAGATTCCACCCCTGATGAAGGCCATATTGATGAACTAACTCTGATATTCAGATACACGGAGCATGACACACCTGTTGAGAGATTTGTGAAATTCTTGCCAAATCAAGGACACAAGACTCAAGAAATGTTTGAAGGTTTGATGAAGTTTCCTGCAGAAAATGATATTGACATTCAAAATTGTCGTGGGCAATCTTATGATAATGAAACATCAATGAGTGGGAGGTACAATGGTCTGCAAGCCAAAGTTGTAGCTGAAAATCATCATGCAATTTGGATACCCTGTGCTGGTCATTCATTAAACTTGGCTGGAAAAGCTGCAGCTGAATGTTGTCAAGAAGCTATCTCATTTTTTTTTATTTTCTTGAGGCAATTTATGTGTTCTTCACAGCTTCTACACATCGTTATGCAATTCTTAGTGATTTATTGAAAACTGTAGCGTCTGGCCCGGTATCTGTGCCAAAGAGGATTTCCACAACAAGATGGTCCTGTCGAGCAGTTGCAGTGAAAGTAGCTGTCCAAGGCTATCTCCCAATCCGTGAAGCACTTGCTAAAATAGCTAGAGATGAAAATGAGACAAGCAAAACATGTTATGAAGCCAATGGTCTCCATGATAAGATGTGCAAATTAGAGACTGCTATTTATGCTGTGTTTTGGCATAACATTCTTGGCAGAGTTGATGCAACAAGCCATGCATTGTAAGATCCTAAACTCGATTTGAACACAGCAGTAGCAATGCTGAAGTCCTTGGAATGTTTTGTACGAGAAAAAAGAGATTGCTTCCATGTTTATGAGAAGAAGGGAAGGGAAATGTCAGAAACTGGGGACTATTCACAGACACGCAAGCGTCAACGTAATGTACGACTCAATCCAATGGATTATGGACGATCAGAAGAAGCAGCCCTCTCACAGTCAGAAAAATTTCGGATTCAGAATTTCCTTCCAGCAATTGATCAGTTCCTGAGTACACTGGATTAACGGTTAAAGGCCTATGAGGAAACTTGTTCAATTTTCGGGTTCTTGTCTAAACTGGAGTCAATGAATTGTGACGAAATTAAAGCAGCTGCAGCAAAATTGGTTGCTGAGTACAAAAATGATTTGGATCAAACACTTGGAGTTGAACTTGTGCAGTTTACAGCATTCTTCACTCAATTTCTTGAAGACGAAGATGATGAGAAAGGGAGGGCACATTACCTTTACAAGCTGTTGATAGACAAGAAAGTTGTAGATACATTTCCAAATGTTGAAATAATGCTTCGGATGTACTTGGTGCTCATGGTCACAAATTGTTCTGGAGAACGTTCTTTCAGTAAAATGAAGTTTAATAAAAACAGACTTCGCACTACAATGTGTCATGATAGGCTCAGCCACCTGGCTTTGATGAATATCGAATATGACATCCTCAGAGAGATTGACTTCGAAAAGTTGAACAAAAACTCTGCAGAGGCCAGGTCACGTAAAGTGCCTGGTCTGGAAATAAAGGTAATGTTTATTTTCTATTTTGCAATTGATCAATGTTTGTGTTCAATATATCCATTATCCATGGTCGATGGCAGTTATTTTTATTAAAATTCTTGTTTTTCCAACATGTTCATACTTTTGTTATAATTTTATCAAATTCATTAAATTGTTTATTTGATTTACTATTGGATGCAAAACTTCAATTTTATTTATAGTTGAGTTAATACTTATTCTGAATCTATCTGACCTTGGACTTAAAGAAGCCTATACATGCATTCTTGGACAGAACCATTATTTGAGTAGAGGTTTATCTGATTAATAATGCAAAGAATCAGCTCTCTGTAATAACTAATAATATATTCTTTTCTGTGAAGTCTCTTGAAAATTTTTGACATGTGCAGTAGTAGCTATATCAGGGCTGGTCGACTTGAAACCACATGAATGACTCCAGTCATGTCTCACTTTTGTGTGTGTGTGTGTGTGTGTGTGTGTTAATTAAAAATTTCTCAATGTTCTAATTTCCTCAATATAACTGCATTTGGCTTCAAAATTCTCCAAAGAAGTGTTCAAATTTCAAAATTTTCCCGGGGGGCTTACAGCGCCTCCTGGAACTCCCAGATGTTTAGGCTCGCTTCACTCGCCACTCCACCCTCTTGGGTAGTTATAATGAGGGGGGCCTCCACAAAGAGGCTGCCCATGGGCCTCCACAGGTCT
>CAUDMG010003059.1:695000-867500 GCA_958450375.1 Homarus gammarus
TATGTTTTTCCGATGATTTTTGTATGTGTTATGAACGAAATTGACATAGATTTCTGGCACAAATCAATAGTTTCTGAGATAAGTCTCCCACCCCCCGCCGCCATCTCAGAATCTAGAGATTTGTTATAAAAATCAAGTTAAAACGTGTTCAAAACACATCAACAACCATCGGGAAAACAGTTTTGAATCTAACCTAACCTAACCGGGAAACTCCACAGTCATTCGATGTTTTGGGTGTGTCCCGCCATATACGATTAAACATTATAAAATGTTAACTATCTCGCTGAAATATTAATTTGCACCACAAATGCCATTGAAGAAAATTGTCTTAGAAGTGTCAAACTACTGATTGCAGCTATAAAATTCCCCAAGGCCCCAATGTAGGTCAGTGACCTATGCCCGGTAAAATATATATATATATATATATATATATATATATATATATATATATTATATATATATATATATATAATATATATATATATATATATATATATATATATATATATATATATATATATATATATATATATTTCATGTAGATCCACAATGAAAATGTGGATATGATAAATCTTGATAAAATCACACGGGAAAAGTGTAATAGGCCCCTGTCTCATCAACAGAACGTATTATATAAATGGGTCAATACATCTGATATTATATTCAGATTCACCCCCTGTAACTTTCCACTGTCTATGAGTGAGACATGATATGGACACGTGAGCGGGCAACTTTCCCAAGAGGGCGAGACCCATAGCTCAGCATTTCTGTAAGCACGCACTGCGATGTCCCTAAGCTTCAGTAGCTCACCTCAACTCATATCGTAAGGACGTGACCTAACGTTTATCATACATAAACGCCGTCCCTTTCTCATTCACTCCTAGACAGTGAGACTTACGGTTGATATACACTCAGGAATTATATATACAACCTTTTATAATAAAACAAAGGAACTACCGTTTGGGTTTCGTTACTTAAAACCCAAATATAAATATGTGTGAACGGACTGGTTAATTGGACAAGCAGCCGATTCATATAGGTGGCAAGCGGTGTGTACGGATCCTTCAAACTGGTAGTCGTATCATCCGTCTGTGTTTTGTGAAAAACAAGAAAACACACAGCAGTGAAGCGTTACATAATCCGAGTGTTTAAAACTATATTCCGTATTGAGACAATATGTAGTGAGCGCTCCTTATCTCTGTCACATACAAATACGTGCAGAATTCGTAATATACATATATTACAGCCTGTTGGTACATATCCAGATTGAGCCAGTTGAGATAGACTCCACTCAGCATTTCCTAGACATTACAGTGTTGCAGTGTTGAAAAAAGTTTCGTAGCCTGGTCTTCAAATGGTATTTCACTAACAGCTGGGCAGTATTGTCGTGTCGTCAGCGCGAATTACGAAGTTCCGGTGTCATCATACAGATCTCCATATATACGTGGACTGTGAAGACTTGGCATACGGCAGTTTCGCCAGCAAACCAGCACCGACCAGTGTGATAACCAATCATCAGCAGTTTTCTGATCGCCGGAGGTGGAACTCACCTAATTCAAGTGGACTCGTCTCTCACCAAAGCAGAAGCGTCTTCTCGTTGCCAAGGAAATCAGCAGCAGCGCACGCATCCTAGGAAGAGGCCCCGCCCACACTCCACCCACCACTCCACTCAGAACTTTTGAAGGATCACATTTTCTATACAGACGTACTACTCTGTATGGATAGGTATTTAAATTACATAGTTCTACACACATGAACACGTTCGAGAGATATCTTCACACGGATAGGTTCGTCAGATAGGATTATTTCAATGATAAAGTGTCGAATGTAAGATTAATGTATTGAAATCCTATAATTTACAGTAGTTTGTAAGTGTCTGTCTATTTATTGATAGTTTAATAATTAACTACAATTCATATTCATTTGTCTTGTAAATGAGAGGCAAGTGATCTACTTACTGTTAAGTATTCATTGACCCAAGGGGGCTAATAGATAATTTCTAAGTTTCCCATGTCTAATGTAGATGAAATCGAATGCCTAGCGCAACTGTTTGCTGATAACCAACTCATCGATGATCAAGCCCAGACTGACATAGATTTTGAGTATGGAACACAGTTAAATGATTCGGTAGGAAGTAGTGAGAAAGTTATTGACGAATCATTTGACGACTTAAACCGTCGTACCCTACGGTCTGGTAATCACTATAGAACCTCACCTAAGTATACTAAAGCAGTTACCCCTGTTACAGGTGATAGTGTGTCTGTTGCTAAATCGGTAACAACCTTATTAACCCAGCCTTCTGTTAAGAGTAAGAATACTAACTTGCTTAATACTAACACTACAATGGCGTTCTCTAACCCTCACACCAGTACTACTACCACACCTAAAGCTGATAATGTTATTAATATCATGCAGTGCGGCGACTATGTTCGAAATTTCACGGGACAAGACGATTATAGGGTCGCACATTTTATTCGTGCATGTGAAGATAGCATGCGCAATAGTCACATAACGACTGACGAAGAAAAGAAAGCACATGTACGTTCCCATATAACGCAGGGTTCCTATGCAGGCAGTCGTTTAAATGCGTTTGGTTTACAAAGCCCTGACTATGAAAAGTTCAAGCGAACGCTAATTGGGATTTTTGGGGGTAGGTCAAAGCTGGGCCAACTGCAATGGATCTTCAGATGGTTGGATCACTGTACTCCAGGTATACGAAACGAAACACCCGTTGACGCTGTTGACATCGCGGGCGAGGTTCGCCAGGACATGCAAGCGACCTTCCGGTCATCAGGCTGGTACAACTCACGGGGTGATATGCCACCGGAAAATGTGGAAACATTGATAGAACTAATAAGTTTTCTTCTTTCCGTCCGTGTTCCCTTATGTAGCCGGGCACAGGAAGTACAGTATGAACCACCCTTGGATATGGTGGAATACGCAAACAAGCTCTGTCCCCAGGCTACGGGCCCCTTACTGGCGCAGCCCTCAGTGACGTCACCACAACCCCAGCCGTCTCAGATGCCACAGATGCCTCACCTCCAGACTCCTTATGCTACACACTTAGCTCCGATCGCTCCTCCCCGCCTAACATATAAACAGAAAACATCGTTACGATGCGCACATTGTAATAAACGTGGCCACGTAATGGAAGATTGTTTTCAGCTCCGAGGTAATAGTGCTAATTTTAAGGCCACACCCGGTGCAAAGCCATTCTCAGGGTCAAACAGAGAGGGAGCTAAAGCAGCACCTCCTCCTACCCAGAAAGCGCGCAAATGGTGCGCTCTTCACAAATCGACATCTCATAGTTCACATGAGTGCGATATACTAATAAAGGCTAGGGGAGTGGACCTAAGTGAAACGGAGGTGTCGTATAGGCGCAAGCAGAAACGTCCCCCAGGACAAGTCATCGGGGGAAGGCCAGCGCACACTACAGCACGGAGAGGGATAGATAGGGTAATTCCCACCCCTCCTCACAGCACTTCTATAACGGCCTCGTTAATAGCGGCGCTTAGCAAAGTGGAAGTGTTGTCAGTGCCGGTGAGAGTGGATAATACCAGATTGGCTCTTGATATAGACACAGGTGCTTGCGCTAATGTATTGGCCTTGACAACGTAAATTCCCTCACCGCAAATTCAAATGGAGGCCTAGTAACGCTGAGCTCGAAGGAGTTTCAGGTACTCAGCTGAGCATCAAAGGAATGGTGACGTTACCACTCAGATTCACAAGACGTGGTTCTCCCTTCTCCGCGGACTTTTATATAGTTCAGCAGTTCAATTTGCCAGCTGACGGGTTACTTGGTCTACCAACTCTTCGAAAGAACATGATAGATGTTCATCCAAGTAATAATAGTGTTACGTTTAAAGGTGTTTCCTACACAGCAATGAGTCATTCTGAACCTATGCTCACCGCTAGGACGAAAGTGTTGTCTACCAATCCTATTAAGAGGAAGGCGGATCATGCGTCAGAGATACTTCTCGACCTCAACCACACACCTTCCCAGCGTGATTACAGCAGCAAGAGTTGGAAGATAGTACCTGCAATTTTGAAGAGTACTCTCCATTACCAGAATGAGGAATTCACCAACGCAACAATCCTGTGAGCTAAAGTGAACATTAGTTTCTGCAAATGATTTGTTCACTGCCCAGGGTGTGACAGGACGTGACTGCAGTTGTTGAGACTACTCATCAATCAACATCCTGTCAACAAAATTCTTTCGTATGGCGTGAACAACCCCCAGTTACCAGCACCCAGCACCCACCCTAGTGATGATGACACATCCAGTCTGAGAGATGGTCTCTGCATTCTGAGGTATGGTGTTGTGGATGACGTTGTGTGACCATTAGCGGCGGTTTGCTGTACTCAGGATTTTTTTGAACATTGACCCAGTCACCGGACCTTGGAATCAGCTTTGTCTGCTGTGAGACACACACACACAAGTCTACGGGATTGCGGCAGCCATTTCACAGTATCACGAATCTTAAATAAAGGATGTTATTTGTGTGATTTTCTGGATATCACAACAATGTCGAAGTGCAACCAAATAAATTCCCAATTCGAGGTATTGTTGCGAATTGCCAACAGACTCGGCTGGCCAGGATAGATCAAATAGCGCCAAATCTTAAGGTGATCGTTCATCCACAGGGCAAGACACGCCTTTTAGAGCTGCTTGCCGACTACAGAAATATAGTAGCCTTGCCAGGGGAAACGCTAGGTCAGACAGATTTAACATCCCATCATATAGCGTTAAAGGAAGGAACCAACCCTATTTACGTACCAGCTTATAGACTACCTCATAGTCAGCGTGCTGTAGTGCAAGATATGGTACAGAGTATGTTAGATGAGAATGTCATTAGACACTCAAAATCCCCCTTTAATAGCCCATTATTCCTCGTCCCGAAAAAGGATGGTGGATGGCGCCCTGTCATAGATTTCAGGCGCGTAAATGATCAAACAATCCCTGATAGGGACCCAATGCCTTTCTTGAGCGACATATTGCAATCCTTAGGCAAGGATAATGCGGTATTTAGCAACTTAGATTTGCTTAGTGGGTATTGGCAAATACCACTCGATGAAAAATCACGAGAAATCACGGCATTTAGCACGCCTCTAGGCTACTTTGAGTTTCTACGAATGCCATTTGGTCGCAGAAATGCCCCACTAACATTTCAAAGAATGATCAACACCCTGTTTGCCGGACTAATTGGTAACACAGTCTGCGCTTAATTGGATGATCTAATAGTAGTCAGTAAGGACGTCGATTCCCATCTGATTAAACTGCGTGAAGTTTTGGCCAAATTTTCCACAACAGGACTCAAAATAAAACTCTCAAAGTGCGAGTTTTTAAAATCCAGAATCCATTTCCTTGGTCATGTAGTTGACGGCGAGAGCATACACACATTTAATGATAAAGTCAAAGCTGTATCTCAGTTCCCGCGTCCTACCTCAAATGATCATGTGCGTAGCTTTCTCGGATTATCTGGTTATTATCGTTCCTTTATCAAGGACTATGCAACATTAGCATCGCCCCTAACGAGGTTGCTCAAAAAAGATGCAGTGTTTATATGGGATGCTGAATACGAGGAAAGTTTTACGGCATTGAAGACAGCGCTAACCAATGCCCCGGTTCTAGCATTCCCAGACTACACTCAACCTTTCACTCTCTGTACTGACGCTCCCGGAATTGGAGTCGGAGCAGTGCTCATGCAAGAGGACACGCGTGGGAAGTTTAGAGTGATAGCATTTGCAAGTCGCAAACTAATCGATGCTGAAACACGTTATTCGGTGACGCATTTAGAAACGTTAGCCGTTGTGTGGGCACTTAAGAAGTTCAAAGACATTATCTTTGGCTACAAGATAACTGTTTTTACTGATCATGCGGCAGTCACCGAACTGTTCCATGGCAGAAACTTATAAGGCAGATTAGCACGCTGGTATCTGACAATTCAAGAGTTTGACCCCGAATTTAGGTATTTACCTGGGAGGGCGAATGTTGTCGCCGACGCTCTGTTAAGAAATATAGCACCAGTAATGCCTGTATCAGCATTCACTCTTTCGCAGCTGGAAGATGAGCAACGACGCGACCCATAGCGGTCAGCTGTTATTTTTGCTCTCGAATCGGGCAAGGATGTTAAACTCTCCAAGTTATTTCTTCCCTTAAGTCAGTTTGAATTACGACATAACATACTCCATAGGACGAGAAAATCTCCTGAGGGTAATGTGTCTCAAATAGTCGTACCTGACACGTTGCGCAAAGCAGTAATGACACTGTTCCACGATGTCCCACAAGCAGGTCACCAAGGTCGTGATAAATGCTTTGCGGATTTACGAAAGAAGTATTTCTGGAACACTATGAAGAAAGACATAGAATTACACATAGCTAATTGTTTGGCATGTTCTCAACATAAAGGATCAACAGGATCACCTGCCCCGATTCTACAATATCCTACACCAGACCGTCCGTTTGACACAGTCGCTATTGACTTGTTACAACTCCCAATGAGTCATCAGGGATCAGGATACGTTTTAGTGTGTGTGGATCATTTTTCCAGGTTCGTGGTCTTGGTCCCACTAAAAAGTAAAACGGCCGAAGCAGTAGCCTATGCATTAGTGATGAATCTCATATGTCCATATACTACGCCTAACGTTCTACTCTCTGATAATGGAACAGAGTTCAAGAATGAGCTAATAGAGCATATATGTGCACAATATGGAATTAAACAAACTTTTGTAACAGCTTATCATCCACAGGCTAATGGCCTTGTTGAAAGAACCAATCGTAAAATCCTAGAAATACTGCGTCCAATTGTTAGTGGTTTTCAATACAAATGGGAGGATTGGTTACCGCAGGTTGCATCGTCGATTAATGGGTCAGTTAATAGCTCTACGGGCAAAACACCCTACTACATTGTCTATGGTACAGATAAATGTCTGCCTTACGACATCCTTACAGAGGCGCCATACCCGGTATATAATACGGATGATTTTGCGGCAAAACAAATTCATGTCTTTACA
Source organism: Homarus gammarus (assembly GCA_958450375.1). Lineage (NCBI taxonomy): Eukaryota > Metazoa > Arthropoda > Malacostraca > Decapoda > Nephropidae > Homarus > Homarus gammarus. The sequence continues at coordinate 702,015 of CAUDMG010003059.1, forward strand.
GAAATTCATAACCAAGTACGATCACAGCTAGCGGCGTCACGCGCCGAAATGATCATCAAACAACATAAACATGCTAAACCTATCGTACTGAACGTTGGGGACGCTGTTATGTTACAGGAACCTGAAAGGAACTCCAAACTTTCGGCGAAATTTTCTGGTCCATTCCGCATAATCTCAAAAGAAGCAGGCAACAAATTCAAAATATGGAAGCCTAATGCACAGATAGCAGATGTCGTGCACGCGGATCGTCTAAAGAAGACCCAGATAAATGTCTTACCTCCAGTTGATGATAATGTGATTGATACATCCTTACAGACTGTCCAGAAGCAAAATGTCCCAAATGACTATTGTATGAAACTACGTTCTGCGAATAGAATTTAACTCGTACTTTCGCGTGATGGAAAACGTCGACGGCCAACTACAATCAGCATTGGACATTCTTCATGGTCTCAGCACAGCTTCGATGAATTCGACAATAGTTTCACGAACATTGTCGTTCAAGCTGTATCTCAACAGAATCGTGTTATTTCTCAAACCTTTCACGCGATTACTGCTCTAGAATCAAAGGTTAATGCAATCATAATGGAGTCTAACCAAGTTTCGAGGATTGTTACTAGGTTACAGAAAGCAATCCCGACGTTAGAATGGCTCCTTTACTTCACAGAATATTTGCATGCTGCTGAAATTTCAGTTCATAAAATTGTAACCTCTAAAAATGAACTAATAGACAGCATTGTAGATGCCGGGATAGGACGTGTGGACGCGAAGCTTGTGCCTGTGCAGACGCTTCTTGTAGCTTTAAAAATAGCCAAGTTGCAGTATCATTTAACTCCTATTTTCAATGACAATGAGGTTCACTATTATTACCCGCTGTTGGAGTCAACCCTCACACACAATGCAATTCTGATCCACATTACTATGCGAGGGCAACATGAGTTTAATGCATGGCATTTAGAACCCTTCCCCTGGTTTGTGAACGACACACTATATACCCTAGATAGGCCTAAAGAACTTTTCTTAGTAGATGAAGAATATTCATTGTTATCAATAGAGGATTCTGAGGTACTGTCACGGTGTAAGTCGTCTTATCTACACCTACACGTATGTCCAGCCTACATGTTTGCATTTATTCCTGCTGCAGAGGGAATATGTGAATTGGCAGCCATACAACCAAATGTACGCACAGAGTTAGCGCAATGCAGTTATAGACCAGTTAGTCTAAAGACTGTGTTCCACGCTCACCTTCACAATGTGCAGTATTTGTTCTTTCCAAATCTCACTACTGTAATTTTAAAATGCCAAAATGGTGTTAAGCAGCTAGTTGTGAAAGGGAATTACAAGGCTCCTGATTACTGTGAAATCACTTGTAGTACATTGCGGACCTTGCCTACTCATCAGCATTTTGCGTTAAATCGAAAACTCAAGTTTGCTTTAATTCCACTTCCTATAATGAATTTCACTATCAAGGATATTCAAATAGTATCAGAGAAATTAAAAGTTTTAGCTTTCTTGAACGAGACACATTTTGCTGATTTGAATAATAACTTGCCATTTTACCTGCCACGGGAATTTGCACTACCAAGTCTTACGATTCCCTCTATTCTGTTAATTCTGGCAATAATGTTCCTGTTCTGTTATTACCGGGCAGTATCATCCAAATTCAACATTGTTCATAACATACCAACCCGTACGACACAAAAGTCTAGGTCCCCTGTAGTAGAGAATACCCCTACAGTAATTTCCCCAGCTTAGTGTCTACATATCTGTTTATAACATGGTTAGGGTTGTCTAGGATGTACTGTACTCTGTGAGTTATTTAGGCCTCACGGAGCTCGGCTGGTAGGTGACCGAGCGATGTAATAGGCCCCTGTCTCATCAACAGAACGTATTATATAAATGGGTCAATACATCTGATATTATATTCAGATTCACCGCCTGTAACTTTCCACTGTCTATGAGTGAGACATGACATGGACACGTGAGCGGGCAACTTACCCAAGAGGGCGAGACCCATAGCTCAGCATTTCTGTAAGCACGCACTGCGATGCCCCTAAGCTTCAGTAGCTCACCTCAACTCATATCGTAAGGACGTGACCTAACGTTTATCATACATAAACGCCGTCCCTTTCTCATTCACTCCTAGACAGTGAGACTTACGGTTGATATACACCCAGGAATTATGTATACAACCTTTTATAATAAAACAAAGTAACTACCGTTTGGGTTTCGTTACTTAAAACCCAAATATAAATATGTGTGAACGGACTGGTTAATTGGACAAGCAGCCGATTCAAAAGGGAAACAACGGAGCACCTTAGCTTTCGTCTTTATTCAAGGCATCTTCAGATGCAACATGCTGATAAGTTGCCTCTGAAGATGTCTTGAATAAAGACGAAAGCTAAGGTGCTCCGTTGTTTCCCTTTTCCAGTGTGATTTTATCAAGATATATATATATATATATATATATATATATATATATATATATATATATATATATATATATATATATATATATGCAAGTAAATCACTGTAGGTGCGCGTGATCTAGGTATATGCTGATAACCACTTCGTGTTTTCTTCTTTCCTGGTGGTTATCAGCATATATATATATATAATCTTCAATTCGGTTAACGAAAAAAAAAGGAAAAGGGAAACAACGGAGCACCTTAGCTTTTGTCTTTATTCAAGACATCTTCAGAGGCAACTGGATTACATGGACAGAGAGAGGCTTAAATATACAGGGTGACCTTATTAAACATCAGGTCAGGTCATAAGCATATCAAGGAATGGAAGGGATACATTTATGGTATGCTTAACATAAGAAATGGCCAAAACTACAAATTTAAGGTATACAGAAAGCCCACACAGGTAGACAGTTTCATACACTTTTTATCGAATCACCTGGAGTCTACCAAAATGTCAGTTTTTTCTGCTATGATCTTAAGATGTCTGCGTATTTGTGACTCTGAATTTATTGACGATGAATTGCACAAAAACTTGGGTACCCTTCTGTGTTTGTTGATCGTTGTTTTAAAAGGGCTAAAAAATCCTTTCATTCCTCTCAAACCAGGCAAATTCCTACACTTAAGAATATTTTGACTCTGTCCTATCGTAATGAATTTGTCCCTTTAGTTCGGTCCCTCAAGCTACTAAATATTAATGTTTTTTTCAAGTATGAGTCAACCATTACCAATATGTTAATAAGAAATAGCCCAAGTTTGAACGTAAATGGCAGTGTTTATTGTATTCCATGTAGCAAATGTAATTGTAATTATGTAGGACAGACAGGAAAAACACTGCAGCTCAGAATCAAACAACATAAGTACAATATCAGAACAGCATCTGAAAGCAGTGCCCTGTTCATTCATGTTAGGAATAATAATCATCCCATTGCTTGAGAAAAAAGCTTAGAAGTATTCAAATCATCTTGTGTTACAGAAAGACTTCTGGTTGAAGCTAGTTTGATTAAGGAATTAAGATCAATAAACCTTAGTGATTGTTAGGTTCTGAATAATAAGTTCTATATACAGGAGAGAACACAAACACCTGTATAGTTTTGTAGGTTCGGTTTACTGGATAAGAGTATGTACACAAAGGAGAGCAGCACTCTCTCTTGACTAGGCTCCCGGTCAACTGCTATAGGCGACGTATGGCAAGTGATACATTAGCAGCTTCCATACGTCGCCAGGCACATTAATTAAGCGTGTGGGACATGGTAATAACATTGCCACACGCTGCTAGCTAGGCTGAATAAATAATACATAAATGGAGCACATACATAATATACATACATGATATATAATCCAGCATACATAATATACATACAGTGATGGTCAGTTCAAAACTGAGTGGAAAATTGTGAGTAGTGGGAAGACAAAGCTTTTGGTGAAGAAGCACACCAAGGATACGACAACAACGACAACAACAGCTAAGTGTACCAACCCGTTCAGTCCCTTGATAGACGAATTGGACGTTAGTACAGTCAGGGACAGGGATGACAAGGAAGGTATAAAAACTTTAATTGTTGGTGACTCACAGGTAAGGTACATGGACAGGGCCTTTTGTGGTAAAAACAAAAATAGGATGAGGGTGTGTTTGCCAGGAGCTGGGGTGGGGGATATAATTGACAGGATGGACAATATCTTGTCTGGTAATGGGAACAAACCCATTATCTGCCTCAGTGCAGGAGGCAATGATATTGGCCGGTGTAGGAGCGAGGAGCTTCTTGATAAGTTCAAGGCAGCCATAGATCGTATTAGGACTAAGGGAGGGATCCCTATCATATGCGGTGTCCTGCCTAGAAGGAGAGTTGGCAGTGAATGGTTGTCAAGGGCAGTTGGTGTTAACGACCGTCTTGACAGATATTGCAAGTCAATATCAGTCCCATTCATTGACAACTGGGACAACTTCTATGGCAGAAGGGACCTTTATGCTAGGGATGGGGTGCACCTGTCTAGGGATGGAGTAGCAACCCTGGCTGGGGCTCTAGAGGGGGCAGTTCAAAAGATATCGAAGTCTTTAAACTGCTAAGAGAACATAGGGGCACGGGGGTGGAGGAGACTGCAGTGGGAGCGGGTAAACAAGGCGAAAGATTACAGGGAAAGAGTGTTAGGAATGATGACATAACTAAGTTAGACAGGGAGTTTAAAACTAAACGCGGTAAGGGAAGGACTCAGAACACGACTAACTTAAATGTATATTACGCGAACAGTAGAAGTATGAGAAACAAAATGGATGATATTAGGGCCTTGGTATGTACAGAAGAAATCGATATAATTGCATTCACTGAAACATGGATCAACCTAGACACACGTGAATTACCAGTCGAATACCAAATTGCGGGTTACAAACTGTTCCATACCGATAGGCAGACCAGGAAAGGAGGCGGAGTAGCAATCTATGTTAGGGATAATCTGAAGTGTGAAATAAATAAGGAAATAAAAACTGAGAGGAATACAGAAACAATTTGGATAGAATTAAGCGACGGTCGGGAAAAATTAATCACAGGAGTAATATATAGACCCCCCAATCTTGACAGAGTCAATGAGCGACTTATCTGGGATGAAATGCGCAGGGCTACCATACACAACAAAGTCTGTATAGTAGGCGACTTTAACCTTGGCCAAATAGATTGGACCGACCTTACGGGAAACTCAGAATCAGAGGATTTTCTCGAGACGATCCAGGACTGTTTCCTAAGTCAACATATAACCGAACCCACACGGGGTAATAATATATTGGATTTAGTTTTGTCAAACAGAGAAAACCTCATTAGCAATGTCGAGGTAGGGAACGAACTTGCAAACAGCGATCACAAAGAAATTCGATTCCAGTTAGATTTTCAGGGCAGACGTAAGGAAAATTCCACTAAAGTACCAGATTTCAGAAGGGCAAACTTTGACAGTTTAAAGAGGCAGCTAAGAGAGGGGGTGTCGCGCTTGGCCGTGAACCTGACAGATGACACCGACCTGATAACGAGATCTGAGATTGCCGAGTTCCACGACAATTTAAATAGTGAGTTACTTAATGCACAAAGGCAGAACATACCATACAAAAAACTCAGATCAAACAACAATGACCCTAAATGGATAAATAATTATTTAAAGAACATCATTGGCCAAAGGAAGGCTATAGGTAGAAGGATAAATCGTGGCGAAATTCACCTCCGGGACTATTATAGGGTATTGGCGAGTAGGGTTAAAACCGAGATAAGGAAAGCAAAGAGGAATAATGAGGTAAGGATAGCAAGGGAGGCAAAGACAAACCCCAAAGGATTCTACCAAATGTACCAAACTAAAACACGAGAAAAGATTGGACCAATACGGTCAGACTCCGGCGAGCTCACTGATAACGACGGAGAAATGAGCAATAATTTGAATAAATATTTTTCAACAGTTTTCACCAGCGAAAATTTAAACATGATACCCGAGGCACCGACTCTATTCAGAGATAGTGAAGAAAACAAATTAAGTGAGATAGTAGTGACTAGTAACGATGTTAGTAAGCAAATAGACAAACTAAAGCCTAATAAGTCACCTGGTCCCGATGAGATATTTGCCAGAGTATTAAAGGAATGTAAGGAAGAGCTTAGTATGCCCTTAGCAAAGTTGTTTAACATGTCCTTAAAAACAGGTGTAGTACCAGAATCCTGGAGGATAGCGAATGTAATACCGATCTTCAAGAAGGGGGATAGATCACTATCCTCTAACTACCGCCCAATCAGTCTAACATCAATAGTAGGCAAATTACTGGAAGCAATCATTTCAAACTCTATTCGAAATCACCTGGAGAAGCACAGATTGATCAATGATTCCCAGCATGGCTTCACAAGCGGACGTTCTTGCCTAACTAATCTATTAACATTCTTTTCATCAGTTTTCGAATCAGTGGACGAGGGGCACAATTATGATGTGGTATATCTCGACTTTAGCAAAGCCTTCGACAGAGTACCCCACGAAAGACTAATTAGAAAGGTAGAAGCTCATGGCATCAAAGGTGACATCCTTAAATGGATTAGGGCGTGGTTACAGGACAGGAAACAGCGAGTGAGCATTAACGGCACTAAGTCCCATTGGAGCAACGTCACAAGTGGAGTTCCCCAAGGCTCAGTACTTGGACCATTATTGTTTATTATATACATAAACGACATAGATATCGGCATAGACAGCAACATAAGTAAATTTGCTGATGATACTAAAATAGGACGTGTTATCAAATCTGACGAGGACTCGGCAAAACTACAGGAGGATCTAAACAAATTTTTCGAATGGTCTGAAAAATGGCAGATGAAATTCAACATTGACAAATGTAAAGTACTCAGTATAGGGAATGTAAACAGGGAAACCAGATACCAGATGAACAACGATGCCATAGAGAAATCCGACTGCGAGAGAGATTTAGGAGTAATGATAAGTAGGAACCTTAAGCCAAGTAAACAATGTGTTTTTGCTCGTAACAAGGCTAATAAAGTACTTGGGTTCATACAAAGGAGTGTTAGTTACAAGACTAGCGAGGTCATCCTAAAACTGTATCTTGCTCTTGTGAGACCACACCTGGATTACGCAGTCCAGTTCTGGTCACCGTATTACAGAATGGATATAGAATCCTTGGAAAGAATCCAGAGGAGAATGACAAGACTAATCCCGGGTATCAGGAACCTTGAGTATAGAGACAGGTTAAAGCATCTTAATTTGCACTCCCTTGAGAGACGTAGAGCGAGGGGCGACCTGATAGAGGTGTATAAATGGAAGGCAGGGCTAAACAAAGGGGACATTACAAAGGTACTCAAATTATCCAACCAGGAGCGAACTCGTAACAATGGTTTTAAATTGGACAAATTTAGATTTAGGCGTGAAATAGGTAAACACTGGTTTGGAAACAGAGTAGTGGATGAATGGAACAAGTTACCAAATATCATCATTAACTCGAATACGCTGAATTGCTTCAAACATAGGTTGGATGCTCATATGAGCAATAGGGGTTGGGTGTAAACGGGACTGCCCAGTATGGGCCAATAGGCCCGCTGCAGTTTCCTCCATTCTTATGTTCTTATGTTCTTATAAATTTATTTGTCAGTGGCCCAAGGTTAAAAATGCTTTGAAAACCTTTGATCTAGATGTAGGAGAGTCATTTTGTGGGTCCCTTATTTTTTACCTGACCTGACTAGTTGCGTCACCCCCCTTCTCTCAAGCTCCTCTATATGTGTGTTGGTGTTGGTGTGGGGATTAGTGGATGACATCATTATGACCTGACCTCATGTTTAATTAGGTCACCCTGTATATTTAAGCTTCTCTCTGCCCATGTAACCCAGTTGCCTCTGAAGATGTCTTGAATAAAGACGAAAGCTAAGGTGCTCCGTTGTTTCCCTTTTCCTGTGTGATTTTATCAAGATTTATCTTATCCACGTTTTCATTGTGGATCTACATGTAATATATATATACATATGCAAGTAAATCACTGTAGGTGCGCGTGATCTAGGTATATGCTGATAACCTCCAGGAAAGAAGAAAACACGAAGTTCCCAAGCGCTTTCGTGTAATTCACATCTTCAGGGGTGAGTACAGACTAGAGATAGTAATGCAAAACAAGATGAATATATACAGAGGAGGGTGAGACCAGGTCCACAATGGTCAGGTAATTAGGTAATGACCCTACTAATCTTTAAATGGCACACAACGGTTGGTGGTTGGGTCAGATGGGACAGTGACCCGCCCTCTCACCTGATCACAAATCTTCTTAATTACAAAGTTGTCCAGCTTGTACATGCCGTTACTCAAATTCATGTTGAATGCTTCGGTATGTTTAATAAGACTAGATTCTATGATGTTCCTACTATCAATTGAATTACATGGTAATATTGAGGAGGCATTATCCCAGTCAATGCAATGCTTGTTATCCCTCAAATGAACAAACAGAGCATTGGATTCCTGGCCTGTCCTGACACTGTATTTGTGTTGTTTAATTCTAGTTACAAGATCTTTACCTGTCTGGCCTAAGTAAAACATATTACATTCCTTGCAAGGAACTTTATAAATGCAACCAATTGTGTTGTTGGGGGAGTTCTTGATTAACATTTGTTTAACAGTGCATGAGTTTTTAAATGCCACATTGACGTTCCAAGATTTTAGCTGTGCCGGAATGTGTGAGAAATTTTTGTGAAATGGTAATATTAAGATATTCTTATGGTCATGGGTGGGCTTGGGATCAGTTCTATAAAAAGTTTTCTTAGTAATGTTTAAGCATTTGTCTATGAAAGATCTAGGGTATTTAAGGTTTGAGCCAATATTATATATATATTTGTATTCCTCATCGATGAATTCCGGACTGCAAATTCTCAAGGCACGTAAAAACATTGTTGTAAATACTGACTCTTTGACTTTATTATGGTGGGCAGAATAATAATGAATGTATGAACACACATTGGTTGGTTTTCTATAAATACTGAACTTAAAAGTGTTACCTATTCTGTGTATCAGACAGTCTAGGAATGGCAATTTACAGTCTTGCTCTAATTCCACAGTGAATTTGATCGAGGGGGCTAAGTTGTTAAGTTGTGGTAGGAAAACTTTTAGGTCCTCATTACATGGCCAGAGACATAATACATCATCAACATATCTAAACCAGACTGCTGAGGGTGGTAAAATATTACTTAACAGTTTCTTTTCAAAGAATTCCATATATAGGTTGCTTAATACAGGTGAGAGTGGATTACCCATTGCCATACCAAATTTTTGAGCATAATATTCCCCATTGAATTCGAATTTGCAATCCTTAATACATAGTTTGATGAGTTCGATGAAGTCGTCTTTCGAGACGGGCAGTGAAATGTTATCCAGGGAATCTATGAGGAACTCTAGTAAATCATCAACTGGGACCTTTGTAAAAAGTGACGTCAGCTTTGATGTAACGTCACTTTTTACAAAGGTCCCAGTTGATGATTTACTAGAGTTCCTCATAGATTCCCTGGATAACATTTCACTGCCCGTCTAGAAAGACGACTTCATCGAACTCATCAAACTATGTATTAAGGATTGCAAATTCGAATTCAATGGGGAATATTATGCTCAAAAATTTGGTATGGCAATGGGTAATCCACTCTCACCTGTATTAAGCAACCTATATATGGAATTCTTTGAAAAGAAACTGTTAAGTAATATTTTACCACCCTCAGCAGTCTGGTTTAGATATGTTGATGATGTATTATGTCTCTGGCCATGTAATGAGGACCTAAAAGTTTTCCTACCACAACTTAACAACTTAGCCCCCTCGATCAAATTCACTGTGGAATTAGAGCAAGACTGTAAATTGCCATTCCTAGACTGTCTGATACACAGAATAGGTAACACTTTTAAGTTCAGTATTTATAGAAAACCAACCAATGTGTGTTCATACATTCATTATTATTCTGCCCACCATAATAAAGTCAAAGAGTCAGTATTTACAACAATGTTTTTACGTGCCTTGAGAATTTGCAGTCCGGAATTCATCGATGAGGAAAACAAATATATATATAATATTGGCTCAAACCTTAAATACCCTAGATCTTTCATAGACAAATGCTTAAACATTACTAAGAAAACTTTTTATAGAACTGATCCCAAGCCCACCCATGACCATAAGAATATCTTAATATTACCATTTCACAAAAATTTCTCACACATTCCGGCACAGCAAAAATCTTGGAACGTCAATGTGGCATTTAAAAACTCATGCACTGTTAAACAAATGTTAATCAAGAACTCCCCCAACAACACAATTGGTTGCATTTATAAAGTTCCTTGCAAGGAATGTAATATGTTTTACTTAGGCCAGACAGGTAAAGATCTTGTAACTAGAATTAAACAACACAAATACAGTGTTAGGACAGGCCAGGAATCCAATGCTCTGTTTGTTCATTTGAGGGATAACAAGCATTGCATTGACTGGGATAATGCCTCCTCAATATTACCATGTAATTCAATTGATAGTAGGAACATCATAGAATCTAGTCTTATTAAACATACCGAAGCATTCAACATGAATCTGAGTAACGGCATGTACAAGCTGGACAACTTTGTAATTAAGAAGATTTGTGATCAGGTGAGAGGGCGGGTCACTGTCCCATCTGACCCAACCACCAACCGTTGTGTGCCATTTAAAGATTAGTAGGGTCATTACCTAATTACCTGACCATTGTGGACCTGGTCTCACCCTCCTCTGTATATATTCATCTTGTTTTGCATTACTATCTCTAGTCTGTACTCACCCCTGAAGATGTGAATTACACGAAAGCGCTTGGGAACTTCGTGTTTTCTTCTTTCCTGGTGGTTATCAGCATATATATATATATATATATATATATATATCATTAGCCCAATACAGCACACGGACTTCTACATACAATCAACACCTCAACCCGCCAGGATTCGAACCCACGGCCCACAAGCCTGTGACTGTGACCAGGGAACGCTAACCGCTGGACCACCAGGATACAAAAGCAGTCCTAGACTTTGTTATATTTCACACAAAGCCTGTTCAACGAGCTTATGGCGCCGTGAACCTCTAATGGGGACCACCCGTATCACGTAGGTGGTCAGAGTAACGTTTTACCAAATCTGGCTTCGAAACACGAGGATCCATATGTATTTCATTAGCCCAATAAAGCAAGTGGACTTCTACATACAATCAACACCTCAACCCGCCAGGATTCGAACCCACGGCCCACAACCCTATGACTGTGACTATATATATATGTATATATATATATATATATATATATATATATATATATATATATATATATATATATATTTTTTTTTTTTTTTTTTTTTTTATGGGGATTAGCCCACCCGGGCACAGGTCACTGACCCACATCGGGGCATGGGGGGCGAAAATTTATAATAAAAAGTAAAATAAAATAATAATAATAATAATAATAATAATAATAATAACACCGTAATAATGATAATAAAGAAAAGAAAAACAATAATCAATAGTGAGAAATGCTATATGTATGTATAGTATGTTGTTTTGTCAATAGTAAGAGAAACAATTGAGATCCTGGAATTGTGTGTAGATGATGCAGAAAGACAGATCAGCAACCTGGGACTTGGTCACAATATTCGTGATGCCATATGGCAGCAGGGTCTACCATTAGACAACACATTATGCTTCCCATATCTTCCCAGGCGGTAGTACTCCCCTGTTTGATAGCTGCCTACTACCTATATATATATATATATATATATATATATATATATATATATATATATATATATATATATATATATATATATATATATATATAGATATACTATATATATAGATATACTGTATATATATATATATATATATATATATATATATATATATATATATATATATATATATATATAGTCGGCCCTTACCATACGCGGGGGTTAGGTAACAAAGATACCCGTGAATGTAAAAAATCCAAGCAATTTTGCTGCCCCCCCCCCCCCCCCCCCCATGTCCTTATTTACCGTATATACCTGTGTGTAGTTCGCGTTTCTAAGACCAAATTATTTTGCAAAAAATTGGGGGTCGACCTCTAAACGGGTAATAGTTTCGTTAGGTTGAAAAATATTTACCAGTAACTACCAGTAAACAATGGAAACGACGCACCAACGCACCACCAGCTGTGAGTGTCGGTACAGTTGCCAGGGCAGATCTCTTGCGTCATCATAGCAAGCCCAAAGTAGCCAAATGCATGGTATGGTAGCACAGGACGATGTAAAACATAAAGTATTCATTTATTAAAGTTTATTTATAGATACTGTGCATAAATTTTTGTTTATTACATTTGAAACATCAATCTTTGTTAATTAAATTTGAAACAAAAGAAAACTACGATACAGTATTATTATACTTTGCATTGCTGGAATCCTTGCAAGACAGCCAATAATTTGAATATAAACGTCATATATTTTGCTCCAGAGATAAAAATTGTTGTACAATAGTGTACAGTATTGGTTTTCAGTTAAAAACTGTTGTATTACAATAATATTCCCTCCTAATTTACTTGAATAAATACTTAAATGGAAATATACAATATTTTTGTTGAAACTACCCGCATTTCAGTGTAAAGTGTCGTAATAATAAATGGTAAACAATTTGCCTTCGGCACTCTGTGTTTCAGGCACGGCGAGCCTCAGTTTATAGGATGTAGAGTGTTTTTACTGAAGATTTTGTTGTTCCAATACCCTAAAAAACTTGGGTCGACCTATAAACAAGGAATATCATAAATTAACGATTTTTTGGTAAAAAAATCAGGGTCGACCTACAATGCTGATGTCAACACAAGCATGATTACAGCGAGATGACTGAGTGAGGGAGCGCGGGGTGGCGTGATGCGTGTGTGTGCGGTGCCATGCGCGATTTGAATGTACTTCAATTACTTCAATGTACAGAATTATCCTCCGGCGGGGAAATCCGCGTATTTGCGAATCCGTGTATGCTAAACCTGCGTATGTGAAGGGCCGACTGTATATATATATATATATATATATATATATATATATATATATATATATATATATATATATATATATAATCAACGACCTCATCAGCCAGGACTCGAACCCTCGACCTACTGTATGGGACCAGGGAACACCACCGACCAGGCCATGGCATGGTCGGTAGTGTTCCCTGGTCCCACAGAGTAGGTCGAGGGTTCGAGTCCTGGCTGGTGAGGTCGTTGATTATATGTTCAAAGTCCGCGTGTTATATGAACTAAAAATGAATATATATATATATATATATATATATATATATATATATATATATGCAAGTAAATCACTGTAGGTGCGCGTGATCTAGGTAGGCTATATGCTGATAACCACATATATATATTATTTTCTTATTGATATTTCTCTTCTATATTATGTGTGTGCATACCATCATAAAATTAAGATCCTATTTTTACTACAACGTACGTATTGTGTCCGAAAAAGGTGGGGTTTGGGGGTCGGCCCAGTCTCTATTTCAATTAATCCCATATATTCTGTTATTTTGTTTACGCGTTTCTCGTTTTACACGGCCCTCCACGGGTTCAATTGACCGCTACAGTATTTTGCATTTGTGATACCTCACTTGGGTTATGCAGTTCAGTTCTGGTCACTGTACTACAGAATGGATATAGAATCCCTAGAAAGAATTCAGAGGAGAATGTCAAAACTAATCCCGGGCATTAGGAACCTTGGGTACAGAGAATGGTTAAAGCATCTGAATTTGCACTCCCTCGAGAGACATAGAGTGAGTAGCAACATGATTGAGATGTATAAATAGAAGTCAGGGCTAAACAAAGGGGACATTACAAAGGTACTCAAACTATCCAACCAGGAGCAAACTCATAACAATGGTTTTAAATTAGATAAATTTAGATTTAGGTGTGAGATAGATAAACATTGTTTTGAAATAAGAGTAGTGGACGAGTGAAACAAGTTACCAAGCATCATCATTAACTCGAATACGCTGGATAGCTTCACACATAGGTTGGACAGATATATGAGCGATAGGGGTTGGGTGTAAATCGGACTGCCCAGTATGGGCCAATAGGCCCACTGCATTTTCCTCCATTCTTATGTTCTTATGGTTTACGTTTTTTTTTACACATGTAACTAAATAAAAAAAGTGAACACAGTTAAGCTTATCTTCCTGAAATTACAAGTTGAAAAATACTGTAACCATAACATAGACTCCCATCCAGCCAGCTAACTCTTGCTGCCCTAAGTAGAAAATGTTTATTTCCTTTATGTTTTTGAACTAATGTTATTTTCGGGGGGGGGGGGGGCACTTTCTGTATGTAGGATTCTGTGTACACGTAAATAAGTAAAAAAAAAATATGAAGAAAGTTAACTTTATCTTCCCAAAATTCTGACAAAGTAGTTGCTCACGACATAATCACGGCTCACCGTTCCAAGCGGTCCATTTATAGTCCAGCCCAGAAGGGTGCGTGTTGCAAACGCACCCCCCCCCCCCCCGGTCCTTACTTCTAACGGTACTAGTGCTTGTGGTACATCCAAACCAATAAGGAGATCCACTCTTTTTGGTGCTTGGCGTAGTGCAGTACCTCGGAGGTGTTCCCACATAGTGACTTCTTGGATGTCTGTGACCGACGCTCTCAGAGAAAACGGTAGATTCTCAACAACAATGACCTTGGGGATAGTGATGGATCGGCTCTTTCTTACTCCTACGCTAGTCACTTTTAGACTGATCTCTTCGGTGTTTACACTATTTCTTTCTTTCATGATTGTATGTATATTATGTATGCTGGATTATATATTATGTATGTATATTATGTACAGTATGTGCTCCATTTATGTAGCTAGCAGCGTGTGGTAATGTTATTACCATATCCCACATGCTTAATTAATGTGCCTGGCGACGTATGGAAGCTGCTAATGAATCACTTGCCATACGTCGTCTATAGCAGTTGACAAGGAGCCTAGCCAGGGAGACCGCTGCTCTCCTTTGTGTACATACTCTTATCCAGTAAACCGAACCTACAAAACTATACAGGTGTTTGTGTTCTCTCCTGTATGTAGAACTTATTATTCAGAACCTAACATGGCGCAGTGATCCGATCTTACTGGATAATTACGAGTGAAAGCGCAAACTTTGTGGGGAAGCCGGCTTTTGGACTCTCGCCTTGGGTCAACTCCCGCGCGTCATCCCTCCTCGAAGAATTTCGCAACTTTGAGCAGTGTCAGTGACAGTGATTTTCTGTGAAGTGTTTAGCGCATTGTGTGTTCGTGCCATTCATGTGTGACATTGTTCTAAAGGATTCCCAAGGTATACGGCACGTTCTGGGCATTTGTAAGGAGTAGAGTTCAGTGCACCCATCTCTGACCGCGTCCAGAGGGTAACTGGACTGACTGGGAGTCGCCGCGCCTCTCCCTCCACCCCCTCACAGCGCCGCCTCCACCCCCCCTCACAGCTGGGGCGAGACGCTCTACCCGCCCGGGACACGCACACGTACAAACACTCGCTGACCGCGCGGCTTCTTTATATATATTTTATATATATAACCTACTTATCTGTGTATTTAATTAATTTTTTGTCTGAAATCTTGTTGATACGACGGGCTGACCGGTCAACACTGATTTAAGACATAGTACACAGATGAAGTAGTTATGTCTCATGCCTTACGTAGCCGTGGACCCAGCGTCTGGATGAGTCAGGCGGATGATAGCCCCGCAGAGATGGATGACCAGGCCGGCCACGACGCTCCAGCCCCCACATCGCGCAGTCCCTCACCTCAATATTCAGCGTTGTCTCCAGAGATAATTGCTTTACTGAAGTTTATGAGAGATGAGAAACGCGAGGATGAAGCTCACAGACGTTTGGCGGATGAGCACAGAAGGCAAGCAGAGGCAGAACGAGACAACCAACGGAGATTGGAAGACAGTGAACGGTTTGAAGCCTTGATATCTCGCCTCACTGTTAACCAAGCCCCTGGCTCTAACACTGCCTCGGTACTGACTGGTTCAGATACCTCATCCATGCTTCCTTCACACCCCCCAGCCCCACCTAAAGCAGCAGCTCAAACACCGCCCATCTTGAAGCCTGATGTGAATTTCCAGACTTTTCGTGAATGGCGGCGACGGTGGACTGATTATTCTACAATGGTGGATCTCCAGAGTTTGTCACAGCCTAAACAACTCATCCAGCTGCATATGTGCCTGTCCTTGGAAATTCAGCGTGTCTTGGAACATACGTTGCAGGTACCCCCAACCTCTTCGCTGTCTGTAGAGGAGGTACTGGACGTTCTACAACGGCACATCAAAGGACAGCAGAATGAAGCTCTGCGCAGGAGGGAATTGTTTAGCTGCAGACAGATGGAGGGTGAGTCTTTTGATGCCTTTTACGTACGTCTTAAGAGAGCCTCGGAAGAGGTAGATATATGTCCAGGCCACCACCAGCAGTGCGAGGAGACCCAGTTGAAGCAGGTGATCCTGATGGGTGTTAAGGACGAGGAACTTGTCCAACGCCTCACCTCCCTCGACTCTTCCTCTTCTCTTAAGGATGTGTTGACGATATGTCGCTCCTATGAGGCTGCCAGGTGTGCCACCTCTGCCATCCGTGCTCCCCCTACAGCTGTACGCGCTGTGTCCCGGTACAAGAAGGACAAGAAGTCTGTTCCTACGCCTTCGCCCACCACGTCCACGCCCGGTTTATTTTGCAACAACTGTGGTAAGCAGCACGGAACACAGGTGTGTCCAGCTGCTCAGTCTACCTGCAACAGTTGTGACCGTAAGGGCCACTGGTCACTCACAGTACGGTGCCCAGCCAAACGCGTCCAGTGCAATGTGTGCGGTCGTCTGGGCCACTATGACAAGTGTTGCCCTTCCAACAAACCCAAGGGACCGCGTCGGCGGAAGCTTCAGCCCCCTTCCACCAGAGAGGGCCGCCCACAGTCTTCCAATCAGAGGCACGACGACTCTTGACAACGCTCGAGCCACATTAGGAATGTGTGCTCCCCCCAGCGTCCCAGGACCAAAGTCCCCCAGTACATCAGTGTCATTGTGACCTACGGCGGTGTGTCATCCCGTCTTCAGATGTTGCCCGACACCGGCGCTGATGCTACAGTCATCGGTCCCCAGCATTTGCAATGCTTGGGGCTCTCTCCAAGTGATCTAGGACCGCCCCCCAAGGATCTCCGCTTTATGGCAGATGGTTCACAGATGACCCCGGCCCTGGGTTCACTCCAAGCACAAGTCACCTTTGGCAACAGGTCGTGTCAAGCCTGGATTGATGTGCATAATGGTGTCCAGACTCCTTTGCTGTCCTACAGACATTGTCAGGAGTTGGCCATCATCTCCCAGGACTTCCCCAAACCTATTCTTGAGGTAAAACACGCCAACAGGGTGCAAAAAGGGAGCAGCAACGACCCTGCTGCCGCCCTACCCCTGCCTCTTGCCAGTGACACCTCTCCTTCGGATGCTCGGAAGTACTTCCTGAAGGAATTCAGCGACGTTCTGGTGACCAAGTCCGCTCTGGAATCCAAGCCTCTCAAGAAGATGGCAGGTCCCCCCATGAGGATCCACCTGAGGGACGACGCGAAGCCATTCGCTATTTA
Organism: Homarus gammarus; assembly: GCA_958450375.1. NCBI lineage: Eukaryota > Metazoa > Arthropoda > Malacostraca > Decapoda > Nephropidae > Homarus > Homarus gammarus. The sequence continues at coordinate 719,593 of CAUDMG010003059.1, forward strand.
CACCCCTCGACTGGTTCCCCTGGCCTTCCGCGAGGCGGTCAAAAACGAGCTGGACTCCATGGTCGCCCAAGAAATTATTGTACCAACCGGCGATGACCCGTCTCCATGGTGTCACCCGATGGTTGTCGTCGCAAAACCTAAAGGTGGTGTTCGGATCACCACTGACCTTTCCAAGCTCAACAACCAGGTGTCTCGTCCTGCGCACCCTTCTCCCACGCCCTTTGCAGCTATACGCAGTGTGAACCCGAAGGCGCGCTTCTTCACGACGATGGACGCCCTGTGTGGATACTGGCAGATAGAGCTTGCCGAAGAAGACCGACCACTCACAACTTTCATCACCCCGCATGGACGTTACAGTTATTGCCGTGGCCCCATGGGATTCGCCGCTACAGGAGACGCTTTCTGTCTTCGAGGTGATATGGCTCTACAAGGTCTGGCAAACTGCGTGAAAGTGGTCGACGACATACTCGTGTACGACGAGGATTATATGGATCACCTCTGCCGTATCTACGAGGTACTCAACAGGTGCCGGAAGCACGGCATTACCCTAAATGCCGACAAGTTTGTTCTGGCCAGCTCTTCAGTTGACTTTTGTGGGTACACCCTCTCAGGGAATGGTATCGCAGCTGACCCGGAAAAGGTCCGCGCCATTACGGATTTTCCCACCCCTGCTAACCTGACCGACTTGAGGTCCTTCATCGGTCTCGTCAACCAGTTAGCAGAGTTTTCGTCGGACATCTCCGCAGCTGCTCAACCACTTCGCCCCCTGATGAGCCCCAAGAGGACATTCCTGTGGACCCCCGACCACGACAAGGCCTTCCAGCAAGTGAAACAGGCCCTGTCTCGTCCACCTGTCCTCGCCACGTTTGACCCAGCCTTGCCGACAGTTCTGCAGACAGATGCCTCACGCTTGTATGGCGTGGGATACGCCCTACTGCAGGATCATGGTGGAGGGCAGTTCCGGCTCGTCCAGTGTGGCTCGCGTTTCCTCTCTGACACTGAGACGCGCTACGCCACTATTGAGTTGGAGCTGTTGGCCGTGGTTTGGGCGATGTCCAAGTGCAGGTTTTACCTCATAGGCCTGCAACACTTTCACCTAGTGACCGACCATCGCCCGCTTGTCCCGATCCTCAACCACTACACGCTAGACGCCGTTGAGAACCCTCGCCTCCAGCGTCTGAAAGAGAAGCTCTCGGCGTACATCTTCACTGCAGTGTGGCGTGCTGGTAAGGAGCTCTGCATCCCTGATGCCTTATCCCGCTCTCCTGTCAGCCGCCCTACTCCAGAAGACCATGTACTCGACGCCGACCTCGCTCTTTCCGTCAGGACTGTGGTCACTCTCCATGCCGTCCAATCCCTTCGTTCGGACCTGTCACCAGATGACGACAAGGCAATGGAGGACCTTCGAACAGCGTCCCGAGATGACCCTTCCTCTGTCCGACTCGTCGAGTGTGTGAGGAATGGATTTCCTAGCAACCGCTACGATCTTCACAACACCCTGCTCCCGTATTGGAAACTCCGCGATGAACTCTACTGCGACGGAGACCTTGTTCTGTACGGAGCACGTGTAGTTGTCCCTGCTGCATCACGTCCCCACGCCTTGGCTCGCCTTCACGACAGTCACCGTGGAGCTGAGGCCACCAAACGACGTGCACGACAGACTGTGTTTTGGCCCGGCATCAACTCCGACATCTCCAATGTCGTCCGTGCGTGTGAGCCCTGCCAAGTATTACAACCCAGCCAGCAGCAGGAACCCTCTATGAGTGACGACAACCCCACCCGCCCCTTTGAGTCTGTGTCCGCCGACTTTTTCTGTGTGTCAGGAAAGTCCTTCCTCGTTATCGTCGACCGTCTCTCTGGTTGGCCGGTTGTCATCAAGTGCGGTAATGACACGACGTCTGCCGCCACCATCAGCAAGTTCCGCCACTACTTCCGTGACGTGGGCGTTCCTGTACGCCTGCGAACCGACGGAGGGCCCCAGTTCACAAGCCGGGACTTTGCTGTGTTCCTTGACCGATGGGGAGTCCGGCATGTGTTGTCATCGCCCCATTACCCGCAGTCCAACGGCCACGCTGAGGCTGCTGTCAAATCCCTGAAGCACCTCATCCTTAAGGTGGCCCCTTCTGGGAACATTGACTGCGAGGCCTTCGACAGGGGTCTTCTTGAACTCCGCAACACACCTAACTACACCGGACGCTCCCCTGCCCAGGTTTTGTATGGACGCCCCCTTCGTTCTTGTGTCCCTGCTCACCCTCAATCCTTCTCCAAGGAGTGGCAGGCCAAGACAGAGGATTGTGATCGCCGAGCCGCCGAACGTGTTCAGGACGTCGTCGCCCGCTACAACGACCACGCCCGCTCTCTCCCCAGGTTGAGTGTCGGCACCCAAGTCCGTGTTCAGGACCCGACCTCCCTACGTTGGGACAAAGTAGGCGTAGTCATGGGTCTTGGCAGGTCACGGGACTACCAGGTGCGGTTACCCAGTGGTCGTGTGTGGTGGAGGAACCGCCGTTTTCTCCGACCCGTAACAATGCCTTCTCCTGGCCCCGCCACCAGTGTTGAGTCCCATACCCTTCCCAGTGATGAAGTCCCTCGACGCTCAGAACGGATCCAAAAGAAAAGGTCCGCTCAAGACTTTGCTATGAGCGTATAGGGGGGAGGGAGGTGTATGTATATTATGTATGCTGGATTATATACTATGTATGTATATTATGTATGTGCTCCATTTATGTAGCTAGCAGCGTGTGGCAATGTTATTACCATATCCCACATGCTTAATTAATGTGCCTGGCGACGTATGGAAGCTGCTAATGTATCACTTGCCATACGTCGTCTATAGCAGTTGACAAGGAGCCTAGCCAGGGAGACCGCTGCTCTCCTTTGTGTACATACTCTTATCCAGTAAACCGAACCTACAAAACTATACAGGTGTTTGTGTTCTCTCCTGTATGTAGAACTAATTATTCAGAACCTAACAATGATCATTCCAATGGAGAGGGAAACTGGCCTTCCCTCTACCTGCAGCCAGTAAGCTTGGGTACTCATGCAGTATGATCGGTTGCTGCCTGAATCCAAGAGAGCTCCAGTGACCACTGCTCCTTTGCCTCTTGGTTCTTCTCCTCCATCCTGGCTTTCATTATTGAAAGTGCTACTCTGCTGGACTCTTGTAATCACAACTCGCAATTGTTGGGTTCTTCACACCGGTCATCACTTCCGTTGTCGGTTATGGTTTCCCTGAGCCATCTATGCAGATTTCCTCTATTCGTGGTCACCAGCATGTTCTGTGTGCTCCCAGTCCTTTTCCCCATGATGCTTGTACTGGCTTCGGTCTTCCATGAGTTAACTCCACTGGTGGCGATTCTGGTGGCGGCATTAATGACCTAAGTTGACTCATTCTAGGTAGCTTGTAATCAGGTGATATGTCTATTTGGTAAGTGCCCCCAGCGATTGCTCTCTTCACCCTTTGGAAACTTGTTTGGTGCTGTTCTCTTTCAACTTCGCCCCGTTGCGCCTTGCCACTGCTCGTCAGAACTCCCGTGAAGTGCAGAAGTCTAGAGGGTACTCCAGAGCAGCCATCTAAGCTGCTGACAGCTCCATCTCGCTTGGTAGGCTATCTGAGTTGTAAAGAGTCTCTTCACTTAACATGAGGCGGCGCGCACAATTATGCGTGGCGATAACATGTACACTCACTAAAAAAATATTCTGCACCCTTGGCCCTGAAACCATCTGCAACAATCACAGTGACAGAAGTTATGATGAGTGTTATCAGATTTCTTGGTCCGGTGTGTCATATTGCATAACCCAGTAAAGGTGCAGAATAACCTATTAATGAGTGAACATCTACCTGAAATTTTGAGTTGAAAAATATTTTATAAAAATAAACATATTTCTTTTTATTTGTTGGCACCTGGATATTTTCTTGGTAAAATACAAACATTCAAGCAATTCATGTAAAGGTTTCAGCCTCCCAGGTTCATGGGAAGTGACCAGAAATGTTCTCGGAAGAATTTTTTTTTTTTTTTTGTATCAGTGCACTGGTTTCCTGGTGTGCAAAAATGTTTATTTAATTATTTTCTTTAGGGAGCATTCTGCATGTTGGATGGTGTGTCCACATATATTAGTAAAATAAAATGAAGAAAATTATGTATATCTCCCCCAAAATTAAGAGTTGAAACATATTTAATAAAATTTAACATGCAGGCATCCCCACATTATGGAATCCCTGTTTATGGAAGTTTGCCCTTACAGAATTTTTAAATTATGTCCAAAAATTCGAGGTAGGAAAATTTTGGTAAATTAAAAAAAAAAAAAAAAATTCAGCCAAAATTTTAAGAACTTTTTTATAATAATTTTGTGTGGATTCTCTGTGGCAAGTACAAGGCAGCTGCGGTCTCACAACAACAACAACAACAACAATGGTTTCGGACTTCGCCTGTATGATTCACCAGCCAACGTTCAACTTTGCCTCTCTTTTCTGGACTGTATTACAGGTACTGTACTGTGTATTCTTATTCAAGATGAGCGGAAAGAGACCATCAAGTGCAAGTGCTAGCAGTGGCGGTAAGAGACCACTAAAGGGTATTACATTGAAAACAAAATTATATGTGTTAAGGAGGTTTGACCAGGGGGAGAAGCTGGCAGCCAAGGAAGATGATGATTCAACAGGAATGGGCAGGATTCAGCAGTGAGCCACTGTCTCCCTCCCTGTAACTACAATTGCACCACCTCATCTAACTCAGCACTCAACATCAATTCTGGTAAGTAAAAATCAGGGTGTTTCCTTCATTTACTGCTATTATCATGTTACATCATGAATGACTCATTGTATGTGGTTAAAACCAACTAATTTCATACATATATGTGTTTGTGTTACATTTGGGCCTCAAAAAATTTCCCTAGAAACACATCTCAAGTTATTTAATGAAAGTTAATGGGAAAAATGGTTTCACGTTAAGGAATTTCGTTTTGCGAAGAGATTTTCAGGAACGGAACCTCTCCGTAACCCGGGGAACGCCTGTACTCTACTACCCGTTTCTGTCCATTGCAGTGCCAAAATAGTACAATGAACACAATAATTTAAGTTCAGCAATGGTGTACAAACAACCAGAAATAATACAAACAGTTCAGAATAGAACCCCACGACTGAGATAAGATGCAAGTGAGCATAGAATGTGTCTACAGTGAGATCACATGACAGACTTAACAATGAGGTTGGTGGGTGATGAACAGACGGAAACAAGTCTACTGTGATCTCCCAATAAGGGTCCTTGACTAACAAAGTAGCAAAAGTTTTGTATCAGGAAAATGTATGCAGACTATTTCGACAACAGGTACAGATTGGTTGGAAATTTCACCACATGGCCTGGCGGTGAGAGGGTTAAGGAATGTTTTTTCTTCAATTAGTGGTTCCAATTTATGTGAAGAAAAGCAACATTATTAGATATAAACCAATCAAATATACAGTAATATGACCCACAAATAGATGTTATCAAATATTTATGAATTTTTGTCCACCACTCTACACATGAACCTACATACAGTAGAGTCCTGTATGTGAAACTGTATGATGATTTTACTGAATTATTATCTACCTAACTACAGTATATCTATATATATATATATATATATACATATATCAGCATATATGTATATATATATATATATATATATATATATAATCAACGACCTCACCAGCAAGGAATCGAACCCTCGACCTACTGGGTGTGACTAGGGAACGCTTACCGGCTAGGCCACAAGGACACTAAAAGCAGTTCTAGACTCTGTTATATTTCACACAAAGCCTGTTCATCGAGCTGATGGCGCCGTGAACCTCAATGGGAAACTGCCCTTGCCTCTTATGTGGTGTCAGTAGCATTTTACCGAATCCAGCTGGTATGAAACGCGAGGTACATATATATATATACTTCATTTTTAGTCCATATAACACGCGGACTTTGAACATATAATCAACGACCTCACCAGCAAGGAATCGAACCCTCGACCTACTGGGTGTGACTAGGGAACGCTTACCGGCTAGGCCACAAGGACACTAAAAGCAGTTCTAGACTCTGTTATATTTCACACTAAGCCTGTTCGATTCCTTGCTGGTGAGGTCGTTGATTATATGTTCAAAGTCCGCGTGTTATATGGACTAAAAAATGAAGTATATATATATATATATATATATATATATATATATATATATATATATATATATATATATATATATATATATATATATATATATATAAAGTAAGATCTCTGTTAATCGGAATATACTGTATAAACTGAATGATTTAGGAGCTACAGTGTCTATCTCAACACTTAGTGTGGTGTTGTACAGTGTACATCTCAACACTTTCTAGGAGCCACTCTGCTCACCCCACATGGGGAGAGGGCTAGAAAAGGTGCCCTAAACATAGCCTGCCTAAAAAAAAAAAACCTGACTGGGCAAGTGCACCCAGTAATTTCATCCTTTTGTGGTCGAAAGCACAATTAAAATCACAGATCCAAACAAAAACAAACTATGCAACCTCTTATGGTCGCTGCATGGAATGTCAGGACCCTTCTGGATACTGGCACAAATGTGCGTCCTGAAAGAAGAACTGCCGTTGTGGCAAAAGATCTGGCAAGGTACAACATCTACATAGCAGCCATTAGTGAGTCCTGGCTCCCAGACGAGGGTCAACTCACAGAAAAGGGGTCAGACTATACCTTCTTCTGGATGGATAAGTCTACTGTAAAGAGAAACTGCATTTAATGAGTTGGCTTTACCACCCGCCAACGCATCCTACATAGGTTAACTGAAAACCCTGTTGGGATCAACGAGCGCCTCATGACGGTCCGAGTCCCACTGAAACATTCACGTCATGCCTTTTTCATCAGTGCATATGCCCCAACACTGGATGCAGAGGATGACATCAAAGAGGCCTTTTATGCCGACCTCGACAGAGTGCTAACCTCAATCCCCAGAGAAGATAATGTTGTGCTCTGTTTAGGCAGGCCGACAAGTTCAAGGGTTCGTGGCAACACCCACGATCCAAACACTGGCATCTCATTAACTACATCATTGTCAGAGAAAGAGACCGTCAAGACGTCCTCATCACCTGTGCAATGCATGGCTCAGCCCACTGTGACACTGATCATCCGCTCGTCAGAGCCAAGCTCTCACTTCATGGCGCACCAAAACGGCGAAGGCAGCAAGTCTCTAGAAGAGGTTTTAACACTAAACGTCTGGCGGATCCAGCAGTAGCACATACTTTCAGAAAGCAGCTTGAACATGGGCTGATAAACAACCCAACAACGAACAACCCAAATCCCAGTGCCGAATGGGATATTCTCAACTCTGTCATGACAAAAACCTCGACCAGATCAAACAAATACACCAGGAATGGTTTGATGAAAATGACCCGGCAATCAATGTACTAATCAATGATAAATGTGCTGCTTTAACTGACCGGCAGAAGAACCCTCAGTCTCGGACCAAAGCTGATACCTTCCGCAAGAAGAAAGCTGTGGCCCAGCGGGAACGTCGCAATCTAACGAGTGACTGGTTTAAAATTAAGTATATGAAACAGAAAAATTTGAAGATCAGCACAAGATACGCAAATTTTTTAATTCGAACAAAACATTTTATGGGCCAATCAATCGTGGCGCAGCCCCCCTCCGCTCACCCGATGGTAACTCCATAATTAAAGACGATGAAGGCCTCCTTCCGTGCTGGAAAGAGCACTCCAATTCACTGCTCAACCGAAACACTGATGAGGATGTCCTGACTACCCAGCAGGTTTCTCAGCTTCCAGAGCTAACCCACCTCAGCTATCCTCCATCCCTGGATGAGGTAGCTACTGCCATCAAACAGATGGAAAATAACAAAGCCTCAGGGCCTGATTGAATCCCAGCCGAGGTGTATAAAGCAGGAGGACCTCTGCTTACCAGCCGTCTCCACTCTCTCCTGGAGAATATATGGGAAAATGAGGAAATCCCCCAAGCTCTAAAAGACGCCTCCATCATCAATATTTATAAGAATATGGGAGACCGGTCAGACTGTGGCAACTACCACGGGATCTTGCTGCTGCTCGTAGCTGGCAAGATTATTGCCCGAGTCCTCCAAAAAAAACTTCTTCCTGAGGCGGAAAAATTTCTCCCAGAACCTCAAAGTGGTTCTAGACCATCACATGGCACCACTGACATGATCTTTGCCGTCCGCCAGATACAGAAAGCGTGCAGAAAACAGCGTCGTGACCTGTACATGTTTTTCATCGACCTAACCAAGACCTTCGACTTGGTCAACAGGGAAGCCCTCTGGTGGACCCTGAGCCGTTTTGGCTGCCCCTCAAAGATCATCGCCATCGCAAAGCAATGCAACGATGGCATGAACGGCAGTGTCCTGCACAATGGCATCGAGTCTGGATTCTTCCGTTCCAAACGGGGGTTAAACAAGGGTCTGTACTGGCACCAACTCTCATTTCCATTTCTTGGCTGCTTTCCTTACTCATGCCAGTGCCAATTTAGCCGACGGGGTGGACATCGAGTTCCGGATGAAAGCATAAGACGACTCCAGGCAAGAACAACGGTGTCGGCACGGCAACTTCCATCACTGCTTAACTTCAATATGCAGACGGCCTCAGTCTTGGTTGCTCACACTGAACGCCGTGTGACCCACAGGAGATCCTGAGCACCTACGCAGATGCGTATGCACACTTCGGCCTTGAGGTGAATGTACGTAAGACTCGGATTCTCTTCCAGCCTGCCTCTGGTTCAGACACACCTCCACCATCCATCCAGCTTAACGGTACTACCCTCTCTAATGTTGCCCACTTTCGGTATCTCGGCTCCCACCTGTCCACCACCAAGGACATCGATGAAGAGATTTATCATCGGATCAGATGTGCATCTCAAGCCTTGGGCGAACTCCAAAATCGTGTCCTTCAGCTGTAGGAAGCTGAAATTATCTTCAAAGTTACATGTATATCGAGTAGTGGTCCTCCCCACCCTGCTCTATGGCGGCGAGACATGGGTCACATACAGGAAGCACCTCAAGGCACTTGAAATTTTTCACCAACATAGTCTATGTTCCATCCTCCTATTTCGATAGGAAGACAAGAGATCAAATGCCAGTATTCTTGATGACACCAACTGTAGGAGCATCGAGGCTACCATTATCCATGAACAACTATGCTGGACTGGCCATACTATCCGCATGGACGACAGTAGACTGCCAAAACAGCTACTTTACAGTCACCTAACGAATAGTAAATGTAACGCCGGCAGGCAACTGGATAGGTATAAGGTTAGTCTTAAGACAAACCTGAAAAAGTGGTAAATCGACCCCCTCACCTGGGAGACTATTACTCCACATTGTACACATTGTAACGCTTGGAAGAGCACCACACGAGAAGGTGTCAATACTTTCGAGTTAGCCCGACTGCAAACTGAGAAAGACAAGTACCAACGCCGGAAAGACGCTGCCACCGCCCCTCCCACACTCGATGTAGCCCTCTACATGTGCAACATATTTTAGCAGCTCTGCAGGTGCTGTATCGGTCTCTTTAGTCACCTCAAAACTCACTAGCCTAGGTAACATCCCTAATAATTCATATCATTGCTTCATAGCTGGATGATCGTCATACTTAGTATGGTGTTGCACAGTGTACACCTCAATACTTAGTGTGGTGTTGTACAGTGTACACCTCAACACTTAGTGTGGTGTTGTACAGTGAACATCTCAACACATAGTGTGGTGTTGTACAGTGAACATCTCAACACATAGTGTGGTGTTGTGCATTATACACTTCAACACAGTGTGGTGTTGCGCAGTGTACAATTCGACACATACTGTAGTGTGGTGTTGTACAGGGTACATCTCAACACAGTGTGGTGCTGTGCCATCACGGTTAATGTTAAACAGGAGTTGTGGCTCACCTGGGAGACATGAGGCATAGAGCGAGTGTGTGCTGCTGAAGGCGGCGGCGGTGTTGGCAGGCGACCTTCAGTTTCCCCAGCAGGAGTGTCCTCCATCATGTCCAGCTGCAGGACGCTCTCCTCACTGTCACTCAACTGAAAGAAATTATCTCTTTACGTCTTCATATACAGTACTAGTATAAATGAACAAGGTTTACTTGTGTGTGTGTATCACCACTGTGTATCTTCCCATTTCCCAAGATTACTTCTCATAACTCTTTTCTTGACCACTTCTGGTCATGAAATACCTCGACACTTTTTCTAATTATTGTTTATGTAAACAAAATGTCATTGACATAGACAGTATCATGGAGATATTCCCAGCCTGAACTATAAGTCATCCTCGCCACCTATCACTTATTATGGCTCTGGAATAATTTTGAAAACCCATCAAAATATGTTCTAGTTTTCTTACTACAGTATAATCCACTGATCATTAAGCATTTATACATATCAAAGCTGTTTTAGAATTTTCATGAACATTTACCATACAGTATATTGTACAGGATTCTATTCATTATTGTGTGCTTATACTCTTGAGAATAATTCTAAAGGCTTACATATATTGTTCAGTATTAGATATCTATTATGATGCCAAATATTATCATTTAATGGTAGCAATAAAGTCATCCTATCAAACATCTCTCTAACACATACTGTACACTACACTATACAGTACCAAACATACTAAGTCTTCCTGCCAAATGGCTTACTGACACTCACGTTATCCAACACAACACTATGCCAACCATAATAAGGCCACGTTTAAGTAAGTTTATGTTTCATTACTCTACAATGCATAAAATGTCCACATTCTAAACAAGTGACAAGAAACTTCTACACACACACACACACTACATCTGCCTCGTTTAAGAGAATGTTATTCACACATGTTTCTGGTCATAATCTAAGTTACTGTTACTGCAACAGAATTAATCTACAGTTCTGTACTTGTTCTCTGTATTAAAATATGTTCTAAATTTGTGAACGCAGAATGTGAATCTTATTGAATGCACAACTACACTCATCTACCTGGACAACGAAGCAATAAACAGGGTGGAGAAGAACTATTGACACTTTACTGTTATTTCATATTCAATCTCATCGATGGGGAGGACTGTCTCTGTGCTGCCAGTGAACTGTGACCAGGAGTGACAGAGACAAGGGTCAGTAACAGGGAGTGACAGACAATGGTGAGTAGCAGGGATTTACAGATACAACAGTCAGTAACAGGGAGTGACAGAGACAAGGGTCAGTAACAGAGAGTGACAGAGGCAACGGTCAGTAACAGGGAGTGACAGAGACAACGGTCAGTAACAGAGTGACAGACAACGGTCAGTAACAGGGACAGTCAGTAACAGGAAGTGAACAAAGTGTTATCAGTAGAGGCTCGTTTATAACACTTTATCTCTGACTGTATCTTTTATATAATTTTTGTTTTATAAAGAACAAGACAGTGTACATCTTGAATCTGAGAGGAAAGTCAATTTATATATTTCCAAGATTGATATTCATTAATATTATTTCTGGGCATTTACAAATATTAATCACCAGAGAGACACAACAACCATGTGCTGCTGACTTACCACATATCCATAAAACCTCAGAATGTCCATTTTACACATGGGACATGTGCGGTGCTCCAACAGCCAGGGGTCGACGCAGTTCTTGTGGAACTCATGCCTATGAGAAAGTGGGAATTTGTATTATTATCATAGAATATAATACCCTGTTTACTATATATTCCTAAATTTATATATGGTATTTTATTGACCTAAGTGAAGCATATAATAGAGTAGATAATTAAATCGACGAGTAGTCGGTTCTGGGTAAACACAAGAAGTACACTCTGCCACCTTCGTAGAGTGATACGGTATATACAGGGCCGGATTAAGCTTAATAGGGGCCTGAGGTACAGATCAACTTGGGGCCCCCTACCCTCAAGGTATATATATATATATATAGCAAGAACAAAATACTACCAAAATTTATCAATGATTTCATCAATATTAAGCTTCAGCAAAATAACACATTCAATGTTCATAAGAGACAGAAAATTGAGACGTTGCTAGGACATCGTTGAACGAAGTTCATGTTTTATATGCTTCAACTTCGAGAATGTTTGGATTTGGGGCCCCTTAGAGTCGGGGGGCCTGAGGCCAGTGCCTCAAGTGCCTCATGGTTAATCCGGCACAGGGTATACATAATAGTAGTGATAAGTTTATTTCTCTATAAACAGGACAGCCATTTACAATGACGTCCCCCACCATCCCTGCAGTCGATAAGAGTCAATTTAGAAGTAATGACATTGTCTGGACTTTGTTTTGAGAATGCCTGATACTAGGTAAATATGACAACATAGTGCTGTTATCGTTTTGATGATTCACTAATGAACCATTGTGATATATCATCATTTATATTAATGTGCAAAATTTTACTTCAACTACCATAAGTATTTGGATGCTTAGATTCGAGATAGGCTATATTGGGTAAATTTTAAGTTTTTGTCATCCCTAGACCTAGACATGCAGAGTATGTTTTCCTGATGGTTTGCGATGTGTTATGAACGATTTAAACCTTCAATTCTATCGGAAATCACTAGTTAATACTACTTCCCCCCCCCCCCTTACCGGTGTTTGTTAAGCTAACCTTATAACTTAAAATATAACTTATTATTCCCTAACTTAACCTAACATATCACCTGTATTTTCTTATGCAATAGAAAAATGTGTCTTATTGTTTAAAGTACTGTACTTAATCCCTGAGTTAAAGTCTTTTCAAGGTTCCCCAGATGATCAAAACCAAAATAATACCAATACTGTTTGGAATGTTTATACTATGAAATTTGTAGTAGGGGCAGCAAATATCCATTGAATTAGTTAATGTGCTTAATAATATTAATATATTCAATATAGCATTACTGTGTTGCACATTAAAGCACAATTAATTATCTAATAATATTTATTCACAGAGCCGATCAGCCGAGAAGGTTGGTCAACTACTTCCAGGGTTCATCAAGGCAGATGAAAGAAATTTACCAAAAGTAGATGTCATTATGATGGTGGAGTATTATCAGAAACTCCGCCATCCACCTATGAATAACGTTAAATTACATCTGTCATTTGATCATATCAAGCCCATTCCCTGGCCATGGTCATCCCTAGACCTTCCACAACATTAAATATAGACATTAGTGACGAAAACTTACATTTTCCAGACATGAAATAGAGAACAGTGATGAAAACTTCCATGTTGGAGTTATCGGTCTATTGCATCATTTTGGCAGCCAGCAAGTAAATACACACGATGATACTTGAGCAGTAATTTATTTTAACCTAAAAATAAGGTATGCCTGTGTATATCAACACTGTATATGGCCACAAGTCCTGTGTTTCTGCTGGTAACAACAATATGGCACCACAAAAATTTTGTCCAAGTCCCTGGTTGCTGATCTGACTTTCTGCCTCATTTACACACAATTGCAGGGTCTCAATTGTTTCTCTTTCTATTGACAACACAATATATATATATATATATATATATATATATATATACTGTATATATTATATTGTTTCTCTCTCTTGATTTATACTTTCGTTTGTGAATTTATTTATGGTTATTACTGTTAATGTATGTATTTTTGGTTATAATTTGTATCTATTTTTATTAATTATTAATAAATATTATTATTATTATTATTATTATTATTATTATATTTTAACCTCCCAGGCCCTGATGTGGGCTAGTGACCTATGCTCGGGTGGGCTAATCCCTGCAAAAAAAAAAAAAAAAAAAGCACAGCTGGCTGCCTCCAGGCTCATACTCGGCTGCTCGCTTTAGTCGGTGACCTTGTAGTGGATTTCTCCCCTACAAACGCTGTTTGTCGCTGAGTAGCCGACCCCACGAATTTCTCAGTGTATGCCTCGTGGTCTAGGTCAACCAGCGCCGCCTTACATGACGGAGGTCAACTACTAAGCCAAGGCCTACCTCCGCTATTTAAGACCTGACCTCGTGGTGACCTCTCTCTTCTTCTAGCTACAGCCGCAGCAAGCAACACCACCTCCTCCGCCGCTGGCGGCCCTCGCTCCCGCCGGCGAGCATGGCGACCCACAAGCTGTCCTCCTCTGAGCTCCCTCACCAACTAGCTCTCTCTACATCACGCTTGTAACCACGCTGCCACTTCCCAGCACCAAGCTGCATTGTACATCCAATACAACATGTATACAGAGAGCACATTGTGAGTTTCCTTTCTCCATCCCATCCTGAGTGTGAACACAAACATCTCGTACCCCACAACCTCACAACAAATCACAAAGGTTTTTGCAGTCATGTGACTTTTTAGCTACTTTAACTCTTATTTGTTACACGTTTTGGCCTAATTTATTGAAAAATAGAATTTCTATAGTGAATTGAAATGTTTTCTTTACCCATTGACCTGCCATCTTATGAAAAAATTCCGACCGACAACTCGTCCATTATATTGTACAGAAGGTAACACTGAAAATGTTTGATGTGAATGACAAACTACTGGGAAGAAGAAAACTAGTTTCTAGTGAAACTCATGGATGTGTAATGTTTCCATGGTTGTATAATAATATATTTCGGGGAGGAAAAAGAGTCCTGAAGACTAAGAGAGGTGAAACTTTGGTGAATAATGATACAGCTGTAAACAGGAAGTGAGTCGGCTGCTGTTTACAGATGATACGCGTCTAGTGGTGAATTCAGAGGAAGTCACAAATGTTAATTTATTGAGTAATTTTGGAAGAGTGTATACTATGAGAAAGTTGATGAGTGTGAACAAAGGTAAATTGATGAAAAAAGTATATAAGCAAGACAAGGAGAAAATAATGTTAGTTTGTATGAAGAAAGAATTGAGGAAGTGAAGCGTTTTAGATATCTGAGAGTAAGTGTATCAGTAAGTGGAACAATGAGCCATGGGGCAAAGGAGTAGATGTAAAGGAGAACTGTAGCGCTGACACTTTGATGTGGTGTTCAGCAGAGACTCTCGATACAAGAGGAAAAAGCCTATTATAATTAACAAAAATTACATAATAATGAACAGCGTGTAGGTGTGTGTGTGGGAAAAATAGGATCCAAAGAAAAACAGAAGTAAGGAAGAGATGTAAGTGACAAAAGTAGTCTGCTTACATGGTATAGACTTTCTGAGAGAACTAAACATAAAAGATTGCCAAAGATAATGAATGATACAGAGGTTGATGATACTATACAGAGAAGGGAAGACCAATAGGTGAGGAAGGATGAAGTGAAAGGATGCACTAGGTGTCAGAGTGATAAACACCCAGGAAGAAGCAGTGTACACTGTACAGTATGTAAATTACCACAAACTATAGCATCCAGTTAATTAAAACAAATAAGAAGTTGCCACTGGTAGGTAACGTTAGCTACTGTGAAATGACGCTGGAAAGGTGATCAGATTGGTATTTGGATTCATTTTGCGGAAGAAACACTTGGAACTGTCTTAAGAATGAATTAATGAAAATGATGAAGGGAAAATACATGTACAGTAGTATATTAAGGTGTGTTTCAGAAAGTTTTAATGTTAGTGATGATTGAACAAGAAGCAGTTACCTAGTATACTACACATGAAGACACACACACACACATACAGTACATATACTCACTGGCAGGGTAAGGTCCTCACTATGTCTGACACTTGGTAAGGTTCAATACACACAGCACAACACTCGCTCTCTGTCGCCACCTCCTGTGGACCAACATTCAGGTTCAATAAAGACTTTACAGTATATCCTGAACCTAACCTAATGTAACCTAACTTAACCTAACCTAACTTAACCTAGCATTACTAAATTTCTATTTATCTAACTGTATATAATTTAACTCAACCTAACCAAATTAAACTATAGCTTACTTAACCTTACTAACTTAAACTAACCCTTAACTTAAAGAAAATTATCTTAAGCTAACTTAACCTACAGTAACCTTACCTAACTGTCCACTGATCCATGTTAACTATCTAACAAAAGTTGTAAACTATATATATATATATATATATATATATATATATATATATATATATATATATATATATATATATATATATATATATATATATATATTGTAACTTGTTAACTATGGTATCTATTGGAACTTGTTAACAAAATGTATTGGAACTAGTTGTTTACCGAGTGAAATATATTAATATCTATTGAAACTTGTTATCTATATATTTGGAATTATTTACAAGGTAAAATTTAGCTTGTTAACTATCAATTGGGTGTTCATAACAAGGTACCTGTATATTGGCACTTGTTATATATATTATTTGAACTTGTGTAGCTTGCTAACTATCTCATTGGGCCTTGTTAACTACAGTATCTATTGGGTGTTCATAACAAGGTATATTGTATCTTGTTAACTATCTATTGGGCCTTGTTAACTATCTAATGGCCCTTGTTAACAATCTATTGGCCCTTGTTAACTATCTATTCAGACTTGTTAACTATCCATTGGGCCTTGTTAACTATCTATTGAGACTTGTTAACTATCTATTGGCCCTTGTTAACTATCTGCCGAATATTGGTAACAAAGTTATGTACAGAGTAACTCTACCTTGTCACCAGACTTGAGGTTCTTGACAGGGATCTTGGCTAAAGCCTTCTTGGCGGCGTTACATAGGTGTCGCTGAAACAACATCGTCAAGATTAGTGTGATGTTCTATGGCTTTTATATGGCAACCCTTACACAATATGGCAACCTTAAACAACATTATGACAACCTTACACAACATTTTGGCAACCCTTACACAACAATATGACAACCTTACACAATATGGCAACCCTTACACAACAATATGACAACCTTACACAATATGGCAACCCTTCCACAACAATATGACAACCTTACACAACATTATGGCAACCATACACAATATTATGGCACCCTTACACAATATTATGGCAGCCCTTACACAATATTATGGCAACCCTTACACAAAATTATGGCAACCCTTACACAACTTTATGGCAACCTTACACAACAATATGGCAACCCTTACACAACATTATGACAACCTTACACAACATTTTGGCAACCCTTACACAACAATATGACAACCTTACACAATATGGCAACCCTTACACAACAATATGACAACCTTACACAATATGGCAACCCTTCCACAACAATATGACAACCTTACACAACATTATGGCAACCTTACACAATATTATGGCACCCTTACACAATATTATGGCAGCCCTTACACAATATTATGGCAACCCTTACACAAAATTATGGCAACCCTTACACAACTTTATGGCAACCTTACACAACTTTATGGCAACCTTACACAACAATATGGCAACCCTTACACAACATTATGACAACCTTACACAACATTTTGGCAACCCTTACACAACAATATGACAACCTTACACAATATGGCAACCCTTACACAACAATATGACAACCTTACACAATATGGCAACCCTTCCACAACAATATGACAACCTTACACAACATTATGGCACCCTTACACAATATTATGGCAACCCTTACATAATATTATGGGAACCCTTACACAAAATTATGGCAACCCTTAAACAACTTTATGGCAACCTTACACAACAATATGGCAACCCTTACACAACATTATGGCAACCCTTACACAACATTATGGCAACCTTACACAACATTATGGCAACCTTACACAACATTTGACAACCTTACACAACATTATGGCAACCTTAAAAACATTATGGCAACCTTACACAACATTATGGCAACCTTACACAACATTATGGCAACCTTACACAACATTATGGCAACCTTACACAACATTTGACAACCTTACACAACATTATGGCAACCTTTACACAGCATTATGGCAACCCTTACACAACAATATGGCAACCTTACACAACATTATGGCAACCTTACACAACATTATGGCAACCTTACACAACATTATGGCAACTTTACACAACATTTGACAACCTTACACAACATTATGGCAACCTTACACAACATTATGGCAACTTTACACAACATTTGACAACCTTACACAACAATATGGCAACCTTAAAAACATTATGGCAACTCCCTTACACAATATTATGGCAACCTTACACAACATTATGACAACCTTAAACAACATTTGACAACCTTACACAACAATATGGCAACCTTAAAAACATTATGGCAACCTTACACAACATTTGACAACCTTACAACACATTATGGCAACCCCCTTACACAATATTATGGCAACCTTACACAACAATATGACAACCTTACACAACATTATGGCAACCCTTACAAAACATTATGGCAACCCTTACACAACAATATGACAACCTTACACAACATTATGGCACCCTTACACAATATTATGGCAACCCTTACACAATATTATGGGAACCCTTACACAAAATTATGGCAACCCTTAAACAACTTTATGGCAACCTTACACAACATTTGACAACCTTACACAACATTATGGCAACCCTTACACAACATTATGGCAACCTTACACAACATTATTACCCTCACACAACACTATAACCCTCACACAACACTATAACCGTCCACACAACACTTTAACCCTTACACAACACTGTAACCCTCACACAACACTATAACCCTCACACAACACTTTAACCCTTACACAACACTTTAACCCTTACACAACACTATAACCCTTACACAACATATGGAAACTACAGAGAGAGAGAGAGAGAGAGAGAGAGAGAGAGAGAGAGAGAGGCCACACTGTACACAGCATAATGATCGATTCACTTAGGTCGAAGATAATGAAATATTCACCCGATAGTTCCAATATCCAAGATTTGTACAGGATTTACCCCTTCCTCCCTGTTCTCTCTTCCCCCTTCCCTCCTCCCTTCACTCTTCCCTCCTCCCTTCACTCTTCCCTCCTCCCTTCCCTCCTCCCTTCACCCTTCCCTGCTCCCTTCACTCTTCCCTTCTCTCTTCACCCTTCCCTCCTCCCTTCACCCTTCCCTGCACCCTCCACCCCTCTCTGCTCCCTTCACTCTTCCCTTCTCTCTTCCCCCTTCCCTCCTCCCTTCACCCTTCCCTGCACCCCTCTCTGCTCCCTTCGACCTTCCCTTCTATATTAAACCGGTGGGACTCGTCTTTTTTCGTGAATAAACGCGTTTTCTTCAGGCAGCCGGATTCTTGAAAGGTTTTACGTATACCTGGTAATATTCAACGATATGGCGTTCAAACTGCTCAGAGACTCTACCGCTTTCAACTGTGTTAACTGACGTCCTCTCTCACACACACACACACACACACAAGAATGCGCCATAGTCTAAGTAGGTATACATCATTGCATCAAGGACATTATCGACTGACCCCAAGACATAGGGAAACACCAGCCACAATATAGATGATGATGATGATGATGATGATATACTTACGGCCAGACGGTCCTTGGCGTGAATGTATCTAAACCTCTGGATGTAGTAGAAGAGAAGCCACGCCAGAGAGATCACCATCAAGATTATGAAGGAGACAGACACGAACAACACCGACGTCCTGCGGGGTAATGATAGAATAAGTTAATGTCTCTTGTGTTTACTCACTTACCCACCATCAAGTAGTCCTCTCTCTCTCTCTCTCTCTCTCTCTCTCTACTGTAACCGATGTGGTTATGACCAGACATGTTGTAATCGTAATCAGGAATGGTAATCATTGGAATCTATTTCAAGGCAAAATGAATCCTACTCATTATTGCCTTTCATGACTGCCACACATCAAATTTACATTGTGGAAAGCAAAGGTGAGTAAGGCGGGACCTCATCTTGCCACGGGACATCGAGTTGGCCAATTCCCAAAGGACGTTCCGACCTTGACCTGACCAAGGCCACCTAAATGAGAAGGCCTGGGTCTCCCTCGCAAATCTGATGATGACGTCACAACTAAAGGCCGACAGCGACAGTCGCCTAAACACGTTGTGAGAGAGTGGAGGAACTTTTCGGTCTGCTTTTATTCTCATTTCTCTTTTTATGGACTGGATTTCATCAAAGGTAAGACTTGGACATATTAATCTTCTTGTGTAGTAAGGGTAGAGATAATCATAGATCTGAATTCATTAATTTGGAGTAGTTAAATGATGAATATAATTCAGCACATGGTTTTGGTTGTTCTGCCATTGTTAACTTTCGGCAGCCCACAAACAGTGATGTATTGGATAGATTTATACATAATATATCAAATTCCAAACGTATATAAATGGTTTCAAACAAATTACGCGGGTTTACGTAAGGACTAGTAATTGTTTTCATTGAGTAGGAACACATGTTATTTATACCATATATGCACCAGACTTTGGGTTGATTATGATTATTAATCAATTGATGGCAATGATTATGTAATCATAATCAAATCATAACCGATGTTATTAATAGTATATTACTGTTTCTGTCTAATGAGCATGTTGTCACTGCATCCATCATTTTCCCCGAAGCTCATGTACGTAGGTAGGTGTGTACAGTTAGGAAAGATGTTGCCCTTACATGCAGTCTATTTGATTGTGCAAATGAGACTAGAGGTTGATTGACGGTCCGACTAATTACCCAAATGTAGCAAAATGTAGCCGCAATGAAGTCAAATAATGGTAATACATGAATAAATCGGACTGCTAATCACTTCTCTTTTATTATTTGGTGTCATAACGTCACAAAAAATTGGTAAACTTAATTTAATCTGATTTGTGTTAGGTTAGGTTAGGTTAGGTACATGCACTCGATCTATTAACGCAGATTAAATTAAGTTTACCAATTTTTTGTGACTTCGTGACACCAAATACTAGTCGAGAAGTGATTAGCAGCCCGATTTATTCATGTAGAGCCATTATTTGACTTCATTGCGGCTACATTTGGGTACATTTGGGTAATTAGTCGGACCCGTTGATTTATGTATTTGATTTGCATTACCTCAATTGCAAAATCAAATTATGAAAATAATATTATAAACATTACATTACTAAAATAAATTTGTAGCAGAAATAACTTGATTGGCTGTACTAGGCATAAACAGTTTTGGTAATTATAATGGTGTTAAGAATGTGAATAAGAATTATTTATAGAATACATTGATGTTTTCTTTATAGCTAATTCAGTGTTGATTGTAAGTATAATAATGAATCAGAAAGTACACCACTGTTCTATATTTAGCCAATACAATTCCTTCAACAGTATATAAAGAATGTTACAGCCATAAACCATAGTTTACGTAAATATGACTCGGAAAGAGTGAGCGAGCAAGCGCAGTCGCCGCCTCCCCTAGTGACGTCATCAAACCCAAGCCCAGGCCTTCTCTTCTAGGTGGCCTTGACCTGATCCCCTGTTGTTTAAGTTATATTATTAGTCGACAATGTAAAGAGTGGGAGGTGCCTGGTGATGTTTGGCCCAATGACAACTGCAGGATTAATATGTCCCATGGCACTCGTAAATCATTCTCACTCAGCAGAAAGACTGGGTCAAGCACATTATGTAACAGAAATCTGTCAATATATTTACGCTCTTCTAAATTTATATAAATATTATACGAAAATTATACTTTGCAATTTTTAAAGATATAGTATTATAACTGCTCAGTTGGTCTGTACAATACACCGATTTCTATACTGTAACACTGTGACTGTCAGAGTGACAAGATGGCGTTGCATTATGCCAGGTGAATAGTTAAGCTCTCTTCAGTTACTGTATTATAATAAAAAGTATGTGCATTTATTTGCAATGCGTGAATATAAGTAAGGGATATAGATCATTACCCTTTAACTACCGTCCAATCAGCTTAACATCAATTTAGGAAAATTACCGGAAGCTGAGTTAGAAGCACAGAGACAGGGGGCAGAGGAACACCCCCACCCCACAAAATACAGTATATTTAGCAAATCCTGCAGTTGCTGAGAATGGAGGGGGGCCGGAGTCACTACCAAGAGCAGAGACGTTACCGAGAACAAATTCCGACTTGAATGTCATGTACACTTATACTGTCATGACTAGTAAGCTGATAAGTGGTGTAAATTATATAAAAAAGAGAGAGGAGTTTGAAACACTACTGAAGGTACATCAACCCAATATACTGAAGTAGGGGTTGTAGAAATGCTGTACAAGAACAGTAGAATCGACCCAGAGGAATGTGAGTTCAGTATTGACGGATATGACTTATTTACGAACCTTTCTAAAGAAACTTGCAAGAGGGGTGTAGTTATATTTGTTAGGCAAGACCTAAGAGCCAGCCAGGTGAGGGTACAGGGAGAGGATGTTTTTGAAGAATCCAAGTGGAGTAAAATTAAATTAAAGGGAAGAGATTTAAGAGCCCCAATAGACAACACAGCGATGCTCAACCCTAGCCACCTCCTTTTTATGGGGGACTTTTACTTTGGTGACATCGACTGGGGAAATAAGTTCACGCTAAATGACTTAAATAACCCTGCTACTCTTAGTTGTAGAAACTCTGAGAGATAATTTTAAGTTCCGACATGTTAAGAACTCGACGCATTACAACGGGGAGCAAACACCCAAGCCACTGGATCTTCATCATAACAAACAAGGAGGGTATGGTGGGCAGCAGCCACCAAGTAATGTTATCCTTCAGATTTAACTGTTACTTGGTTCACGACAAAACCAGGCCAAAGAGCAAATATTACAATGGAAATTACGAAGGAATGAGAGAGGAAATGAGGGGTATCCACTGGCCTGATTCACTAAGGTATAAGAAGGCAGACACTACGCTGAAAATCATAGCCAGTAAAGTGAACCATTTGATCGAGAAATATATACCCCAAGACCAAACCCAGTGTCTCTAGGAATACAAGGAGACCTCTGCACATGAACCATGATGCGGTCGACAAAGCTAAGAAGAAAACCCAGAAATTCAAGGTGTGGGTTAGGTCAAACGATGAACAGGACAAGAGGGTGTATGCAAGATCCAGGAACCAAGCAAGGACAGAGTGTAGAAGGGCTGAAAAGGAATTCCAGAGGCTGGTTGCAAGCGAGGTCAAGTCAAACCCAAAGGCGTTTTATCGCTATACAAGTTCGAAATTAAAAATGCGAGTAAAAGTATCACACCTGAGGCTTGAAGATGGTAGTTACGCAAATTCTGACCAGGACAAAGCTGAGGCATTGAACAGTTTCTTTTCATCGGTGTTCACAAAAGAGGATGCGAACAATCTTCCTGCATTTGAGGGCAGATGGTTCGACACAGCGCTGACCCACATTGTGTTCACAGAAGAGGCTATAAGAAACGAACTGTCAAAACTAAAGGTTCATGGTGCATCCAAAAGTGCTAAGAGAGTTGTGCAACAAGCTTGTTGAGCCCCCAAAGATCCTGTTCTGTAAATGCCTGGATGAGCAAAAGGTCCCCAGTGATTGGAAAATGGCTTATATGAGTCCTATCTTCAAGAAGGGCGATCATCACTCCACGAATAACTACAGACCGGTGAGCCTGACCAGCATAGTATGTAAAGTACTTGAGAGCATTATAAGAGATGCCGCGATGGAATATCTACTACGAAACAACCTTGTAAAGGATTGCCAACACGGTTATTTGCCGGGGCGCTCCTGCTTAACACAATTACTCAAGGTACTGGATGTATGGACCCAAATTCTGGAACAGGGTTGTAATATCAACAATATATACCTAAATTTTGCTAAGGCTTTCGACAGTGTACACCATGAAAGGCTGAAAATTAAGCTGGAGGGCTGCGGGATTCTGGTAAGTGTCCAAGCATGGATTGGTGACTTTTTCCATGACCGCAAGCAGTGCATGGTGATTAATGGCACGAAATCATCAGGTGCACCTGTCACAAGCGGGGTACCACAGGGCAGTGTACTAGGCCCGCAAATTGTTTGTTTGCTTCATAAATGACATGCCAGACGCTGTACATCCCTTCATACAAATGTTTGCAGATGATGCCATGTTATTTCGGGAAATTAAGAATAAAACAGACTATGAAGAGCTGCAGAAGGATCTCTGTGAGCTTCAAGAATGGTCCAAGAAATGGCTGCTGGGATTCAAAGTCACGAAGTGTAAGAGGCTGCACCAGGGAAGTACCAACGGCAAGGAGGAGTGTCATATGTCCCAACGGGACGAAGAAACTGCATGAATAGAGAATGAATGTGAAAAGGACCTAGTTGTGTATGTTGACAATGAGCCGAAGTTCTCGGGCCACTGTGAGAAGAAGGTGAATCAGGCAATTAAATTATTTGGTCTTATAAGAAGGTCGTTCTGATATCTAGAAGGTACGTCCCTCGTAACGATCTTCAAGAGTAAGGTGCTTCCCCGTTTGGAGTACTGTCACCCCGCCTTGTCCCCGATATATGCTAGGGACTGTCAGTTGATTGAAAATGTCCAAAGGAGGGCCACCAGGTGCTGCCAGCACTTCAGCACCTCAGGTACTCTGCGACATTAGGGCGCCTGCAATTGCCAAGCTTATACTACAAACGGGCAAGGGGGAGCTTAATTGAGGTGCAAAAACATCTCAAAAGGCACTGCTCTCCCGAGTGTTCTTACCTGGAGCTACGGGATGCTCACCCCACAAGGGGTCTCAGCTCAAGGCTGAAGAAGCCGCAAATCCTGAAAACTGTGAGGGATAACTTTTTCGGGGTGAGAGTTGTGAACTCTTGGAACAATCTGCCAGGGACTGATGTGACGGCACTGAGTGTGAGCTCTTTCAAGACCCGATTTGACAAGCACTGGAGCAGGTTCAGATACATTCAAGAGCCGGTGCATGCTCAGTAATTGCCAACAGTGCATAATAGAGATGTAACCGATCGCTCAAGCAGCTAACGAATTGATCAGTGGCGGAGAGGATAAAAGTAAAAGTAAAAAACCACCTCGAGAAACACAAGCTGATCAATAACTCTCAGCATAGCTTCACCAGGGGGCGTTCATGTTTCACCAATCTATTATTATTCTTTTGCAACTGCTTTCGAATTAATGGATGACGGACACGATTATGACGTGGTTTACCTCGACAATATCAAAGCCTTTAGCAAAGACTCATATGTAAAGTGGAGGCACATGGAATTGAAGGAGATATTGTAAATTGGGTTAGGGCGTTGTTATAGGGCAGGAAACAGAGAGTCAGTATTAATGGCACTAAACCAGATTGGGGTAATGTCACTAGTAGAGTGCCCAAGGCTCAGTACTTGGACCATTTACAATTTATCATATCCATTAAAGATATATATTTAGGCGTAGACAGCAACATAGACACATTTGCTGATGACACTAAAATAGCGCATGTAGTTAAATCTGACGAGGACTCCACAAAACTACAGGAAGATCTAAAGAAAATTTTCTCATGGTCTGACAAATGCCAGATGAAATTTAATATGAATTTTTTTTCTTCCGTATTTAGCTTAAGAGATGTAAACAGGTAAATCAGATATCAGGTGAACAATGTTGTTATAAACAGGCATGGGGTAATTAATTAACTTAGCCTAACTAGTTAACTTTTGAAATAACAGTTTAGCATAACTTGATCGAAATTTTAGCAAATTAATTGATTAACTTCGATTATTATCAATTAACTCCCTAGAAAATATATATATATATATATATATATATATATATATATATATATATATATATGCAAGTAAATCACTGTAGGTGCGCGTGATCTAGGTATATGCTGATAACCACCAGGAAAGAAGAAAACACGAAGTTCCCAAGCGCTTTCGTGTAATTCACATCTTCAGGGGTGAGTACACGAAAGCGCTTGGGAACTTCGTGTTTTCTTCTTTCCTGGTGGTTATCAGCATATATATATATATATATATATATATATATATATATATATATATATATATATATATATATATATATATATATATAACACACCAGCCCTTACGCCCAGTGAGTATCCAATATATTTAGCATTATAAAGTGTAATAAATATGTGATGAAAAAGTTTGAGTTTAAAACCTTCACTGCTTATTATTTATTTGATATGCAGAATTCTTATCTTATCATGATATAATTTTTCAAGTAAGAAAGTCTAACTTGGTTTTCCATATTGAAATAATAAAATTATTTACATGTGAAAAACTGTTGAGTAAAAATTAAAAAGTAAAGAATTTATAATTATTTTTTCTGAAGACTTATTCATACCAAGGAAATAGTGTGCCAGACTGCCTCACCATTCAGGTATACAAACTACAGTATTCATTGACTCTTCTGGAAAACATTTACAGGATATTAAGTTATTTAATCCACGTGAAAATTCTCCTAAGCAAATTTGACACAGACTGATTAACTTAACTTAATTTAATAAAAAAAAATCTTAACTTAATTAGTTAATGTTAAAAGAATCAGGTTTACTTAACTGGAAACAAATAAATTAACTAGTTAAATTTGAAACTTAATCGCCCCGTGCCTGTTTTAGAGAAATCCGACTGTGAGAAAAACTTAGGAGTAATGATAAGTAGTACTCTAAAACCAAGACAACAATGCGCATTTGCTCGAAATATGGCTAACAAAGTACTTGGGTTCATACAAAGGAGTGTTAGTTACAAGACTAGCGAGGTTATCCTAAAACTATATCTTGCGCTTGTGAGACCTCACTTGGATTATGCAGTTCAGATTTGGTCACAGTACTACAGAGGAGGATGACAAGACTAATCCCAGACATTCGGATCCTTGAGTACAGAGACAGATTAAAGCATCTCAATTTGCACTCCCTCGAGAGACGTAGAGTGGGGGGGGGGGGGGGTTGACCGAGGTGTACAAATGGAAGTCAGGGGCTAAACAAACGTAATATAACAAAGGTACTTAAATTATCCAACCAGGAACGAACTCGTAGCAATGTTTTAAATTAGACAAATTTAGATTTAGGCGCGAAATAGGTAAACACTGGTTTGGAAATAGAGTAGAGGATGAGTGGAACAAGTTACCAAATATCATCATTAACTGGAACACGCTGAGTAGTTTCAAATATAGGTTGGGGTTGTGTGTAAACGGGACTGTCTAGTATGGGCCAATAGGCCCGCTGCAGTTTCCTCCATTATTATGATTTTTTTTTATTAACTTATACCAGGGTATTCCCATTGAATTAATACACAGACTACTCTCATTAATAGTTATATAGAAAGTGTATTTTAATCTTCAGGGAATTTTATAATGTGTCAGGGGTGAAAATATTTAGAGCTGCGGTGGAGTTGGGCCTCGTCTTCTTACCTCGCTTGTTTGTATGGGGTCATAGTCACTAATATATTATTAATGAATAAATCATTATTACAGTTTCTTCTGACATTAACCTTATCTTCTTTTCCTTACTATTAACTTCTAAATGTTACACAAATTAGAGTAAGTTTATATTGCCGTTTCTCAGAATCACTTGGACACATAAAGCTAACATAATTTGTGTCAGGATGAAAACTTGAAGAAAGAATAATAATAATAATAATAAAAAATATGTATACAAAATAGTATTATTCCTATATGGCAAATGGCAACTGCTCAGAAAGCCGATAATCTGCACTGTTGTCAATCAATCGACTTTGTTGCCTGATAAGACTATTTGTGATGCTTTATTTTATTAAGCAATGTTGTTTATACACTATTTACTGCACTAATGCTATATCTCGTGGACTTTCTATCAGCTAAATTTCATTAAATGAACTTACATGGCAGTGGCACTAGTATTGAACTCAAGGTTGTACTGATCGTGTCATGGATGTGTAGTACTGATCTGTTGCGACGGTCAGTATTTATTTCGAACAATTTACCGTTTCTAGCAACTAAAACAAAGTAAATACTGTACCTGAATACAGTATATGTTTCCAGAAAATACTGTACCCTAATAAATTTTAATTAAAATAAAGGTCGTGTCACAAGCAGTAATCATTGTAATAGCTAGTTTTTAATAAACAATTATTTTTACTCTAAGGTAATGTAATATCGTCATTAATTAGTATAAAGGATATGTAAAATAACTTACGTCAAAATCTTACTAAACGCCCGTTGGTAAGGCTAAAACGCGATGGCTCACCCCAGACCCCCAGACAATGGTGCTCATCGATGTACAGTATACCACCACCTGAATTTCAACCTTAAACAGAACCGATTGTGAAGAAGTTGCCAGCACACTCCTGGTTACAACGTATTTGGACGATTCCAAAATATACAGAATTCAAGAATATATACTAACCTAGACTAGAATTCAGATACAGTAACCCCACAAATGAAAATATTGAATTAATAAGTTCAATGCCCACAAATAATACTTACGCCAACTTTTCATTACTAATGTCAGAATATAAAATTGTAAAATTGCAATTGTGATTTACACCTGAATAAAATTTTAGTGAAACGAATGTGACCTCATACAATTACGCGAGGTAGAATGACGAGACCCAACTCAGTTAATTAATTTCACCACTACCAGTCTGCCACACTTTCAAAACCTCTGAAAATTAATTACACTTTCTATATAATTATTATAAGACACTAATTCAATGGAATATCTTGGTATAAGCAAATAACAAAAGGTCTATAATAGATTTTAACCTTGATACCAACCGTTACTGAACGACAGATGGTGGTGTGGTTAGGTTAGGTTAGTTTAGGTCCTTTAGATCACCTTAAATGTTACGGCTGTAGTGGACGTCTCCCCTACAAGCTGCCACGCACCACCTGTTACCGCCTTCCCTAGCAACCAAGCGTATCCGCATTCCATTGCCCGCCGTATCCTAGCAACGGAACTAGTCACCGGCTACTTCTCGGGTTTTTCCACCATGACTCATAGCCGCTGCTGGGTGTATATAAGCTCTGTCTCTCCATTGAGATGCATTCTGACCAATCTTCTTGAACAAGCAACATCTCCTCCAGCAAGCTCCACACTGTTAACATTTCATTCAACCAGGAGGCCAGCAACAGGCAACATCTTCTCTAACGGAGCTCCTGCACACATACCTCCTTCGACAAGCTACTCACCGCACGTCTCTACCAAGCAGCCCCTCACCACACAGCACCTCCAGCACCAGACTGTCTATCATATAACTTATATATTATACAAGAAAACCACATTAGAGTTTCCTTCCATCCTGAGTGCTAGACAACTTTAATATCTCGATACCCCTACAATGGTGACTCCCGGAGATAAGCACTCACACAGGATGGAGGACGGACGGATCTCTCTGCCGATTTTCAACCACAACGTCGAGGACTGGCTTGACCATGTGGAAGCAGCCCTCGCCGGCTCACGAGCGACCGACGACCAAAAGTATTGCGCCCTGCTTTGTGCCTTACCCACGGAAGTGGCCACGCGGGTCTCACAAACCATTTCCAACCCTCCAGATCACAACAAATTCGCTACCCTGCGGGCTGCCTTGAAGACGTGTTATCAACAGACCAGCCCCAATCTCCTGCAAGATCTATCCTCTACCTCCCTCGGGAACTCAACCCCGGGACGTCTCTGGGAGGAGATGTGTCGGCTGAACTCCCGTCACACAGACAGACTCCCCGACTCTATCCTGCGCCAGCTTAACGCACAAAAGCTACCCACAGAAGTACGCAACATCCTGTCCGCAGTAGATTACTCTACGACACCGGAACTATATGCAACCGCGGCAGATAGAATTTTTAACGAATGCGCTGCTGCACCCCTTGCCGCCACGGTCACACCAGTACCTACCATCGAACTTGTAAGCCGGGTCAACGCCCCTCAGCCGAGCAATTCCTCACAAGACATCAAGGACCTGTTGCAAATTTTGAACCGCAGGATGGACACTGTTGAGCAGTTCTGCTCCTCCATACCCGCTGCTGCGCCGGTTCCTGACTCACATACTACGCCCTACAAGTTCCGACACACAGCAGCCAACCCCCAGCACAACAAATTTACCCTCTGCTGGTATCACCAGACTTTCGGCCGCTATGCTCGAAACTGTGAGCCCTATTGCACCTATTCGGGAAACGGCAACACCGGAGGCTGGTAGACGCCTCAGCCTCCGTCCCTCCAGGCGTCTCATTACTGCGCGTCACCGACCGCACCTCCGGCAAGAAGTTTCTCATCGACACCGGTTCATCGGTCAGCCTCATCCCTCCCTCACTACGAGACAAGTCAAAGCAACCCTCGTATGACCTGTTCGCTGCCAACGGTACCTCCATCGCCTCCTACGGCGTACGCACCCTCGCCTTAGACCTCGGTCTGCCCAAGACTCTGCGTTGGTTATTCGTGATAGCAGACGTGTCTCAACCCATCCTTGGTTTCGACTTCCTCACCTTCCACAAGCTCGGCGTCAAACCAAGTCATCTATGCCTCATTCATGAGCCTACAGCACGCAAGATCCAGGGTTCTCGTGCCAGACACACGGACGCTATCACCTGTCTTGCGCCTTCCAACGAGTTCTCCTCCCTGCTCGACGAATTCAAGGAGCTTTTCTCACCCCGAGTCTCCCTACCCCCACCACCTACGTCGGGAATTTTCCACCACATCGAAACCAAAGGACCACCTGTCTTTTCACGCCCTCGCCGCCTGCGCCCTGAGCTCCTGTACACAGCCAAAGCAGAATTCAACAAACTACTGCAAGACGGCATCATTCGCCCTTCAAGGAGTCCCTGGGCATCGCCCCTTCACATGGTTCCTAAGCAAACACCCGGCGAGTGGAGGGTGTGTGGCGACTACAGAGCCCTGAATCTCGTCACCAAACCTGACAGGTACCCTATTCCGCATGTCCAGGACTTTCACCACAAACTTCATGGCAAGACTATCTTCTCGAAGATCGATTTGGAGCGTGCCTTCCACCAGATCCCAGTAGCACCGGCAGATACCCAGAAGACAGCCATCACCACTCCGTTCGGACTCTTCGAGTACACTTTCATGAGTTTTGGCTTACGCAATGCAGCACAGACTTTCCAGAGGTTCATGGACCATATGCTTCGCGACCTCGATTTTGTCACCGTCTACATTGACGACATCCTCGTCGCATCTTCGACGCCTGCCGAGCACCACCACCACCTACAACTCCTTCTCCAACGCCTGCAGAACAACAACATGAAAGTTCATCCTGCTAAGTGCGTCTTTGGAACCTCGGCCATCGATTTCCTCGGTCACAGAGTCTCGCCCAGTGGCATACAACCCCTACCACAGAAGATAACCGCGATTAGGGAGTTCCCCAAACCTGAAACGGCGAAGAAACTCCGGGAGTTCCTGGGTTTAGTCAACTACTACCACCGCTTCATTGACAAAGCTGCCACCGTCCTAGCCCCCCTACACGACCTTCTCAAGGGACGCCCAAAGAAGTCTCACAAGTCTCTCATGTGGACTCAAGAGGCTACTACGGCATTCACCACTATCAAACAGCACATCACACGCCTCACCCTCCTGGCCCACCCCGCACCTAACGCCCGGACCACTCTCACAACAGACGCTTCTTCTACTGCAGTGGGCGCCGTCTTACAGCAGGAGATCAACGGAACTTTCATGCCCGTTGCTTTCTTCTCACAACGGCTTCAACCACCACACCTCAAGTACAGCGCTTTTGATCGAGAACTCCTGGCCATATACTTGGCTGTCAGACATTTCCAACACTTCCTCGAGGCCCGTCAGTTCACCATCTTCACTGATCACAAGCCCCTCGTCCACGCTTTCGCTTCAGCTTCCCAGTCACATACACCTCGTGTCCTGCGCCACTTGGCTTACATCTCGGAGTTCTCCAGCGACGTCCAACACATTAAAGGCAGCCACAACGAGATCGCCGACGCCCTCTCTCGTTGTATATCCACCATTCTTCCCTCATCTCCACCCATTGATTATGGGCAGCTAGCCGCGGCTCAAGAGAAAGACGAAGACCTGGCAGCTTACAAGACATCCCCCTCAGGCCTCATACTCCAAGAACTCCCTGTTCCTGGCACAAAGATAAAATTGTGGTGCGACGTATCCTGTGGACAGCCTAGACCGTTCGTGCCTCACGTCCACCGCCGCGCTGTTTTCGACCGCATCCATGGTCTCAGCCACCCGGGTGTGCGGGCCTCCCAGCGCCTCCTCACGCAACGTGTCGTCTGGCCCGGCATCAAGTCTGATACTAAGAAATGGGCTGCCCAGTGCCTAGCCTGCCAGTCCTCCAAAATACATCGTCACATACGGGCCCCCTTACAAGCCTTTCCTATTCCCAAAGGACGTTTTCAAGTAGTACACCTCGACATCGTGGGACCTCTTCCATCATCCTACGGTAGCACCTACATCTTCACCTGCATCGACCGTTTCACCAGGTGGACAGAAGCAATTCCCATGCCCAACGCTACAGCAGAGACTACTGTCCGCGCCTTCATGTCCGGTTGGGTTTCCCGTTTTGGCCCCCCCGCTACCGTAATCACTGACCGAGGAGTACAGTTTGAGTCACAACTCTGGCAGCACCTCCTACAGTTCCTCGGCACGTCTAGACAACGCACTACAGCATACCACCCTCAAGCCAACGGCATGGTAGAACGTTTTCACCGGCAGCTAAAGGACGCACTCAAGGCACAGCACGACCCTTACAGCTGGACTGATGCGCTTCCCTTAGTGCTCCTCGGCATCCGTGCGTCACACAAGGAGGATATGGACTGTAGCCCAGCAGATCTGACACTAGGCGAGCCCCTTCGGCTACCCGGGGATTTCTCACTCCCTCCTGATCCCAATCAAGCCACTCCAGCCGTTCGTCACGACTTACTCCAAAAGCTACGACAAGCAGTTTCTGCATTCAGAGCTACTGCTCCACGCCAGCCTACTCGGCGCCCTGAACACATCCCTCCTGCACTACTCACAGCCGAGTATGTTTTCGTCAGGCATGATGCTCACCGCAACCCATTACAACGCCCCTACGATGGACCCTTCCAGGTGGTTACCCGTTCTGCAAAGTTCCTGACAATTATCCGGAATGGCAGACATGACACCGTCAGCATAGACAGAGTCAAACCGGCCGCCTTACCCGTCGGGCCCCCAGCCCAGCAGCACCATCAACAAACTACGCCTGCACCAGTCCACCCGCAGTTACCACCGGCAGCAACACCACGCCCACGACATTTCTGGGCACCCTCTTTTCACCCTCATGTACAACCTGCTCCTGTCATAGAACCTGAACCTGTAGTAAGCCTCCCTCCTATCATAGAACCTGCTCCTGTCATAGACCCTCCTCCTGTCATAGAACCTGAACCTGCTCCTGCCATGGACCCTCCTCCTGACGCAGCCCCTGCAGCAGCAGGAGCACAACAACCATTGCTTGTACAACCTCCTCTAATCCCAAACCCTCTTTCTCCTCCTAATTCTCCCACAGGTTTTGTGTCACTGGACGGAGTTGCTACACGTAGCGGTCGAGTCGTACATACACCTGCCCGGTATGTGTTATGTGTGGGACACAACCCGGACAACATCCAGCCTCCCGCCGCGCCGGGAGGGGAGGGGGAGTATTGTAGTGGACGTCTCCCCTACAAGCTGCCACGCACCACCTGTTACCGCCTTCCCTAGCAACCAAGCGTATCCGCATTCCATTGCCCGCCGTATCCTAGCAACGGAACTAGTCACCGGCTACTTCTCGGGTTTTTCCACCATGACTCATAGCCGCTGCTGGGTGTATATAAGCTCTGTCTCTCCATTGAGATGCATTCTGACCAATCTTCTTGAACAAGCAACATCTCCTCCAGCAAGCTCCACACTGTTAACATTTCATTCAACCAGGAGGCCAGCAACAGGCAACATCTTCTCTAACGGAGCTCCTGCACACATACCTCCTTCGACAAGCTACTCACCGCACGTCTCTACCAAGCAGCCCCTCACCACACAGCACCTCCAGCACCAGACTGTCTATCATATAACTTATATATTATACAAGAAAACCACATTAGAGTTTCCTTCCATCCTGAGTGCTAGACAACTTTAATTTCTCGATACCCCTACACGGCCAAAACAATAACCCAACTAAAGTGTCTCTACATAGTACCACCGGTGACAAATTCAGTCATTAACGGTTTATTGAAAAAGTTCTGCAGCCCGAAGGTTGAAAATATACATTGGACATAAATGACTTATTACATACATTGGTGGTTTAACAGAAGCTTTCATTAGAGAAAGGAAAAAGAACATACAGTGATTAATGTTTACAGTGGAGGTCACGTAAATCATGTGCACTGTAGTGTTGAACAGCAGACAAGTAGTGTAGTAACTCCCTCACAGATGGTGTTATGAGGGGCCTGACGTGGTGTAGTAATTCCCTCACAGATGGTGTTATGACGGGCATCACGTGGTGTAGTAATTCCCTCACAGATGGTGTTATGATGGGCATCACGTGGTGTAGTAATGTGTGTGTGTGTGTGTGTGTGTGTGAAATAATTATAATAGCGGTTTATTAAATAGCACAGCAGTGAGAGGCTGAAAATATACAATGGACAAAAAGTACTTACAATATTTAGTATAGTGACATTGAGAGACGAAATGTTTAACAAAAACTTTCAATACAAAAGTGAGACATGGAGTTAACACACAGGAAGCCTCACTGTTGGTGTTGTAGAGGAGACACATGGCTGTAGGCCGCCTCACTGTTGGTGTTGTAGAGGAGACACATGGCTGTAGGCCGCCTCACTGTTGATGTTGTAGAGGAGACACATGGCTGTAGGCCGCCTCACTGTTGGTGTTGTAGAGGAGATACATGGCTGTAGGCCGCCTCACTGTTGATGTTGTAGAGGAGACACATGGCTGTAGGCCGCGTCACTGTTGGTGTTGTAGAGGAGACACATGGCTGTAGGCCGCCTCACTGTTGGTGTTGTAGAGGAGACACATGGCTGTAGGCCGCCTCACTGTTGATGTTGTAGAGGAGACACATGGCTGTAGGCCGCCTCACTGTTGATGTTGTAGAGGAGACACATGGCTGTAGGCCGCCTCACTGTTGATGTTGTAGAGGAGACACATGGCTGTAGGCCGCCTCACTGTTGATGTTGTAGAGGAGACACATGGCTGAAGGCCGCCTCACTGTTGGTGTTGTAGAGAATACACATGGCTGAAGGCCGCCTCACTGTTGGTGTTGTAGAGGAGACACATGGCTATAGGCCGCCTCACTGTTGATGTTGTAGAGGAGACACATGGCTGAAGGCCGCCTCACTGTTGGTGTTGTAGAGGAGACACATGGCTGTAGGCCGCCTCACCGTTGATGTTGTAGAGGAGACACATGGCTGTAGGCCGCCTCACTGTTGGTGTTGTAGAGGAGACACATGGCTGTAGGCCGCCTCAATGTTGATGTTGTAGAGGAGACACGTGGCTGTAGGCCGCCTCACTGTTAATGTTGTAGAGGAGACACGTGGCTGTAGGCCGCCTCACTGTTGATGTTGTAGAGGAGACACATGCCTGTAGGCCGCCTCACTGTTGGTGTTGTAGAGGAGACACATGGCTGTTGGCCGCCTCACTGTTGGTGTTGTAGAGGAGACACATGGCTGTAGGCCGCCTCACTGTTGGTGTTGTAGAGGAGACACAAGGCTGTAGGCAGCCTCACTGTTGGTGTTGTAGAGGAGACACATGGCTGTAGGCCGCCTCACTGTTGGTGTTGTAGAGGAGACACATGGCTGTAGGCCGCCTCACTGTTGGTGTTGTAGAGGAGACACATGGCTCTAGGCCGCCTCACTGTTGGTGTTGTAGACGAGACACATGGCTGTAGGCCGCCTCACTGTTGGTGTTGTAGAGGAGACACATGGCTGTAGGCCGCCTCACTGTTGGTGTTGTAGAGGAGACACATGGCTGAAGGCGCGCCTCACTGTTGATGTTGTAGAGGAGACACATGGCTGTAGGCCGCCTCACTGTTGGTGTTGTAGAGGAGACACATGGCTGTAGGCCGCCTCACTGTTGATGTTGTAGAGGAGACACATGGCTGTAGGCCGCCTCACTGTTGATGTTGTAGAGGAGACACATGGCTGTAGGCCGCCTCACTGTTGATGTTGTAGAGGAGACACATGGCAGTAGGCCGCCTCACTGTTGATGTTGTAGAGGAGACACATGGCTGTAGGCCGCCTCACTGTTGATGTTGTAGAGGAGACACATGGCTGTAGGCCGCCTCACTGTTGATGTTGTAGAGGAGACACATGGCTGTAGGCCGCCTCACTGTTGATGTTGTAGAGGAGACACATGGCTGTAGGCCGCCTCACTGTTGATGTTGTAGAGGAGACACATGGCTGTAGGCCGCCTCACTGTTGGTGTTGTAGAGGAGACACATGGCTGTAGGCCGCCTCACTGTTGGTGTTGTAGAGGAGACACATGGCTGTAGGCCGCCTCACTGTTGGTGTTGTAGAGGAGACACATGGCTGTAGGCCGCCTCACTGTTGGTGTTGTAGAGGAGACACATGGCTGTAGGCCGCCTCACTGTTGGTGTTGTAGAGGAGACACATGGCTGTAGGCCGCCTCACTGTTGGTGTTGTAGAGGAGACACATGGCTGTAGGCCGCCTCACTGTTGGTGTTGTAGAGGAGACACATGGCTGTAGGCCGCCTCACTGTTGGTGTTGTAGAGGAGACACATGGCTCTAGGCCGCCTCACTGTTGGTGTTGTAGAGGAGACACGTGGCTGTAGGCCGCCTCACTGTTGGTGTTGTAGAGGAGACACGTGGCTGTAGGCCGCCTCACTGTTGGTGTTGTAGAGGAGACACGTGGCTGTAGGCCGCCTCACTGTTGGTGTTGTAGAGGAGACACTTGGCTGTTGGCCGCCTCACTGGTTGGTTCTCATGTTAGGTCCCTCCTCTCTGGTGGGGTGAACGCTGACCGCGTGGAACACGGGTTAACAGGCAAAGTTTCCACTGTTCACTCCAGTCTCGGCTCCAAGTTCATTAACTCTTTTTGTTTTCCATTCTTTTTCGAATTGAAATTGACACTTTTGTAAAAGTGATGAAATAATCAACAATCCTTGCACTGGCTCCTTGGTGGGGAGGAGGGATGAGGCAGGGGGGGGGGGGGGTCACATATTGACTCCCAGGCTGCTCCAATAGGCGGGCCGAGGAAGACACCTCTGTCCCCGAGAGTGGTAGATGGTCAAGTGTGTGTGTGTGTGTTTGTGTGGATAATTATGCTTGTTCTCTCAGTAATTTAATGTCACTTTCAATAGTTTAGAGAGTGCTGGCGAATGATAATACAAAGAGAACAAGAAAGGAAGAGGTAGATCAAGACATATAGAGACAGTACAAGATAGGAAGACATTAAGAGAACCAGGAGAAACAGAAAGAAACATTTATATACGATGAGAGATGGAGTGAAACATTCTGGAGAGGCGGTGAGATAGGCAAAACATCTTGTGTCTAGTGCTGTGTTTAAGTTAGGTTAGGTTAGGTTAGATTGGGTTAGGTTAGGTTACGTTAGGTAAAGTTTGGTCAGATAAGTTTAGGATTGGTTGGGTTTGGTTTGATTAAGCAGGATTAGATTAAGCTGGGTCGGGTTAGGTTAGGTTAGATTAAGTTAAGCTAATTTAGGTTTGGTTAGGTACGGTTGGGTTTGGTCAGGTTAGATAGTGTTTGGTTAGGTTCAATTAGGTTGGGTTGGGTTAGATTAGGTAGGCTAGGTTAGATTACATTAGGCTCTGTTTGGCTGGGATGGATAAGGGTAGATTTAGTTAAGTTTGTTCTCTTGGGTTGGGTGAGGTTACACTGGGTTGTTTTGAGTCAGGTTGGGTTAGGTTGGGTTGGGTCATGTTATGTAAGGTTGTATTGGGCTGTACACTTGGACAATACAGGTTGCACACTAGGTCAATACAGGTTGAACACTTGGTCAATACAGGCTGGACACTTGGTGAATACAGGTAATACTGGTAGTATACCTGGTCAATATTGGCAGGATGTTTCTTCGGTAAGGGCCGGGCACTTGGTCAATACAGGTTGGACACTTGGCAAATACAGGCTGGACACTTGGTCAATATAGGCTAGACAATTGATCAATACAGGTTGAACATTTAGCCAATACTGGATGCACACTTGGTCTAAACAGGCTGGACAATTGGTCATTACAGGCTGGACGCTTGCTCAATACAAATGAATGCATTAAATTTAGAAAGGCTGTGAAGTACTCACACAATAAGACAGTCGAGCAACACCTGCCCTCTCTCACACACGGGGTTACTCTCCACGAATTCCTCCCCACGAATCTGGCTGAGGGTGGATTTGGATATAATACAGGAGGCACTGGAATAATTTGAGTCATGTGATGCCGTATTCACTTTAGAAATGTTCTCCTTACAATGACGAGACAATAAACTATAGATATTATACATCAAATTAGACGTAACTGTACACTTGATAAACTTAAAAACTTCATTCTCTGGAAATGGAAAATGTGGTGTGAGAACCACCACATCCCCCCGAGACCAGGAGAATGTTGCCTCCTTCACTACCCCAGACTGAAATACTCGATCAGTAAGGCTCCTTGCATATTGGCTGTGGATCTCAGAGTCTTGAGTCATCAAGTGGCAACGCGGGGTAGTGTTCCATATGAGATTAAAAAGCCTAACAAAATATTAACAGAACCTTAATAAAAACTGGAAATAAAAGAGAAAAATAAAGAGGAAAAGACTGACAAACTTAACCCCCCACTTGTTCCCTCCCATGCTCCTATTAACCTTCCCACTTGTTCCCACCTCATGCTTCTATTAACCTTCCCACTTGTTCCCACCTCATGCCTCTATTAACCTCCCCACTTGTTCCCTCATGCTCCTATTAACCTTCCCACTTGTTCCCTCCTCATGCTCCTATTAACCTTCCCACTTGTTCCCTCCCCATGCTCCTATTAACCTTCCCACTTGTTCCTACCTCATGCTTCTATTAACTTCCCCACTTGTTCCCTCGTCATGCTCCTATTAACCTTCCTGGAGGTTATGTATCTAAGCTACTGTGACGAGTAGTATTTATATATGTAATTACGTGGCAACACTGCACGTGTTATGTGGCAACATTGCCCCGAGGCTGCCATATGACAAGGCAGTCTCAGTCTGACTCTGTGGGCCGTGCATGGCACACGCTAGTCACCACTTGTATTTCTCCTATCCGTTAATAAATGAACTTCAGTGTTACCCAGTGTTTCCCTACCCATCACTGCCTTCTTCAGGGAACACTTGGAACCTTCATGGCGCAGTGAGTAGGATTTGCGGACTTACAAGTGCAGAAACAATGCCGACTGCCGGCGATGTGGGCGTCAACTCTTAATGTGTTGTGTTGTGTTGTGTTTCGCAGCGACGTGCAGTGTTGCGCCGTCACAGTGCGTTTTGGTGACGGTGGCAGTGTTAGTGTCAGTGTATTAGTGTGTCTAGAGCTGAGAGTTGAGCATTGGCCTCTATTTTGTGGTACCCACGGAGCACGCAGGCGTACACCCTTCTCGGGTGACATCCGGGGAGACACTAACGTTCTCGCCTCCGCAGCAGCTCCAGCCACCAAGGCCACCACGATCTGGTCTCTCAGACACACACACACACACACACACACACGCATGCACGCCCACACTCACGGACAGAACAGTGGACTCTATGCGTTATTTCTGCGCCGTTTACGTCAGATATATGTGGTTTCGAGCTGATGAGGCGCCACTTTATATACTAAACAGTGCAGTTCAAGCATACTAAGATGGGCGGTAAGAAGGGACAACGTCAAGATGGGAGACACGACTCCCCACCTTCTCCTCCCTTCTCCTCTACCGGGCACAGATGGAGCTATAGCGCCCACCGCCCCTCATCCTTCACCTACAGCGACGGACATTGCGACAATTCTGAGGTGGATGGACGACAGGGACGAGAGACGCAGAGAGATGGAACTTCAGAGGGAGGAGATACGAAGAGAGGAGGAAAAGGCGCGTTTTAATGCACTATTGGCGACAGTGGCGCTAACCCACCCTCCCTCACTCGCAGGTAGCGCGCATCAAGGCGCCAGTACCGTCCCTCCTCCACCACACCAGCGTCCTCCAGGCACTCTTGCTACTCCAACAGCTCCCAAGGCATCTGTTCAACCCCCACCCGCCCTCTCACCAGACGTCACGTTTCAGCTTTTTCGTGAGTGGAGGCGGCGGTGGACAGATTACTCCACGATGGTGGACCTTGATAGCATGCCTCCAAACAAACAGCTCATCCAACTGTGGATGAATTTGTCACTGGAGACCCAGAGAGTTTTGGAGCGCACGTTGCAAGTGCCTCCCGATTCTACGTCTTCAGTGACGGATGTGCTCGACCTTTTACAGGAGTATGTTAAAGGTCGGAATAACGAGGCTCTGCGTCGCTGCGCCTTCACCAGCTGCAAGCAGGTGGAGAATGAATCCTTTGACGACTTTTTTGTACGTTTGAAGAGTTTGTCGGAGGAGATCGACGTCTGCAAGGCGCACAGCCGGGAATGTGAGGAAGCCTGGATCAAGCACGGGATCCTGACAGGTGTCAGGTAGGAAGAGTTGGTGCAGCGACTCATTCCCCTGGATGCTTCCTCCACACTCCAGGTGGTAGTGACTGAATGTCGGTCATACAAGGCCACCAAGTCCGCCACCTCTGCCTTACGGGCCCCACCTGCTGTGAGAGCTATCTCACAGTACAAGGCGGCCAACAACGTGAAGGCTGCCGCACGTTCTTCCACGCCTCCGCCTAGTGCTTTCTGTGGCAGCTGTGGAAAGCAGCATGGCCCCAAGATATGCGCGGCCGCCAATGCACTGTGTCGTGGGTGTGACCGTAAGGGCCACTGATCTAACACAGACAGGTGCCCTGCACGAGGCCACAAGTGTCAGGCCTGCGGTCGTTATGGACACTACGACAAGTGCTGCCCTCAACCCAAGCCCAAAAGCCCGAGACGAGGAGGAAAGCAGCGCACTTCCCTCGGGGTGGTTCGCACGCAGCCCCCTTCAGATGGCCCATGCAGCCCCAAGCAGCAGCTGAGTCACATCAGGAGGGTGGAATCGACCACTCGCCCCAGGGCTACCCCTTCCCCTACCATCTGCGTCATCGTCACACACGGTGATGTGTCGGGTCACATCGAGGTGATACCGGACACCGGCGCTGATACTACGGTGATAGGCCTGAAGCACCTCCAGAAACTGGGCCTCATCAAACGCGACCTGGGACCACCGCCGCAGCTGCAGTACTACAATGCGGACGGTTCCCAGATGCCGGACGCTGTGGGCTCCCTTCAAGCGGAGATCACCTACGGCGACAGGTCGTGTCACGGATGGATCGATGTGCTACCTACTCTCGCTACACCCTTGTTGTCATGGGAGCACTGCAAGGAGTCAGGCGTGGTGCCCAGAGACTTTCCCGAGCAGATCCCAGCTGCTCGGTACACCGACAGCAGGGTGCGTGAATCAACGAGCGACGCGCCTGGCGCTGCCGCACAGAGCTGCCCAGAACCGGCGTCCGCTCCCGCCCCGCCTCCACCCAAGTCATGGCTGCTTCCTCTTCACAGCGAGACGTCTCCTTCAGCCGCAAGGGCCTACTTCCTGAAGGAGTACTCGGATGTGCTGGTGACGAAGGAGGCCCTACGGACCGCGCCACTGAAGGCTATGGCGGGTCCGCCTATGAGGATACACCTGCGGGAAGATGCGCAGCCGTTTGCCATGCACAGTCCCCAGTTGATACCTCTCGCCTTCAGGGATTCAGTCAAGAAGGAACTGGATTCCATGGTGGCCCAGGGTGTCATCGTACCCGTTGGTGACGACCCGTCCCCTTGGTGCCACCCTCTAGTCGCTGTGGCTAAGACTAACGGTGGAGTGCGGATTACTAAGCTTAACAGCCAGGTGTCCTGTCCCGCCCACCCTTCACCCACACCTTTTGCAGCTATACGGAGTGTGGACCCGAAGGTACGGCACTTCTCGACAATGGACGCCCTCTGTGGTTACTGGCAGATCCCACTGAAGGAGGATCAGCCACTGACCACTTTCATCATGCCTTACGGACGCTTCCGCTACTGCCGTGGCCCTATGGGATTCGCTGCTACGGGGGACGCCTTCTGTTTCCGTGGTGACATGGCACTTCAAGGCGTGACCAACTGCGTGAAGGTAGTGGATGACGTCCTCCTCTACGATGAGGACTACCTGACGCATCTTCGCCGCATCAACGAGGTGCTGACCAGGTGTAGGACACACGGCATCACTCGGAATGCCGAGAAGTTCGTCTTGGCCGCACCTGCAGTGTCTTTCTGTGGCTAGCGACTCTCAAGAGATGGCAATGCTGCGGACCCGGAGAAAGTTCGCGCCATAGCGGACTTTGCAAAACCTGCCAACCTTACGGATCTCAGGTCTTTCATGGGCCTGGTGAACCAACTGGCAGAATTTTCTCCTGTTGTCTCCGCCCCGCTGACGGGCCTCTCCGCCCCCTGATGAGCCCCAAGAGGACTTTCACGTGGACCCCTGACCACGACCTCGCCTTTCATAAGGTGAAGGAGGCCCTGTCAATTCCACCTATCCTCGCTACTTTCGACCCAGCGCTCCCCACCGTCCTCCAGACAGACGCCTCGCGCCTGTACGGGGTTGGTTACGCCCTTCTCCAGGATCACGGTGGAGGAAAGTACCGGCTCGTACAGTGTGGCTCTTGCATCCTCACCGATGCTGAGTCTCGCTACGCTACCATCGAGCTGGAGCTGCTGGCAGTGGTATGGGCCTTATCGAAGTGCAAGTTTTACTTGATTGGCCTACAGCACTTCGACCTCATCACAGACCACAGGCCCTTGGTTCCCATTCTTAATCACTATTTGCTGGACGTCATCGAGAATCCCCGCTTCCAGCGCCTTAAGGAGAAGATTTTGGCCTTCGTCTTCACCGCGGCTCGGCGAGCAGGTAAGGAGTTGTGCATCCCGGATGCCCTCTCCCACTCCCCAGTCAGCCGCCCGACACCTGAAGACGAGATGCTCAGCACCGAGGCCGGTTTCTCCGTCAGCAACATCGTCACTTTGCAGGCCGTACAGTCCCTCGCCAGCACCCAGGCCTCAGTGTCGCCACCCGACAGCGATCTCGCCCTTGAGGAACTACGGACCGAGGCACGCGACGACCCCTCCTACACTCAGCTCTTGGAGAGTGTGAGGACTGGGTTCCCTCGTGACCGTTTTGACCTCCACAACGCCCTACGCCCGTATTGGAAGATATGTGAGGACCTCTATGCAGATGAGGACCTCGTCCTGTACGGTGCCCGTGTTGTCGTCCCTGCAGCTCTCCGTCGTCACGTTCTGGCCTGCTTACACGACAGCCATCGTGGAGCAGAGGCCACCAAGCGCCGCGCAAGGCAGGCTGTGTACTGGCCCGGCATTGACGCGGATATCGTCAATACGGTCCGTGCCTGTGAGTGGAGCCAGATCATGCAGCCCAGTCAACAGCAGGAGCCCCTCTTGTGCGACGACGAACCCACCAGGCCCTTCGAGTCCGTGTCGGCTGATTTCTTCAGCACAGCTGGGAAACATTTCCTAGTCGTCGCCGACCGACTCTCTGGCTGGCCTGTGGTGATTATCTGTGGCTCGGACACGACGTCCGTGGCCACCATTCGCCACTTCCGGCACCTCTTTCGTGACCTGGGCGTCCCCGTACGTCTGAGGACGGACGGTGGGCCACAGTTCACCAGCCGGGACTTCACAGGATTCCTGGAGCGTTGGGGAGTCCGCCACATCGTGTCAACACCCCACTACCCACAGTCAAACGGCCACGCTGAGGCTGCGGTCAAGACAGTCAAGCACCTCATCCTCAAGGTGGCCCCTTCAGGCAACGTAGACTGTGAGGCGTTTGACAAAGGACTCCTGGAGTTACGTAATACTCCCACCCACACAGGGCACTCCCCTGCCCAGATCCTGTATGGCCACCCTCTCCGCTCTTGTGTTCCTGCACACGCTAAGGCCTTTGCGAAGGAGTGGCAGACCAGAGCCAAGAGCTGCGGACCGCCACACCGCTACACGTGCCCAGGACGCCAAGGCTCAGTATGACGACCGTGCCCGCCCTCTTCAGCCACTGGAGATTGGTGCCCTTGTCCGCGTCCTGGACCCGACGACGACACGTTAGGACAAGGTGGGCATAGCGATGGGCGTCGGCCGGTCGCGGGACTACAAGGTCAGGATGCCAAGCGGCCGTGTCTGGTGGAGGAACCGCCGCTTCCTCCGGCCAGTCCCACACCCTGCTGCTGGCCCCCTGACCGAGGACGAGTCCCCTACACCTCACGACGATCCGCCCCACAGTGCACCTCGACGCTCGGAGCGACTAGGACTAAGAAGTCCGCTCAAGACAAAGACTATGAGCGTGAGGGAGGGAGGGAGATGTAGGTTATGTATCTAAGCTACTGTGCTGAGTAGCACCCTTGTAAATACGCTACTGTGCCGAGTAGCATTTATATATGTAATTACGTGGCAACACTGCACGTGTTATGTGGCAACATTGCCCCGAGGTAGCCATATGGCAAGGCAGTCTCAGTCTCACTCTGTGGGCCGTACATGGCACACACTAGTCACCACTTGTATTTCTCCTATCCGTTAATAAATGGACTTCAGTGTTACCCGGTGTTTCCCTACCCATCACTGCCTTCTTCAGGGAACACTTGGAACCTTCACTTCCCACTTGTTCCCACCTCATGCTTCTATTAACCTTCCCACTTGTTCCC
The DNA here is from genome assembly GCA_958450375.1 of Homarus gammarus. Taxonomy (NCBI): domain Eukaryota; kingdom Metazoa; phylum Arthropoda; class Malacostraca; order Decapoda; family Nephropidae; genus Homarus; species Homarus gammarus. The sequence continues at coordinate 764,095 of CAUDMG010003059.1, forward strand.
ACCCCATGCTTCTATTAACCTTCCCACTTGTTCCCTCCCCATGCTCCTATTAACCTTACCACTGGTTCCCACCTCATGCTTCTATTAACCTTCCCACTTGTTCCCACCTCATGCTTCTATTAACCTTCCCACTTGTTCCCACCTCATGCATCTATTAACCTTCCCACTTGTTCCCACCCCATGCTTCTATTAACCTTCCCACTTGTTCCCTCCCCATGCTCCTATTAACCTTCCCACTTGTTCCCTCCTGAAGCTCCCATTAACCTTCCCACTTGTTCCCACCTCATGCTCCTATTAACCTTCCCACTTGTTCCTACCTCATGCTTCTATTAACTTCCCCACTTGTTCCCTCGTCATGCTCCTATTAACCTTCCCACTTGTTCCCACCCCATGCTTCTATTAACCTTCCCACTTGTTCCCTCCCCTTGCTCCTATTAACCCTCCCACTTGTTCCCACCTCATGCTTATATTAACCTTCCCACTTGTTCCTACCTCATGCTTCTATTAACTTCCCCACTTGTTCCCTCGTCATGCTCCTATTAACCTTCCCACTTGTTCCCACCCCATGCTTCTATTAACCTTCCCACTTGTTCCCTCCCCATGCTCCTATTAACCTTCCCACTTGTTCCCTCCTGAAGCTCTCATTAACCTTCCCACTTGTTCCCTCCCCATGCTCCTATTAACCTTCCCACTTGTTCCTACCTCATGCTTCTATTAACTTCCCCACTTGTTCCCTCGTCATGCTCCTATTAACCTTCCCACTTGTTCCCACCTCATGCTACTATTAACCTTCCCACTTGTTCCCACCTCCTGCCTCCGTAGTTCACACCACACCTTAACCCACACCAGCAGTGATCAACGGTGATTACTTTACCGTCTATATAAATATGTGTCATATACAGCAGCAGCAAACTCCTGCTAATTTTATTTAACTTCGTAACATTTACATTAAAGTACTCACTCTGTAATGATGGGTGAGCAGCCTATGTGCTCTGGTGAGACACAACGGTAATGTAAGCCATTTGTAAGGTGCCACTTCGGTTGTCTTCCACTACTGCCAGTGTCACTACTACCACTGCCACTATTACTATGACCACTGCCACTATTACTACCACCACTGTCACTATAACTACCACCACTGCCACTATTACTACCACCACTGTCACTATAACTACCACCACTGCCACTATTACTACCACCACTGTCACTATAACTACCACCACTGCCACTATTACTACCACCACTGTCACTATCACTCACCATCACTGTTATAACACCATTTATATGCTACTGGGGAACTTCCTTTTAGGTTAATGTATTAGTTAAGAAGGGAAATGGAAAAATATATTTTCCAAGTTAAATTTATTCAGCTAAGACGTAATATGAAGTCATATGTGTTCGTCCTATTTATAACAAGAGATAACGAGGGGGAAGACTCACTATACAGTACACCCATACGACTAGAGATAAACATTAAATTTACGTTTCCGTGACCCGATCCTCCGCAGGGCCATAAAGAAACCGCCGCACTATATCACACCCATTGCTAAACTGAATGTACGTCCAACACTGCTCACTAGCTGCCGGGAGCACATTCTGAGTGTCCAATTAGAGACCATTTTTCAACGATTTTCCTGGCTTCTTTTTTCTGACTGGCTAGTTCACGATATGAACAAAGTCACGTCAGTCGCTGGGCAGAGCTATCCTCATGAGTTATACTCCTGACACCTGATCCAGGCCAGCATTTGGTTTTCCTTGAGTGGGTGACGAATTTGGGTCATCTGTTTTGAAGACGCTATAAACATCCCAGTCAATTACCCAAATTCCTGTTAAAAAGGTCGACTGTCTCGATCTTGTGGTCATAGGTGTGTGTGAGCGTCCCTTTCATTACACTGTCACTATCATTACCACCACTGTCACTATCACTACCACTATCACTACCAACACTGCCACTATCACTCCCACCATCTCTTTCCACTACTACTATCAACACCATTTCTATTATCATCACCACCACTTTCACCACCACCACAGTTGTTGGCAGGGGAAGGGAGTCACAGGTGGTCTCAGGGAGGACACTTACTTATGTCATGAGTGTAGCTTATGGCCCTAAGGATTCAATGTTACTTTTTATTTCACCAGACCCACGTGACTGTCACTCTGTGTGTTTGATATGTGACACTAGACCCACGTGACTGTCACTGAGTGTGTGTGTGTGTGTGTGTGTGTGTGTGTGAAATGTGACATCAGACCCACATGACTGTCACTGTGTGTGTGTGATAAGTGACACCAGACCAACATGACTGTCACTGAGTGTGTGTGATATGTGACACCAGGCCCACGTGACTGTAACTGTGTGCGTGTGTGTGATAAGTGACACCAGACCAACATGACTGTCACTGTGTGTGTATGTGATATGTGACGCAAGACCCACGTGACTGTCACTGAGTATGGGTGATATGTGACACCAGGCCCACGTGAATGTAACTCTGTGTGTGATATGTGACACCAGACCTACGTGACTGTCACTGTGTGTGTGTGATATGTGACGCAAGACCCACGTGACTGTCACTGAGTATGGGTGATATGTGACACCAGGCCCACGTGAATGAAACTATGTGTGTGATATGTGACACCAGACCCACGTGACTATCACTGTGTGTGTGTGTGTGTGTGTGTGTGATAAGTGACACCAGGCCAACATGACTGTCACTGTGTGTGTATGTGATATGTGACACCAGACCCACGTGACTGTCACTGAGTGTGTGTGATATGTGACACCAGACCCACGTGACTGTCACTGTGTGTGTGATATGTAACACCAGGCCCACATGACTGTCACTGAGTATGGGTGATATGTAACACCAGGCCCACGTGAATGTAACTCTATGTGTGTGATATGTGACACTACACCCATGTGACTGTCACTGTGTGTGTGTGATATGTAACACCAGGCCCACGTGAATGTAACTATGTGTGTGATATGTAACACCAGGCCCACATGACTGTCACTGGGTGTGTGTGATACGTGACACCAGACCCACATGACTGTAACTGTGTGTGTGTGATATGTGACACCAGGCCACACGTGACTGTTACTGTGTGGGAGTGATATGTGACACCAGACCCACATGACTATTGTCACTGTGTGTGTGTGTGATATGTGACACCAGGCCCACATGACTGTCACTGGGTGTGTGTGATATGTGACACCAGACCCACGTGACTGTAACTGTGTGTGTGATGTGTGACACCAGGCCCACGTGACTGTCACTGCGTGTGTGTGTGTGATAAGTGACACCAGACCCACATGACTGTAACTGTGTGTGTGTGATATGTGACACCAGGCCACACGTGACTGTTACTGTGTGGGAGTGATATGTGACACCAGGCCCACATGACTGTCACTGGGTGTGTTTGATATGTGACACCAGACCCACGTGACTGTCACTGTGTGTGTGTGATAAGTGACACCAGACCCACGTGACTGTCACTGTGTGTGTGATACGTGACACCAGGCCCACATGACTGTCACTGGGTGTGTGTGATATGTGACACCAGACCCACGTGACTGTAAATGTGTGTGTGTGATGTGACACCAGGCCACACTTGACTGTCACTGTGTGGGTGTGATATGTGACACCAGACCCACATGACTGTCACTGGGTGTGTGAGCGATATGTGACACCAGACCCACGTGACTGTCACTGAGTGTGTGTGATGTGACACCAGACCCACGTGACTGTAAATGTGTGTGTGTGATGTGACACCAGGCCCACATGACTGTCACTGGGTGTGTTTGATATGTGACACCAGACCCACGTGACTGTAACTGTGTGTGTGATATGTGACACCAGGCCCACGTGACTGTCACTGCGTGTGTGTGTGTGATAAGTGACACCAGACCCACGTGACTGTCACTGTGTATGTGATATGTGACACCAGGCCCACATGACTGTCACTGGGTGTGTGTGATATGTGACACCAGACCCACATGACTGTCACTGGGTGTGTGTGATATGTGACACCAGACCCACGTGACTGTAACCGTGTGTGTGAGATATGTGACACCAGGCCACACGTGACTGTCACTGGGTGTGTGTGATATGTGACACCAGGCCAACGTGACTGTCACTGTGTGTGTGATATGTGACACTAGGCCAACGTGACTGTCACTCTGTGTGTGATATGTAACACCAGACCCACGTGACTGTCACTGTGTGTGTGATATGTGACACCAGGCCCACATGACTGTCACTGGGTGTGTGTGATATGTGACACCATACCAACATATAGTAATAATAATAATAATAATAATAATAATAATAATAATTAACGGTTTATTGAAAGAGCTTGGCAGCCAGAAGGCTGAAAATATACAGTTACATATTTGGGGAATGGGTTTCGAATTACAAATAATATACAAGTAACATAAGTGATACAAATAAGACATATAATAACTAGATGGGGAAAAGCTCAAACTACAGTTCATTTCAACATAGAGACAGTGCAAGGAGTAGTGTTTACTGGGAGTGAGTACACTGGTTTATTACAATTTATTGATAATTTTTACAATGGTTGGGACTGGGCTGTTCTTATAGCGATCAGTTCGTGCACGTATGGGCTGGATGCGGTTGTGGTGTCAGCAATTCTCGGGCTAGGGATCTCAGGTGGTAGTAGGAGCCGGTGTCGAGGATGGTGTAGAAGCTTCTTACCAAATTTGCAGATGAGGTCGTGGTGATGGTCAGCGAGAGTCGAAAGGGTCAGTGTGTTGAGCGCTTCTTGATATGTGGACTAGGAAGGGGAGAGAATAATCTTGCATGCCCTCTTTTGCACTTTTTCTAGGTGTTTACGTTGTGTGGCATTTAGGGAGGAAGACCAGGTGGGGGAGGCATAGGTGAGCTTGGGAAGTATGAATGTTGTGTAAACACTGAGGAGCTCGGGTGCAGGAACTCCGAGGGACTTGGGTCGGCAGAGGAGGTGGAGACGGAAACTAGAGGATTTGACAACTTCACTGACGTGTGGTTTCCAATTTAGTTTGTTGTCTATGGTGACGCCGAGGAGCTTCGTGGAATCTACAACCTGGAGTGTGTTCGGACCTAGAGTAATGGAAGGAGGTGGGACAATGTCGGAGGAGAGGTTGATGTGCATAACCATGGTCTTGGTATGGTTGATGGTGACATGGTTGTTGGTGGCCCAGTTTTGGAGACTGTTCAATAAATCCTGAAGGGCGGTATAGTTGGGACAGAATTGTTGACGTTGATCCCAATGGTGGAGTCGTCGACATATTTCCAGCGAGCAGGGGTTTCTCTTAGGGCATCATTGATGAGCATAAGGAAGCAGAGTGGTCCCATCTTGGTGCCTTGGGGGACGCCACAGGTGAGTGACTGAAAGGTGGAGACAGCCTCTCGGAAGCGTACAGCTTGGCGTCGATCACTGAGGAAGTCTGTAAGCCATGGTATAAGACTTCTCCGAAGCCCGAGGTCAATAGCTTTGTTGATGATTATATTGTGGTCGACCAGGTCGAATGCTTTAGTGAAATCAATGAAGGCGACAGCTACAGACGTTTTTCGTTTCTCGAGATGGCGGTATATGTAATCGAGAAAGCTGACATGACAGTAAGTGGTGGAGGAAGTTTTCATGTTGCCAAATTGCTGAGGGTCTACGACTCCTGCAATATCAGCATAAGCCCAGTCGAACACAAAACTTTCACAGATTAGGCTGGGTATTGGGGTGATTGCAATAGGTCGTAGCTGATTTAAGGATTGTGGGCTGGTTGACTTGGGCACTGGTGATACATAAGAGGTCTTCCAATCAGCTGGGCATCTGGCTTGACTGAGAGAAGCATTGATGATGGAGCATAGGGGTTTAGCAAGCTCCGGGGAGAACTCCTTGAAGAGTTTCATTGGTAAGTCAATGGGGGTGGTAGAGCGTTTTAATTTTAATTTGTCCAGGCGTTTTGCTACTTCAAATTCTTCTACTAAGTCAGTGGGAAGGGGGGCTGGTAGGTAAGCAGGGAGAGTGGTTGTGTCAAGCCGGGGGAGCGTCTGGCATATAGTAGCGAAATGGTTATTTATTTGCTCAGCTGCGTCAACATTAGTGAGATGGCTAAGGAAGGGGAGGGGGTGTGTCTTATTGTTTAGTCCACAGAGTTCTTTAAGCTTACCATACCATTGACTGATGTTGGTCTGCTTCAGGTGTTGTAATTTGGTTGGGTAGTGGGACTTCTTTGCAGTGCGTATTTCGTGGATGACTCGGTTGCGAAGGGACCTGTAGCGGATGTGGTCATTGAGATGAAAGGCTCTGTCTCTCTGTTGCATAAGTCTTTTGATCCGAGGTGTGATCCAGGGCAAGTCAGCTGGGTGAGATCTGACGGACTTCTCGGGGAAGAAGTGGTGGTGAGCTTCCGTGGTGGTGTTGGTATAATTAATCCATTTGGTTTCCACGTCATCCACGCTAAGTACTTCAGTCCAGGGATGGTGAACTATCCACTGCCCGAAGAGGCGCACTGCAGAGTCAGTAATCGGCCTGTAGGTTTTGATGTAGGGTCTCTGTACTTGAGTGGGAGTGGCAGCTGGGGACCAGAGCACTGATAAGTGTGTGCTACACCCGATAGGAGGCATTGGTTGAGGTGGTTGGTACTGGTCCGCTAAGTCAGTTAAGATAAGGTCAAGGGTATTTTGACCGTGTGTGGGGAAGGTCACAACTTGTGATAGTGATAGCTGGTCCTGGATATCAGTGGTGTCAATTTCATTAAAATCCCCACATAATACTAACTTGGCACATGGGTACCTAACTCTGAGGTGGTCTGAGGTGGTAATGAGATGATTGATAAGAGTGTATCTGGTGGGTGAGCGAGGCGGATGGTATGCCACACAGATTATGATGGAAGCAGTGTGGCGCGGGTGGGCTGGTGGCACAACACGTACCCATAATGCTTCCACATCTGCTGGGACTTGAACATCCAGGCGTGTATGTGATATGTGATATGTGACTCCAGGCCCACGTGACTGTCATTGTGTGGGTGTGATATGTGACACCAGACCCACAGGACTGTCACTGGGTGTGTGTGATATGTGACACTAGGCCCACGTGACTGTCACTGGGTGTGTGTGACACCAGACCCACGTGACTGTCACTGGGTGTGTGTGATATGTGACACCAGGCAAACGTGACTGTCACTGTGTGTGTGTGTGATATGTGACACCAGACTCACGTGACTGTCACTGGGTGTGTGTGATATGTGACACCAGGCCCATGTGACTGCCACTGGGTGTGTGTGATATGTGACACTAGACCCACGTGACTGTCACTGTGTGTGTGTGATATGTGACACCAGGCCAACGTGACTGTCACTCTGTGTGTGATATGTGACATCAGGCCCACGTGACTGTCACTGTGTGTGCGTGTGATATGTGACACGAGGCCCACGTAACTGTAACGGTGTGTTTGTGTGATATGTAACACTAGACCCACGTGAAGGTCACTGTGTGTGTGTGTGATATGTGACACCAGCCCAACGTGACAGTCACTCTGTGTCTGATGAGACACCAGGCCCACGTAATGGTCTCTGTGTGTGTGATATGTGACACCAGGCCCATGTGATTGTCACTGGGTGTGTGTGATATGTGACACCAGGCCCACGTAACTGATAACTGTATGCGTGTGTGTCACCAGGCCGACATGACTGCTATTGTGTGTGTGTGATATGTGACCCCAGTCCCACGTGACTGTCACTGCGTGTGTGTGATATGTGACACTAGGCCCACGTGACTGTCACTGTGTGTGTGATATGTGACACTAGGCCCACGTGACTGTCACTGTGTGTGTGTGATATGTGACACCAGACCCACGTGACTGTCACTGTGTGTGTGTGATATGTGACACCAGGCCCACGTGACTGTCACTGTGTGTGTGTGTGTGTGTGTGTGATATATGACACGAGACCCACGTGACTGTCACTGTGTGTGTGATATGTGATACCAGACCCACGTGACTGTCACTGTGTGTGTGTGTGATAAGTGACACCAGGCCCATGTGAGTGTCACCCCGTGTGCAGCACCAGCACAATGTGTGTGACACCAGCACCACATGAATGTCACCGTAACACCAGTACCACGTGAGTGTCACCTCGTATGTAACACCACAACCACGTGTGTGACACCAGCACCACGTGAGTGTCACTCCGTGTGTAATACCACAACCCGTGTGTGACACCAGCACCACGTGAGTGTCACCCCATGTGTAACACCACAACCCCGTGTGTGACACCAGCACCACGTATGTGTCACCCCGTGTGTTACACCAGCACCACGTGAGTGTCACCCCATGTGTAACTCCACAACCTCATGTTTGACACCAGCACCACGTAAGTGTCACCCCGTGTGTGACACCAGCACCACGTGTGTCACCCCATGTGTAACACCACAACCCCGTGTGTGACACTAGCACCACGTGAGTGTCATCCCGGGGTTAAGTCACAAATAGTACAGGGTTCCGCTGTTTCGTGAACATTCAATACTTTACAATATGATGACGTGAAAAATATTTATCACAAACTAAATGAAACTTGACAAACACAAGACAAGGCATATACTGATATGTTATTTTGTAGGAGACAATGTTGTACGAGACAGTGTTGCTGTAGAAAAAACAGCACATGGAAGTATTCCACTTTCTAGTATTGTACAAAATACTGCTGTGCAGCTGTACTCACCTATTGATGTTGGTGATCTTGTACTTCACTTCTTGGCCTTTGTTGATGGTAATGTAGATCTTTGTGCCATTCTCCACCAGCCTAGCCAGCTGCTCCCCTTGTTGGTGACCAAGAAACACCACAACACCCTGTGTATCTGAAACACAAACGACACACGTCAGTGTATATATCTATACCCACACACACACACCTGTTACACCCCATTCACACACCCCTCTACACTCTACACATACTTCAACACCCTGTACTAATACAACTTTGTTCTCATTTGGAATGGAGTATGAAGATCATCCAGTTTTGATACAATGAAATGAGCTATTAAGGATGTCACCTTGGTTGGTGAGCTCTGAGGTAACTCGAGAGGTCGACATGGGATTGGCCGGGCCGTGCACAGATGTTGCACGTGTGGAGAGCTACATCTAGTATGGGAGGGGCGCGGCAGCGTCTCTCCAGCGCTTAGGTTTGTCTGCCTCGGTATGCAGTTGGGCTAACTCGAAAGTATTGACACCTCGTGTGATTCTCCTCCAATCGTTAAGGTGAAGAGTAATCGTCACTCAGGTGAGGGAATCGAAATAGCTCTTTTCAGGTTTATCATAAGACTACCCTTATACATTTCCCGTCGCCCACCAGCGTTACATTTACCATACATTAGATGACTGTAAAGTAGCTGCTTTGGCAGTCCACTGTCATCCATTGGGGTAACATAGCCAGTCCAATGTAGTTGTTCATGGATAATGGTAGTCTCGATGCTCCCACAATTAGTGTCAGCGAGAATACTGGCATTTGTTCTCTTGTCTTCTCAGCAAACTCAAAGGATGAAACATAAGACTACATTGGTAAAAGTTTTAAAATGCCTTTAGGTGCCTTCTGTATATGACCCATGTCTCGCCGCCATATGGCAGGGTGGGGAGGACTACTGATGGATATACGTACAGCTTTGAAATAATTTCAGCTCCTACAAGTGTACAGTGTCTGCCAAAGGTTTGAGATACGTATCTGATCTGATGTTGAATCTCTTCATCGATGTCCGCATTGGTGGACAAGTGTGAGCTGGATGGATGGTGGAGGAGTGGCTGAACCATGGGAAGGCTGAAAGAGAATCTAAGAATTATGTGCATTCACCCCAAGGATAAAGTGTGCATACGCATCTGCGTAGATGTTCAGGATCTCTTGTAAGACGCGTTCAGTGTGAGTGACGAGGGTGAGGTCGTTTACATACTGAAGTTCAATGATGGAAGTGGCAGACACCTTTGCTCCTGCCTGCCTGGAGTCATCTTAGGTTGAAAAGCCCCTTCATTCGGTACTGGATGTCCACCCCACCAGCTAAATTGGCACTGGCACGAGTAAGAAAGGAAGTCAAGAAAATGAAAAAAAGAGTTGGTGCTAGTACACATCCTTGTTTCACCCATGTTTGGATGGGGAAGAACTCAGACTGAGTGCCATTGTGCAGGACACTGCCATTCATGACTTTGTAGAGTCGCCTCACAATGGCGATGAAGTTTGGTGGGCAGTCAAAACAGCTGAGGGCTGCCCTGTTGACTGAGTCAAAGGCTGTAATAATGTCGATGAAGGCCATGCAGAAGTCACGCTGTTCTCTGCACTTTTCCTGAATTTGGCAGGCAGCAATGATCGTATCAGTAGTCCCACGTGATAGTCTAAAACCACTTTGAAATTCTAGGAGGAAGTTTTCCGACCCAGAGAAAAACCAGTTTAGGAAGACTCGGGTGATAATCTTGCCAGTTACGGACAGCAGTGAGATCCAGTTGTAATTGTAAATATTGACGATAAAGGCATCTTTATGATTCTTGAGGGTACTTCCTCCTTCTCCCATATACTCTCCAAGAGAGGGTGGAGATGGCTGGTAAGCAGAGGTCCTCCTGCTTTATACGACTCGGCTGGGATTCCATCAAGCCCTGTAGCTTTGTTATTTCTCCTCTGCTTGGTGGCAGTAGCTATCTCATTCCAAGATGGAGGATAGCTGAGGTGGGTCAGCTCTGGGTGCTGAAGGACTTTCTGAGTAGTCAGGACATCCACATCGGTGTTTCGGTTGAGAATGGAAAGGTAGTGCTCTTTCCATTGCTGATGGATGCCTTCTTCGCCTTTAATTAGGAAGTTACCATCGGGTGAGCGGAGGGGGGCCGCGCCATGAATAGTTATTGGACAATACGATGTTTAAGTGAAATTGAAAAATTCATGCATCTTGCATTGATCCACAATTTTTTGCGTTCCACACACTTTACTTTTCCACCATTCGGTCTTTAGATTGCGAAGTTCGTGCTGGGCCATCACTTTCTTCTTGCTGAAGATATCAGTTTTGGTTTAAGACTTTGGGGTGTTCTGCCAGTCAGTGAAAACAGTATGTTTAGTATTGCGAGTACTTCAATTTCCGGACCCTTTTTATCAAACCAATTCTGGTGCTTTCTTTCGATCTGGCTGAAGGTCTTGCTGCAGGTGTTTGTGATGACAGTGTCGAAGATAACCCATTCGGCACTCGCATTTATATTGTTAGTTGTTGGGCTGTTCATCAGCCTATCATCGAGTTGTTCTCTGAAAGCATTTGCTACCACTTGAACCTCCAGTTGCTTGGTGTTAAAACCTCTTCTGGAAGCTTGTTGCCTTAGCTGTTTTGTGGCGACATGAAGGGAGAGTTAAAATCTGACAAGCCGTTGATCTTTGTCCCACATGGCTCAGGTGATGAGGATATCCTGGCGATCTCTTTTTCATGACAATCATGTAGTCAGTGAGATGCCAATGTTTGGATCATGGGAGTTGCCAAGAACCCCTGAAATTGTTGGCCTGCCTAAGCAAGGTGTTAATAATAGTGATTTTGTGTTCAGCACACTTGATGAGGAGGAGTAGGCCGTTGGGATTACAATTGCTCACTCTGTTTCTCCCTATGGTTCCCTGCCATAAGTCAGCATCTCTGCCAAATCTGGCATTGAAGTCACCTAGGAGCACAACCTTATCTTCTCTGGGGATAGAGGTTAACACTTTGTCATGGTCGGCATAAAAGGCCTTCTTGGTGTCATCCTCTGCTTCTAGTGTTGGGGCATATGCACTGATGAAGAACGCATGATTTGAGCAATTCAATGGGACTCGGATCGTCATAAGGCACTCGTTGACCCCAACAAGCATTTCAGTCAGCAAATGGAAAGCCAACACCAAAAATATGGTTTCTCTCCACAGCAGGCTTACCTTTCCAGAAGAAGGTATAGACTGACCCCATTCTGTGAGTTGACACTCGTCTGGGAGCCGGGAATCATTAATGGCTGCTATGTCGATGTTATACCGAGACAGCTCTTTTGCCACAAGGACAGTTTGTCTCTCAGGATGCTCATTCATGCCAGTATCCAGAAGGGTTCTGACATTCAACGCAGTGACCATTAGAGGTTGTATAATTTATTTTTGTTTTGATCTGTGATTATGATTGTGTTTTCGACAGCATTAGGGCGACCTTACTGGGTGAGGAATGCTCAGCCAGGTTGATTTTTTAGGCAGGCTATGTTTAGGGCACCTTTTCAAACACCTCCCCATGTGGGATGAGCAGATTGGCTCCTGGAAAGGGCTGCTCATTCGCACAGACAGGACTGGATTGCACTGCTGCCTAGATCCCAGTGCATAAATGACCATCTTATCTATGCCGTCCATGTACAGAGTTGTGACTAGAAACTACTGGTAGTCATGTCTGCCTATCCCATCGCCACTGGTCTGTTGCCATAGAAATTTGGGTGGTTTAGGGGTTTTGATGATAATGAAAAGTTTGATGAGCTAGATGATAGCTGCACGTGAGTTGATTTATGCGGTGAGGCATCAGCGCAGGCTACAACCACACATCTTGGCTCTCCCTTTTCCTGATCCAGTGGTGCAGTTAGCTGCAACGACTGGGGAGAGGGAGAGTTGCAATGGACTGCCAATAGCCCAGTTTGTGGGATTTCACCTAAATAACCTCTCTATCAAGCATTGCTTTAATCCGCCAGTGAAGTCGTTGGGCTCCCGTGTTGGTCACCTCTTCCAACTATTCCACTGTAAGCATGCCTGCCTGATGCCGGGTTCCAACGTAGATTTTTCATTTGTGGTTTACTCCCGTAGCCTTATACCTCCCAAGGTTAATCTGCAAGGAAGCTGGGCAGTGGTTGGTAGGTGCCCTGGTTTATCCATATGCCAGTGGGCCTATGAACCATCCCTCTGGGGCCCATTGCTGCTCCGAGATCCCCTGCTGGTCTAGCCTGGGGCCGCGAGGCACCCATTACCTGTGTTTCCACGAGAAGGCACAGCAGGAGGCTTGATGGTGAAGAGGCTGCTACTGGCAGGGGAAAACTTAAGCAAGGTTGCTTCCCAGTTCATCATGAGGGCTAGCCAACAGCGGTAGCTGAAAGCGAGAAGAAGAAAGCAGTGCCTGCACCGTAACACTAGCATAATGCTGCCACACTAGACGCTTGCACACACACACACACACACACTTCTACACCCCAGACACACCACAACACCCCCACACACACCTCTACACCCCACAGTTACCTCTGCACACTCCACACACCTCTACACCTCACACATACCTCTAGACCTTCACACACACTTCGACACCCTACACAAACCTCTACCCCCCCCCCCCCACACACACACACGCAACTCCCCCGAGGCAGACATACAAACGTCTCACTAGGTTCAACACGGAAATAACAGTAACTGTATGAGCAGCTGATGGCAACACCCGTCAACCTAGAGAACACTGTGTGGCAACATCGTCCGGCCTTGAGACCCTGAGCAGGTTTACAGGAGTATTTCTTGAGGTTACGATTCTGTTGTCATCCTTAAAGTTTTCATCTGTTATATTCTTCTTCCAATTGGTTTGTTTTTCCAACTGATTTTTTCTTTTATTTTCTTTGGAAAATCATCAAATTAAATCCTGTACTGTACAGGGGTAATAGTTTTCTTACGCGTCCGTCAGAGCTTCTGTTACCGACGAAAAAATATATAAAAGAAAAACTGTTGACCCCTTCACTATGTGGACGCTGCTCGGTTGTATTCAGCACAGAGGAAATCCATTACACAAGTGGTTAATGAGCTTATGAGAATGGCATATCAGGTGTTGAAAACTAAAATAAAATAATAATCTATTCATAAAGCATTAAGTTGAGAATGGAGTGCGGTGGCCGAGTGGATACAGCGCTCGCCTCCTATTTCATAGGTTGGTAGTTCGATCCTGGGCACTACCTCGTCAACCATTTACAAATGGGTACCGAAGTTTACAACTTGGAGAAGTGAATGCATTCGAGTGTGGTACCGGCCATGCTACCTCCTTGTGTACCGAAGGCTTAGTATAATGTACAGTGCACTATGTCTATCCACACTAGGGCAGTCTTGCCTATGGGACCAACTTTCTCTTTGCAAGTTGAGGAAGTGACCGTGGGCGTCATCTGCTTTGCTCATATGTTGTATGAAGACTGTAGAGTTTAGCGCATATCATGTGCTGTATTAAAGCCTTCTATTTTTGTAACGATTTCATGAAGTTTTACTCACATTCTATTATTTATTGTGACGTAAAATTGGTATTTGATTTTTTGTGCATGTAATACAAACACCAAGCGTGTAATTGAGACTAGTTGCTCCCATGCAAGAAACACCTGACTCACAGCAGTCATGGTGTCAGTCATTAGAACCTTTACAGGGTGCGGCGGATGAGTGGATACAGCGCTCGTCTCCTTCCCTAAAGGTCGTTGGTTCGATCTTGGGCCCCTCCCAGTCCACCACACTGTAAATGGGTAAAGTTGAGGAAGTGAAAGCAGTAAAGTGCAGTACCGACCACGGTGCTTAGTACACAGTTCAGTGTACAGTATCCAGTGTCCCTAATGGGCTGTCAGGCCTTTGAGGCCCAGTTTCGACTTCATAAAACCTTAAAAGTAAAAACCGAGTTGTCTTGGGCCTGTGAAATAAAGACAATCATAACATATATAAATCTGATAATATATTGTTTTCAAACAGAGAGTTCACATCCAGAGGAAGAAGTAGTCAGAAAATGACAGGTAAGCTGTGGCCTCTACGTTGTGTGAACAAGAGCCATCTCTGAGCTATGTCAGCACAAACAAACCGTTTCTGACAAGTTTACACATTTTTTCAGATGTGTTTTGTTACTTCACCGAAGAGACAACGGCGTGGAGGCCACGACTCACTACAAAATCCATCTGTTTATATTGTAGACAACACTCACGAATTACGTGTTCCAAAGATGTTGTAAATTATATATATATATATATATATATATATATATATATATATATATATATATATATATATACATACAAGTAAATCTCTGTAGGTGCGCGCGATCCAGGTATATGCTGATAACCACAAGGAAACAAGAAAACATGAAGTTCCCAAGCGCTTTAGTGTAATTCACATCTTCAGGGGTGAGTAAAGACGAAGAAGATTTACAAAACAAGGCATATATATATATATATATATATATATATATATATATATATATATATATATATATATACAGTAGAAGAGAACTAGGGAAAACGCAAACATCTTGACTAAGTTGGGCTTCTTTTAATCACTAACGTTGCGGAAATATCACCTATATTTTTAAAACTTTTTCAAAACTTTTGTTTTCTAGGCTCTGATGATGGAAAATTATTATTTCCGACACCCCTATATAATATTTATATTGAATATACTTGTCACACTTGCCAGATGCTTCTGGTGTTATTGTACAGGGCTACCTAGTGACAGCACTAGGATCCCGCTTCCTCTATCAAGGAATAAACAATTGAAATTGAATTGAATTTATTATTTCCGAAACGCTAGCGATTTAAAAAAGCTAAACTTAGTCAAGATGTTTGTGTTTGTGTTTTCCCTGGTTCTCCTCTTCGTTTATATATATATATATATATATATATATATATTATATATATATATATATATATATATATATATATATATATATATATATATTCCTTACGTGTACACCAACCGAACACTCAGCAATAAATAAACAAACCAGGAAGCATTTTCCGGTGGAGGAAGAACAATGGGGAGGACCAGCATCCTACGATTATAGTCGACAGCATTAAATGCCGTAAGGAAAGAATAACATCCACAACAAGGAAGACAAAATGAGGAACAAATCAAATTCTCTGAACGACCATACTAGAAGAATCTGTTTGGCAAAACTTGAAATTAGGGGAGGTGTTACTATTATATAATCATGTGTAGGAAACATTCTTTCTGTAATGAGAAACATATAAAGAGAGCAACAGTTAGTAAGGGCTGAATATTTGCTAAGACTAAAACTTGTCCCTCTAACATGTTCCCAGGGACCAGCAGGGGAAGGTGGACAACCGCCACCAACTCAGAACTTTCTTCACAAGACAGATCCCCAGCGGACATAGTCCACCCACACAAGTGACACACAGGTCTAATCTACAGCGAGACACACACAGGTCTGGTCTACAGCGAGACACACACAGGTCTAATCTACAGCGAGACACACACACAGGTCTGGTCTTCAGCGAGACACACACACAGGTCTGGTCTACAGCGAGACACACACAGGTCTAATCTACAGCGAGACACACACACAGGTCTGGTCAACAGCGAGACACACACACACAGGTCTGGTCTTCAGCGAGACACACACAGGTCTGGTCAACAGCGAGACACACACAGGTCTGGTCTACAGCGAGACACACAAACAGGTCTGGTCTACAGCGAGACACACACACACAGGTCTGGTCTACAGCGAGACACACACACACAGGTCTGGTCAACAGCGAGACACACAAACAGGTCTGGTCTACAGCGTGACACACACACACACACACACAGGTCTGGTCTTCAGCGAGACACACACAGGTCTGGTCAACAGCGAGACACACAAACAGGTCTGGTCTACAGCGAGACACACACACACAGGTCTGGTCTACAGCGAGACACACACACACAGGTCTGGTCTAGAGCGAGACACACACACACAGGTCTGGTCTACAGCGTGACACACACAGAGGTCTGGTCTACAGCGAGACACACAAACAGGTCTGGTCTACAGCGAGACACACAAACAGGTCTGGTCTACAGCGAGACACACACACACAGGTCTGGTCTACAGCGAGACACACACACAGGTCTGGTCTACAGCGAGACACACACACACAGGTCTGGTCTACAGCGAGACACACACACACAGGTCTGGTCAACAGCGAGACACACACACACAGGTCTGGTCTACAGCGAGACACACACACACACACAGGTCTGGTCTTCAGCGAGACACACACAGGTCTGGTCAACAGCGAGACACACAAACAGGTCTGGTCTACAGCGAGACACACACACACAGGTCTGGTCTAGAGCGAGACACACACACACAGGTCTGGTCTACAGCGTGACACACACACAGGTCTGGTCTACAGCGAGACACACAAACTGGTCTGGTCTACAGCGAGACACACAAACAGGTCTGGTCTACAGTGAGACACACACAGGTCTGGTCTACAGCGAGACACACAAACAGGTCTGGTCTACAGCGAGACACACACACACAGATCTGGTCTACAGCGAGACACACACACACAGGTCTGGTCTACAGCGAGACACACACACACAGGTCTGGTCTACAGCGAGACACACACAGGTCTGGTCTACAGCGAGACACACACAGGTCTGGTCTACAGCGAGACACACACACACAGGCCTGGTCTACAGCGAGACACACAAACAGGTCTGGTCTACAGCGAGACACACAAACAGGTCTGGTCTACAGCGAGACACACAAACAGGTCTGGTCAACAGCGAGACACACAAACAGGTCTGGTCTACAGCGAGACACACACACACAGGTCTGGTCTACAGCGAGACACACACACACAGGTCTGGTCTACAGCGAGACACACACACACAGGTCTGGTCTACAGCGAGACACACACACACAGGTCTGGTCTACAGCCAGACACACACACACAGGTCTGGTCTACAGCCAGACACACACACACAGGTCTGGTCTACAGCCAGACACACACACACAGGTCTGGTCTACAGCCAGACACACACACACAGGTCTGGTCTACAGCCAGACACACACACACAGGTCTGGTCTACAGCCAGACACACACACACAGGTCTGGTCTACAGCCAGACACACACACACAGGTCTGGTCTACAGCCAGACACACACACACAGGTCTGGTCTACAGCCAGACACACACACACAGGTCTGGTCTACAGCCAGACACACACACACAGGTCTGGTCTACAGCCAGACACACACACACAGGTCTGGTCTACAGCCAGACACACACACACAGGTCTGGTCTACAGCCAGACACACACACACAGGTCTGGTCTACAGCCAGACACACACACACAGGTCTGGTCTACAGCCAGACACACACACACAGGTCTGGTCTACAGCCAGACACACACACACAGGTCTGGTCTACAGCCAGACACACACACACAGGTCTGGTCTACAGCGAGACACACACACACAGGTCTGGTCTACAGCGAGACACACACACACAGGTCTGGTCTACAGCGAGACACACACACACAGGTCTGGACTACAGTGAGACACACACACACACAGGTCTGGACTACAGTGAGACACACACACACACAGGTCTGGTCTACAGCGAGACACACACACACACAGGTCTGGTCTACAGCGAGACACACACACACAGGTCTGGTCTACAGCGAGACACACACACACAGGTCTGGTCTACAGCGAGACACACACACACAGGTCTGGTCTACAGCGAGACACACACACACAGGTCTGGTCTACAGCGAGACACACACACACAGGTCTGGTCTACAGCGAGACACACACACACAGGTCTGGTCTACAGCCAGACACACACACACAGGTCTGGTCTACAGTGAGACACACACACACACAGGTCTGGTCTACAGTGAGACACACACACACACAGGTCTGGTCTACAGTGAGACACACACACACACAGGTCTGGTCTAAAGTGAGATACACACACACAGGTCTGGTCTACAGTGAGACATACACACACAGGTCTGGTCTACAGTGAGACATACACGCACAGGTCTGGTCTACAGTGAGACACACACAGGTCTGGTCTACAGTGAGACACACACACACACAGGTCTGGTCTACAGCGAGACACACACACACACAGGTCTGGTCTACAGCGAGACACACACACACACAGGTCTGGTCTACAGCGAGACACACACACACACAGGTCTGGTCTACAGTGAGACACACACACACAGGTCTGGTCTACAGCGAGACACACACACACAGGTCTGGTCTACAGCGAGACACACACACACAGGTCTGGTCTACAGCCAGACACACACACACAGGTCTGGTCTACAGCGAGACACACACACACACAGGTCTGGTCTACAGCGAGACACACACACACAGGTCTGGTCTACAGCCAGACACACACACACAGGTCTGGTCTACAGCCAGACACACACACACAGGTCTGGTCTACAGCCAGACACACACACACAGGTCTGGTCTACAGCCAGACACACACACACAGGTCTGGTCTACAGCCAGACACACACACACAGGTTGGTCTACAGCCAGACACACACACACAGGTCTGGTCTACAGCCAGACACACACACACAGGTCTGGTCTACAGCCAGACACACACACACAGGTCTGGTCTACAGCCAGACACACACACACAGGTCTGGTCTACAGCCAGACACACACACACACATGTCTGGTCTACAGCGAGACACACACACACAGGTCTGGTCTACAGCGAGACACACACACACAGGTCTGGACTACAGCGAGACACACACACACACACAGGTCTGGACTACAGCGAGACACACACACACACACAGGTCTGGACTACAGTGAGACACACACACACACAGGTCTGGTCTACAGCGAGACACACACACACACAGGTCTGGTCTACAGCGAGACACACACACACACAGGTCTGGTCTACAGCGAGACACACACACACACAGGTCTGGTCTACAGCGAGACACACACACAGGTCTGGTCTACAGCGAGACACACACACACAGGTCTGGTCTACAGCGAGACACACACACACAGGTCTGGTCTACAGCGAGACACACACACACAGGTCTGGTCTACAGCGAGACACACACACACAGGTCTGGTCTACAGCCAGACACACACACACAGGTCTGGTCTACAGCGAGACACACACACACAGGTCTGGTCTACAGCGAGACACACACACACAGGTCTGGTCTACAGTGAGACACACACACACAGGTCTGGTCTACAGTGAGACACACACACACACAGGTCTGGTCTACAGTGAGACACACACACACACAGGTCTGGTCTACAGTGAGACACACACACACACAGGTCTGGTCTAAAGTGAGATACACACACACAGGTCTGGTCTACAGTGAGACATACACACACAGGTCTGGTCTACAGTGAGACATACACGCACAGGTCTGGTCTACAGTGAGACACACACAGGTCTGGTCTACAGTGAGACACACACACACACAGGTCTGGTCTACAGCGAGACACACACACACACAGGTCTGGTCTACAGCGAGACACACACACACACAGGTCTGGTCTACAGCGAGACACACACACACACAGGTCTGGTCTACAGCGAGACACACACACACAGGTCTGGTCTACAGCGAGACACACACACACAGGTCTGGTCTACAGTGAGACACACACACACAGGTCTGGTCTACAGTGAGACACACACACACAGGTCTGGTCTACAGTGAGACACACACACACAGGTCTGGTCTACAGTGAGACACACACACACAGGTCTGGTCTACAGTGAGACACACACACACACAGGTCTGGTCTACAGCGAGACACACACACACACAGGTCTGGTCTACAGCGAGACACACACACACACAGGTCTGGTCTACAGCGAGACACACACACACACAGGTCTGGTCTACAGCGAGACACACACACACACACAGGTCTGGTCTACAGCGAGACACACACACACACAGGTCTGGTCTACAGCGAGACACACACACACACAGGTCTGGTCTACAGCGAGACACACACACACACACAGGTCTGGTCTACAGCGAGACACACACACACACACAGGTCTGGTCTACAGCGAGACACACACACACACACAGGTCTGGTCTACAGCGAGACACACACACACACACAGGTCTGGTCTACAGCGAGACACACACACACAGGTCTGGTCTACAGCGAGACACACACACACACAGGTCTGGTCTACAGCGAGACACACACACACAGGTCTGGTCTACAGTGAGACACGCACACACAGGTCTGGTCTACAGTGAGACACGCACACACAGGTCTGGTCTACAGTGAGACACGCACACACAGGTCTGGTCTACAGTGAGACACGCACACACAGGTCTGGTCTACAGTGAGACACGCACACACAGGTCTGGTCTACAGTGAGACACGCACACACAGGTCTGGTCTACAGTGAGACACACACACACAGGTCTGGTCTACAGCGAGACACACACACACACAGGTCTGGTCTACAGTGAGACACACACACACACAGGTCTGGTCTACAGTCAACTCCCCGGTTTTCTGTACCCTCATTGTGTTCAGTAACATCAATTACAGTACCGTAATTAACATTCACAAATTCATAATGAGACAAATACAACAAATTACAAGAAAATAACAATTGAGCACATGCCTAAACTACTTCAGTTAACGATAACCCAACAAATATTTAGCTAATTACTTATCACACCATACGTATACAAGAGCTCGCTATGTACAACAAATTACAAACAATAAACTAGCATGAACGTACGTTATACATTATACAATTCCACCAATTTGCATAAGAACATACATTATATATTACACAGAACCTTTGGAATTTCCCCAGTCCCACCTGACAACCCCAGGTCTCGGACACATTGTACAGTAAGCTTAAAACGTTAAGAGAATCACAACACCAAGACAGACCGAATGAAACAGTGAGTGAAAACTTGACTCAAGAACATAGAAACGTTGATGTGGAGGAACACTTCCATAAGCAAATACCAATTGATTGATTTATACTTATGTGTCTAAACAGAATACGTTTATTACTTGTGACTAACTGTAGTTGCCCGAGTCTTCCTCCACGGTCCACTGTTAGTAGACGAGGCTACTGTAGTACCTGGAGCCTTGCCATGTTCAGTAGTGCCACAATCGACATTATTTCACATATAACCAAGCGAGTATAGAATCTAAGTAGCAGTGGTGTAGAAGCAAGAGAAGCAATGGCCAGCATTTACAGGATCACTTTATCAACGGGGAAAAATTATTGCTTATCTAATTACGTCAGACAATACAACACAAGGTCTGGCTATGACAGACACAAATGGAGGTAACATATCTCGCCGGTGCAGAGGGAGATGGTAAAGAAGGTAAGAGAGTGTGTGAGAGAGGTGACACTATACAGCACTGTATACATCCACTGGCAGATGACAGCTGCAACAAGCAGGGACAACTTTAATTCAGCAGAACACGATGATCTGCCTGCTGACGTATACAAATCTGGTGGCAGACATATACTGTGAGTGACTGTGGTACCTGCTTACATACACAAATGTAGTGGCAGACATTTACTGTTCTGTCCGTTGACTGTTAGCCGAATGATACAAATCAATTATGTACAGAGTTCACCACAACATGAGCGCCACCATCCTAACAACCAGCTATTACAGAATATGATGCAGTACAAGATGATAACACTTTAGAGACACTCAGAACGTTCTTATTACCCGCAAAATATTACTGGCACGATTGGGTATATATATATATATATATATATATATATATATATATATATATATATATATAAGTAGCAGTAAATGAGAGATGTTATTACTATCTAGAGATGAGAGAGAACAACATCCGGCTACTGGAGGAACACAACAACATCCGGCTACTGGAGGAACACAACATTCGGCCAGTGGAGGAACACAACAACATCCGGCTACTGGAGGAACACAACAACATCCGGCTACTGGAGGAACACAACAACATCCGGCTACTGGGGGAACACAACAACATCCGGCTACTGGAAGAACACCAATAACACAACCTTCAAATTTTCATTAACTTGGTATAAATGTAAATAGCAAGAACGTAACACATGAGCAGATAAACAAGTATAGTGCACAGTATTAATACTGCACTGTAAATCTTTCTGCACTTCGCGCGTCACCAAGAGACGGAAAAGGTTGGGGGGGGGGGGGGGATGATAACACAACTGCTAATTGCAATTAGTACATTACATGTTCTACTCAGTGACATACTAAAGTTTTTTTTTCTATATGTTGTTACGCCGTCTCTTAATTTACTTACATATCCAGGTTCTAGGCGTAACCAAACAAAAAGTGAAGTAAATTATAAGAGAATAAATAAGTAAAGTAAACCTTTAAGCATTTAATTGATTAAATATTAACACAATAAAGAGCCTCGTAAGCTGTCACAACAAATTGATTCACCATCGAGACTTTTAAAACACAAGTGATACAAAACATCGGAACATCAAAAGAATAAAAATAAAGCATTGGATTACGTTAACACTGCATAAGCATGTAAAAACTAACACTGAAATTAACTAACGTGAAACAACACTGAATTACTTGAATACAACTAAGCAAATACTGATGGACACAAACAGAGACATAAATAGGTACTCACATAGATATACCACATTGGTGGCGACAGGAACAACACAAATAAATGAAGTATAAGTGACAAGTGACACTCAAAAGATGTGGACTGTATGACAGGAGAATTGAACTGACTCAAGTCAGTTGGTGGGTCCTATATTTAAGGTTGGCTCCCGCCACGCGACCCGCCGGTGGGTCGTTTAACGATGCAGATAGTCGTTAGAGAACAAAGAATGCTGGTTACAATACAAAATAAAGAAATAAGATGGGCTTGAACAAATAATGACAGTTAAAACCTTAACAGCACAGGGTAAGGTGACTAGAATATATAATAGACAATTTAACACATCATTACAGGAATAATATGGAACATGGGAGCATGTTATATATATAAAAAAAAGAAAAAATACGACACGGTCGTAACAATGTGAACAAACTGATATCCATTTTGATATAGCGTGTTGAAGCCTGGGTTAAAAATGTGGTTCCGTTTAGGTCGGTGTAAAAGCGTCACCCTGAATATTAAGACTTTGGTATTCAGGAAGGCAGCGTCACCGACATAGAACTCACCCACATTCTCCTCCTCAATTGTAAAGTTAATTACCCATTTATAGCTTGATGGATACTGGAAGCTAGCAGGTATCTAATCGGCCGCCACACACCTCAAGCCATGATGCTAACACATTAAACATCATACAGGAATTTATGCCACAGAAATGGTTCTTAAACTCAGTCAAAGGGACCTACGAAGACCACTACAGAAGACAGTACAACAAACACAGGTACAGCCACGCCAATCACCCCCCGGAGAGGTGACCAACAGCCACACTCGCCCCACAATGTGCCGAGAGCTGTGCCTTGTGCCTGGACTTACTGCTGTACTGTCATCTTCTTACACCCAAACTCTGATACCAAGAGACTGTTCTCACACCATCGTCCAGTACTATGGCCACCTACCACACCACCGTCCAGAACTATGGCCACCTACCACACCACCGTCCAGTACTATGACCACCTACCACACCACCGTCCAGTACTATGGCCACCTACCACACCGCCGTCCAGTACTATGACCACCTACCACACCACCGTCCAGTACCATGTCTACCTACCACACCACCGTCCAGTACTATGGCCACCTACCACACCACCGTCCAGTACTATGGCCACCTACCACACCCTCCACCACCGGGCCACACACACTGGACCACTAACATGGGGCCACACACACTGGACCACTAACATGGGGCCACACACACTGGACCACTAACATTGGGCCACACACACACTGGACCACTAACATTGGGACACACACACTGGACCACTAACATGGGGCCACACACACTGGACCACTAACATTGGGCCACACACACACTGGACCACTAACATGGGGCCACACACACTGGACCACTAACATTGGGCCACACACACACTGGACCACTAACACTGGGACACACACACTGGACCACTAACATGGGGCCACATGCACTGGACCACTAACATTGGGCCACACACACACACTGGACCACTAACACTGGGACACACACTGGACCACTAATACTGGGGCACACACACACACACACACACACACACACACACACACACACACACACTGGACCACTAACATGGGGCCACACACACTGGACCACTAACATTGGGCCACACACACACACACTGGACCACTAACACTGGGACACATACACTGGACCACTAACATGGGGCCCCACACACACTGGACCACTAACATTGGGCCACACACACACTGGACCACTAACACTGGGACACACACTGGACCACTAATACTGCCCCCCCCCCCCCCACTGGACCACTAACATGGGGCCACACACATTGGACCACTAATACTGGGACCCACACACACACACACACTGGACCACTAACATGGGGCCACACACACACACTGGACCACTAACATGGGGCCACACACACTGGGCCACACATTATCCCAGAGGGTGTTTCTAAACCATGAACAATATTATTTCCAGTGGCAGCTTCACAGTTCTCCTGAGAGAGAGAGAGAGAGAGAGAGAGAGAGAGAGAGAGAGAGAGGGGACTGCTCTATACATTGAATAATACCTACAAGGAATATCTACATAATATCATCCCAGGCGAGAACACATAGAATGACTCAAGTGAACACAAAAAAGTCACTTTAAAATGTCGCCAAGATTGCATTGAGACTGTACCGTAAGTGAAGGTATTTGAGTAAGAAGTGAAGTGTGACTGCTGATGACCCAGGCTCGAACACACGACTATAAAAACAGGAGGCGAGCGGCGGTTTATCCACGCGCCCGCTACACCCATGGGGCACTGTTGACATACACAGACATGCAGTACACTATCGCATTGTCCTTGATAAGTTGAGATATGTGAAGGAATTCGTGTTACATTAGGTTAAGTTTAGTTATGTTATTATTATATTTAGTAATGATATGTTTGGTTAAGGTAGGTTAAGTTTGGTTAGGATTATTTTATGCTAGATTAAATTTGGTTACGTTAGGTTAGGTTTATTTTATGATAGATTAAATTTGGTTACGTTAGGTTAGGTTAAGTTATGTTATCATAAGTTCAGTTAGGTTATGTCATCACGTTATCATAAGTCAAGTCAGCTTTAGTTATAAGACTATAGGTACACTGTAGTGTACGAACCCATAGTTGCACCATCGGGGTTCAAGGTGTGCAGGGTAAAATGTCATAACGCACCACAAAAACTGTCGGTAGTCCTGTAGTGTGGATGTGGTGACAAACGTTCTAATACTCATTCTGGGCCGTGACTGACGCTAGGAAGAATGCGAGGCCACGACAATGCTGATTTTAACAAGCAATTGTTTTCAAGACACAGTGCTACAGTATTCTGATGATCACAACATATTTTTTCACCTAATTTAAGACAAAATCGTGCTCCCAATACAACAATGTTGAGTTCTCTGTGTAGAGATGTGGGTTGTGATCACGAGTGTGTGCAGTACCACACGGAGGCTTGAATGTGTGCTGTGCCACTCGAAGGCTGTCTGCTGTACCACACGGAGGCTTGAGTGTGTGTTGTACCTCACAGAGGCTTGAGTGTGTGCTGTACCTCTCGAAGGCTGTCTGCTGTACCACACGGAGGCTTGAGTGTGTGTTGTACCACACGGAGGCTTGTTGTAGCACTTCCTGTTGTAGTACTTCCTGTTTTAGTACTTCATGGTTTAGTACTTTCTGTTGTAGTGCTTTCTGTTGTAGTACTTCTTGTTGTTGTACTTCCTGTTGTAGTACTTCCTGTTTTAGTACTTCCTATTTTAGTACTTCCTGTTGTAGTACTTCCTGTCGTAGTACTTCCTGTTTTAGTACTTTCTGTTGTAGTACTTTCTGTTGTAGTACTTTCTGTTGTTGTACTTCCTGTTGTAGTACTTCCTGTTGTAGTACTTCCTGTTTTAGTACTTCCTGTTTTAGTACTTCCTGTTGTAGTACTTCCTGTCGTAGTACTTCCTGTTTTAGTACTTTCTGTTGTAGTACTTCCTGTTGCAGTACTTGTTGTAGTACTTCCTGTTGTAGTACTTTCTGTTGTAGTACTTCCTGCTGTAGTACTTCCTGTTTTAGTACTTCCTGTTGTAGTACTTTCTGTTGTAGTACTTCCTGTTGTAGTACTTCCTGTCGTAGTACTTCCTGCTGCAGTACTTCCTGCTGTAGTACTTCCTGTTGTAGTACTTCCTGCTGTAGTACTTCCTGTCGTAGTACTTCCTGTCGTAGTACTTCCTGCTGCAGTACTTCCTGCTGTAGTACTTCCTGCTGTAGTACTTCCTGTTGGTGTTTACGTCTCAGTCAGCAGGAACAGCAGAGTGAGTCTCGGACCAAGAAAGTGTGAAGGTGATCATGTGGACGTGGGGCAAAAAATCAGGTTCCACCAAGGCGAATGTGTGCGTGTGTGTGTGTGTGTGGGAGGGGGTGAATGTGTGTGTGCACGTGTGTGTGTGTGTGTGTGTGTGTGTGGGAGGGTGTTTGTGTGTGGGAGGTGTGTGGGAGGGTGTGTGTGTGTGGGAGGGGGTGAGTGTGTGTGTGTGTGCGAGTGTGGGAGGGCGTATGTGTGTGGGGGGGTGAATGTGCGCGTATGTGTGTGTGTGTGTGTGTGTGTGTGTGTGAGGGTGTGCGTGTGTGTGTGTGAGGGTGTGCGGGGGTGTGTGTGTGAGGGTGTGTGTGTGTGTGTGTGTGGGAGGGTGTGTGTGTGTGTGAGGGGGTGAATGTGTGTGTATATGTGTGTGTGTGTGTGTGTGTGTGTGTGTGTGTGTGTGTATACGTGTGTATGCGTGTGTGTGTGTGTAAATAATAATAATAATAATAATAATAATAATAAACGGTTTATTAATAGAGTTGCAGCCGGTGGCTGAAAATATACAGACTTATATTTAATTTAGACAAAATGATATAATATGCATTGAATACATTTACAGGGCTGTACAGTACATAAATCAGGAGTTGTTTAATATTTTAACAATAGATGGGATGGTGCTGTTCTTATATCTATCGGTGCGGGCTCTTATGTGTGTGTGCGCGTGTGTGTGTGAGTGTGTGTGAACAACTACAGTGGACTGGCAAATGGCCATGTTATCCGCATGGACGACAGTAGAATGCCAAAGCAGCTACTTTACAGTCACCTAACAAATGATAAACGTGAGGCTGCCAAATCGACCCCCTCACCTGGGAGACGATCACTCCACACCGTAACGCTTGGAGGATCAGCACATGTGAAGGTGGCAATACTTTCCAGTTAACCCGACTGCATAACGAGGCAGACAAGCGCCAACGCACTAGATGTAGCCCTCCATACGTGCAACAACTGTGGACGGCCCTGCCGTCCCGTATCTGCCTCTCGAGTCACCTCAGAGCTAATCAACGTGGGTGATATCCCTAATAACTCATATCATTGCCTCATAGCTGGATGATCGTCATAAGAACATAAGAATGGAGGAAACTGCAGCGGGCCTATTGGCCCATACTGGGCAGTCCCGTTTACATCCAACCCCTATTGCTCATATAAGTATCCAACCTATGTTTGAAGCTATTCAGCGTATTCGAGTTAATGATGATATTTGGCAACTTGTTCCATTCATCCACCACTCTGTTTCCAAACCAGTGTTTACCTATTTCACGCCTGAATCTAAATTTGTCTAATTTAAAACCATTGTTACGAGTTCGCTCCTGGTTGGATAGTTTGAGTACCTTTGTAATGTCCCCTTTGTTTAGCCCTGCCTTCCACTTATACACCTCTATCAGGTCGCTCCTCGCTCTACGTCTCTCGAGGGAGTGCAAATTAAGATGCTTTAACCTGTCTCTATACTCAAGGTTCCTAATGCCCGGGATTAGTCTTGTCATTCTCCTCTGAATTCTTTCCAAGGACTCTATATCTATTCAGTAATACGGTGACCAGAACTGAACTGCGTAATCCAGGTGTGGTCTCACAAGAGCAAGGTACAGTTTTAGGATGACCTCGCTAATCTTGTAACTAACGCTCCTTTGTATGAACCCAAGTACTTTATTAGCCTTGTTACAAGCAAAAACACATTGCTTACTTGGCTTAAGGTTCCTAAATCTCTCTCGCAGTCAGATTTCTCTATGGCATCGTTGTTCATCTGGTATCTGGTTTCCCTGTTTACATCTCCGATACTGAGTACTTTACATTTGTCCACGTTGAATTTCATCTGCCATTTTTCACACCATTCGAGAAATTTGTTTAGATCTTCCTGTAGTTTTGCGGAGTCCTCATCAGATTTAATTACACGTCCTATTTTAGTGTCATCAGCAAATTTACTTATGTTGCTGTCTATGCCGATATCTATGTTGTTTATGAATATAATAAATAATAATGGTCCAAGTACTGAGCTTTGGGGAACTCCACTTGTGACGTTGCTCCAATGGGACTTAGTGCGTTAATGCTCACTCGCTGTTTCCTGTCCTGTAACCACGCCCTAATCCATTTAAGGATGTTACCTTTGATGCCATGAGCTTCTACCTTTCTAATTAGTCTTTCGTGGGGGACTCTGTCGACGGCTTTGCTAAAGTCGAGATATTCCACATCATAATTGTGCCCCTCGTCCACCGATTCGAAAACTGATGAAAAGAATGTTAATAGATTAGTTAGACAAGAACGTCCACTTGTGAAGCCATGCTGGGAATCATTGATGAACTTGTGCTTCTCCAGGTGATTTCGAATAGAGTTTGAAATGATTGCTTCCTGTAATTTGCCTTCAATTGATGTTAGACTGATTGGTCGGTAGTTAGAGGATAGTGATCTATCTCCCTTCTTGAAAATCGGTATTACATTCGCTATCCTCCAGGATTCTGGTACTACACCTGTTTTTAAGGACATGTTAAACAACGTAGCTAAGGGCATACTAAGCTCTTCCTTACATTCCTTTAATACTCTGGCAAATATCTCATCGGGACCAGGTGACTTATGCTTTAATTTGTCTATTTGCTTACTAACATCGTTACTAGTCACTACTATCTCGCTTAATTTGTTTTCTTCACTATCTCTGAATAGAGTCGGTGCCTCGGGTATCATGTTTAAATTTTCGGTGGTGAAAACTGTTGAAAAATATTTATTCAAATTATTGCTCATTTCTCCGTCGTTATCAGTGAGCTCACCGGTATCTGACCGTATTGGTCCAATCTTTTCTCGTGTTTTAGTTTGATACATTTGGTAGAATCCTTTGGGGTTTGTCTTCGCCTCCCTTGCTATCCTTACCTCATTATTCCTCTTGGCTTTCCTTATCTCGGTTTTAACCCTACTCGCCAATATCTTATAATAATCCTGGAGGTAAATTTCACCACGCTTTATCCTTCTACCTGTAGCCTTCCTTTGGCCAATGATGTTCTTTAAATAATTATTTATCCATTTAGGGTCATTGTTGTCTGTTCTGAGTGTTTTGTATGGTATGTTCTGCCTCTGTGCATTAAGTAACTCATTATTTAAATTGACGTGGAACTCGGCAATCTCAGATGT
Source organism: Homarus gammarus (assembly GCA_958450375.1). Lineage (NCBI taxonomy): Eukaryota > Metazoa > Arthropoda > Malacostraca > Decapoda > Nephropidae > Homarus > Homarus gammarus. The sequence goes on from CAUDMG010003059.1 coordinate 794,478, forward strand.
CGTTATCAGGTCGGAGTCATCTATCAGGTTCACGGCCAAGCGCGACAGCCCCTCTCTCAGCTGCCTCTTTAAACTGTCAAAGTTTGCCCTTCTGAAATCTGGTACTTTAGTGGAATTTTCCTTACGTCTGCCCTGAAAATCTAACTGGAATCAAATTTCTTTGTGATTGCTGTTTGCATGTTCGTTCCCTACCTCGACATTGCTAATGAGGTTTTCTCTGTTCGACAGAACTAAATTGAGTATATTATTACCCAGTGTGGGTTCGGTTATATGTTGACTTAGGAAACAGTCCTGGATCGTCTCGAGAAAATCCTCTGATTCTGAATTACCCGTAAGGTCAGTCCAATCTACTTGGCCAAGGTTAAAGTCGCCTACTATACAGACTTTATTGTGTATGGAAGCCCTGCGCATTTCATCCCAGATAAGTCGCTCATTGACTCTATCAAGATTGGGAGGTCTATATATTACTCCTGTGATTAATTTTTCCGTACCGTCGCTTAATTCTATCCAAATTGTTTCTGTATTCCTTTCAGTTTTTATTTCCTTATTTATTTCACACTTCAGATTATCTCTAACATAGATTGCAACTCCGCCTCCTTTCCTGGTTTGCCGATCGGTATGGAACAATTTGTAACCCGCAATTTGGTATTCGACCGGCAACTCGCGTGAGTCTAGGTTGATCCATGTTTCAGTGAATGCTATTATATCGATTTTGTCGGTACATACCAAGGCCCTAATATCATCCATTTTGTTTCTCATACTTCTACTGTTCGCATAGTAGACATTTAAGTTAGTCATGTTCTGAGTCCTCCCTTTACCGCGTTTAGTTTTAAACTCCCTGTTTAATTTAGTTTTGTCATCATTCCTAACACTATTTCCCTGTAATCTTTTACTTTGTTTACCCGCTCCCACTGCAGTTTCCTCCACCCCCGTGTCCATATGTTCCCCTAGCAGTTTAAAGACTTCGATATCCTTTGAACTGCCCCCTCTAGAGACCCAGCCGGGGTTGCCACCCCATCCCGAGACAGGTGCACCCCATCCCTAGCATAAAGGTCCCTTCTGCCGTAGAAGTTGTCCCAGTTGTCAATGAATGGGACCTATATTGACTTGCAATATCTGTCAAGACGGTCGTTGACACCTACCGCCCTTGACAACCATTCACTGCCAACTCTCCTTCTAGGCAGGACACCGCATATGATAGGGATCCCTCCCTTAGACCTAATACGTTCTATCGCTGCCTTGAATTTATCAAGAAGCTCCTCGCTCCTACACCGGCCAATATCATTGCCTCCTGCACTGAGGCAGATATGGGTTTGTTCCCATTACCAGACAAAATATTGTCCATCCTGTCAATTATATCCCCCACCCCAGCTCCTGGCAAACACACCCTCATCCTATTTTTGTTTTTACCACAAAAGGCCCTGTCCATGTACCTTACCTGTGAGTCGCCAACAATTAAAGTTTTTATACCTTCCTTGCCATCCCTGTCCCTGACTGTACTAACATCCAATTCGTCTATCAAGGGACTGAACGGGTTGGTACACTTAGCTGTTGTTGTCGTTGTTGTCGTATCCTTGGTGTACTTCTTCACCACCAGCTTCGTCTTCCCATTACTCACAACTGTCCACTCGCTTAAGTTTTCGTCAGACACTGGCTTTCCCTGTCCATCTTCCCCTTTTAACCTAGCCAGCTCTTCCTTTAATTTCAGGTTCTCCAACGTGGCCCTCTCAATTTCTTCTTTGGCCCTCGCCAATTCTTCCATGGACCACTCCAGTTCGTCAACAAACTCACATACCCAAGACCGCACATAGCACTGGCCATATCTGATAATTATCTCTCAGGAGCTAACCCTGCCGTGACCTTTGCCCTAGTGAGGTCAGAACACAACTGTGAGGTAAGATTCAACTGCAGTTGTTTTTCACTGACTTAAGCACTGTTCACCACTATTCAACACTGGTTCCATTCCTTTCCCAAATGAAATAGTAACTTCTGGCGAGAACTTGTTGATATTCCGGTGGGGAGGAGGGTTCAGGGCAGGGAGTTGGTAAGGGCCAACATAATAGTTGACGTGGCTGCTGCTGAGCAGCGCCAGGTGCGTCTGACCCGTCGGTGTTCGGTGGTCAATCACTTCCATAAGCATGAACGAACAGTTATTTTAGATTGTCATTCGATATGTGTTCTGTAATTCGGTTATGAAATTTGTCAAATAGTTATGCAACAATGTCTCAACGGATATGTGAAAAGGTGTATTCACATTTCATATCCATGTTGCCAATGACAACAGAGGGATACTTTTCATATTCTATATATAACATCATCTATCATCACCACTACATATAACACCACCCATCATCACTACATATAACAACATCCATCATCACTACATATAACATCATCCATCATCACTACATATAACATCATCCATCATCACTACATATAACACCATCCATCATCACTACATATAACAACATCCATCATCACTACAGATCGGTAAAGTAGTTTCTGAGATTCTCGTGCGGACACAGACACACAAACACACAAACAAACACACAGACATACTTCTTTGTTTTATATATATAGATTCATTGACAGTGGGTCATATACTGAACATTGGACGTCATATTCTAATTGAAGAATAATCAGAGTGGGCTAGCAAATATGGGATAAACAGCAAGAATGTCCCCAAGCACCCCGGATTAAATATAGTGATTACAAAGTTCATGATTCAATAAGCAAGGTGGCCTGAAGTCTTTGACAGTGTCACATTCAATAATAGAGTGTTCAAGTGCATGCTTTAAAGGTTTATCACAAAGTTTCCATGCTGAGTGTTCCGGTATGGGTACAGCATTACTACAACCAGCCCCACCACCCATCCACTACAACGACCCACCACCACCCATCCACCATAACCACCCGCCACCATCCATCCACTACAACCACACGCCACCACGCATCCACTATAACCGCCAGCACAACCCATCCACTATAACCACCCGCCACCACCCATCCACTACAACCACCCACCACCACCCATCCACTACAACCACCCGCGACCACCCATCCACTATAACGACCACCACCACCCATCCACTACAATCACCCACCACCACCCATCCATTATAACCACCACCACCACCACCCATCAACTACAATCACCCACCACCACCCATCCACCATAACCATCCACCACCACCCACCACCCATCCACTACAACCACCAGCCACCACCCATCCACTATAACCAGCCACCACCACCACCCATCCACTACAACCACCCATCACCACCCATCCACTATAACCACCACCACCACCCATCCACAACAACCACCCGCCACCAACCATCCACTACAACCACCCACCACCACCCATCCACTACAACCACCCACCACCACCACCCATCCACTATAACCACCACCACCACCCATCCGTTACAACCACCCACCACCACCCATCCATTACAACCACCACCACCACCCATCCACTACAACCACCCACCACCACCCATCCACTACAACCACCCACCACCACCCATCCACTACAACCACCCACCACCACCCATCCACTATAACCTCCACCACCACCCATCAACCACCACCAACAATCCACAACCACCCACCACCACCCATCCACTACAACCACCCACCAACACCCATCCACTACAACCACCCACCACCACCCATCCACTATAACCAACACCACCACCCATCAACCACGACCAACCATCCACTACAACCACCCACCACCACCCATCCACTATAACCTCCACCACCACCCATCAACCACCACCAACCATCCACAACCACCCACCAACACCCATCCACTACAACCACCCACAACCACCCATCCACTACAACCACCCACAAACACCCATCCACTAAAACCACCACCATCACCCATCAACCACCACCACCCATCCACTATAGCCACCATCACCACCCATCCACTACAATCACCCAACACCACCCATCCACCATAACCACCCACCACCACCCATCCACTACAACCACCCGCCACCACCCATCCACTAAAACCACAACCACCACCCATCCACTACAACCACCCACCACCACCCATCCACTACAACCACCCACCACCACCCATCTGTTACAACCACCCACAACCAACCATCTGTTACAACCACCCACCACCACCCATCCACTACAACCACCACCACCACCCATCAACTACAACCACCCACCACCACCCATCCACTACAACCACCCACCACCACCCATCCGTTAGAACCACCCACCACCACCCATCCAATACAAACACCCATCCACTACAACCACCCACCACCACCCATCCACTATAACCACCCACCACCACCCATCAACCACCACCACCCATCCACTAAAACCACCCACCACCGCCCATCCACTTCAACCACCCATCAACTACAACCACCCACCACCACCCATCCACTACAACCACCCATCCATTACAACCAATCACCACCACCCATCCACTACAACCACCCACCACCACCCATCCGTTACAACCACCCACCACCAACCATCCACTACAATCACCACCACCACCCATCCACTACAACCACCCATCCATTACAACCACCCATCCATTACAACCAATCACCACCACCCATCCACTACAACCACCCACCACCACCCATCCGTTACAACCACCCACCACCAACCATCCACTACAACCACCCACCACCAACCATCCACTACAATCACCACCACCACCCATCCACTACAACCACCCACCACCACCCATCCACTTCAACCACCCATCAACTACAACCACCCACCACCACCCATCCACTACAACCACCCATCCATTACAACCAATCACCACCACCCATCCACTACAACCACCCACCACCACCCATCCGTTACAACCACCCACCACCAACCATCCACTACAATCACCACCACCACCCATCCACTACAACCACCCATCCATTACAACCACCCATCCATTACAACCAATCACCACCACCCATCCACTACAACCACCCACCACCACCCATCCGTTACAACCACCCACCACCAACCATCCACTACAACCACCCACCACCAACCATCCACTACAATCACCACCACCACCCATCCACTACAACCACCCACCACCACCCATCCGTTACAACCACCCACCACCAACCATCCACAAAGACCACCCACCACCACCCATCCACAAAAACCACCCACCACCACCCATCCACTAAAACCATCCACCACCGCCCATCCACTACAACCACCCATCAACTACAACCAATCACCACCACCCATCCACTACAACCACCCACCACCACCCATCCACTACAACCACTCACCACCACCCATCCACTACAACCACTCACCACCACCCATCCACTACAACCACCCACCACCTTCCATCCACTACAACCACCCACCACTACCCATCCGTTACAACCACCCACCACCAACCATCCGCTACAACCACCCACCACCCACCCATCCGTTACAACCACCCACCACCACCCATCCACTACAACCACCAACACCACCCATCCACTTCCACTACAACCACCCACCACTATCCATCCGTTACAACCAACAACCACTCATCCACTACGACCACCCACCACCACCCATCAACCACCACCACCCATCCACTGAAACCACCCACCACCACCCATCCACTAAAACCACCCACCACCGCCCATCCACTAAAACCACCCACCACCACCCATCCACAAAAACCACCCACCACCACCCATTCACTAAAACCATCCACCACCGCCCATCCACTACAACCACCCATCAACTACAACCAATCACCACCACCCATCCACTACAACCACCCACCACCACCCATCCACTACAACCACTCACCACCACCCATCCACTGCAACCACCCACCACCTTCCATCCACTACAACCACCCACCACTACCCATCCGTTACAACCACCCACCACCAACCATCCGTTACAACGACCCACCACCACCCATCCGTTACAACCACCCACCACCACCCATCCACTACAACCACCAACACCACCCATCCACTTCCACTACAACCACCCACCACTATCCATCCGTTACAACCAACAACCACTCATCCACTACGACCACCCACCACCACCCATCCACAAAAACCACCCACCACCGCCCATCCACTAAAACCACCCACCACCACCCATCCACAAAAACCACCCACCACCACCCATTCACTAAAACCACCCACCACCACCCATCCACTACAACCACCCACCACCACCCATCAACCACCACCACCCATCCACTGAAACCACACACCACCGCCCATCCACTACAACCACCCACCACCACCCATCCACAAAAACCACCCACCACCACCCATTCACTAAAACCATCCACCACCGCCCATCCACTACAACCACCCATCAACTACAACCAATCACCACCACCCATCCACTAAAACCACCCACCACCACCCATCCACTACAACCACTCACCACCACCCATCCACTACAACCACCCACCACCTTCCATCCACTACAACCACCCACCACTACCCATCCGTTACAACCACCCACCACCAACCATCCGTTACAACCACCCACCACCACCCATCCGTTACAACCACCCACCACCACCCATCCACTACAACCACCAACACCACCCATCCACTTCCACTACAACCACCCACCACTATCCATCCGTTACAACCAACAACCACTCATCCACTACGACCACCCACCACCACCCATCCACAAAAACCACCCACCACCGCCCATCCACTAAAATCACCCACCACCACCCATCCACAAAAACCACCCACCACCACCCATCCACAAAAACCACCCACCACCACCCATTCACTAAAACCATCCACCACCGCCCATCCACTACAACCACCCATCAACTACAACCAATCACCACCACCCATCCACTAAAACCACCCACCACCACCCATCCACTACAACCACTCACCACCACCCATCCACTACAACCACCCACCACCTTCCATCCACTACAACCACCCACCACTACCCATCCGTTACAACCACCCACCACCAACCATCCGTTACAACCACCCACCACCACCCATCCGTTACAACCACCCACCACCACCCATCCACTACAACCACCAACACCACCCATCCACTTCCACTACAACCACCCACCACTATCCATCCGTTACAACCAACAACCACTCATCCACTACGACCACCCACCACCACCCATCCACAAAAACCACCCACCACCGCCCATCCACTAAAACCACCCACCACCACCCATCCACAAAAACCACCCACCACCACCCATCCACTACAACCACCCATCAACCACCACCACCCATCCACTGAAACCACCCACCACCGCCCATCCACTACAACCACCCACCACCACCCATCCACAAAAACCACCCACCACCACCCATCCACTAAAACCACCCACCACCACTCATTCACTAAAACCACCCACCACCACCCATCCACTACAACCACCCACCACCACCCATCAACCACCACCACCCATCCACTGAAACCACCCACCACCACCCATCCACAAAAACCACCCACCACCACCCATCCACTAAAACCACCCACCACCACTCATTCACTAAAACCACCCACCACCACCCATCCACTACAACCACCCACCACCACCCATCAACCACCACCACCCATCCACTGAAACCACCCACCATCACCCATCCACTAAAACCAATCACCACCACCCATCCATTACAACCACCCATCCGTTACAACCACCCACCACCACCCATCCACAAAAACCACCCACCATCACCCATCCACTAAAACCACCCACCACCCCCCATCCAAACGACCACCCACCACCACCCATCCATGACAACCACCCACCACCACCCATCAACCACCACCACCCATCCACTACAACCACCCACCACCGCCCATCCACTACAACCACCCACCACCGCCCATCCACTACAACCACCCACCACCACCCATCCACTAAAACCACCCACCACCACCCATCCACTAAAACCAACAACCACCACCCATCCACTACAACCACGCACTATCACCGATCCACGACAACCACCCACCACCACCCATCCACAAAAACCACCCACCACCACCCATCCACTAAAACCATCCACCACCACCCATCCACTACAACCACCCACCACCACCCATCCACTATAACCACAACCACCACCCATCAACCACCACCACCCATCCACTACAACCACCCCCACCACCCATCCACTACAACCACCCACCACCACCCATCCACTATAACCACCACCACCACCCATCCGTTACAACCACCCACCACCACCCATCCGCTACAACCACCCATCCACTACAACCACCCACCACCACCCATCCACTACAACCACCACCACCACCCATCCGTTACAACCACCCACCACCACCCATCCGCTACAACCACCCATCCACTACAACCACCCACCACCACTCATCCACTATAACCACCACCACCACCCATCAACCACCACCACCCATCCACTAAAACCACCCACCACCGCCCATCCACTTCAACCACCCATCAACTACAACCACCCGCCACCACCCATCCACTACAACCACCCATCCATTACAACCAATCACCACCACCCATCCACTACAACCACCCACCACCACCCATCCACTACAACCACCCACCACCTTCCATCCACTACAACCACCCACCACTACCCATCCGTTACAACCACCCACCACCAACCATCCGTTACAACCACCCACCACCACCCATCCGTTACAACCACCCACCACCACCCATCCACTACAACCACCAACACCACCCATCCACTTCCACTACAACCACCCACCACTATCCATCCGTTACAACCAACAACCACTCATCCACTACGACCACCCACCACCACCCATCCACAAAAACCACCCACCACCGCCCATCCACTAAAACCACCCACCACCACCCATCCACAAAAACCACCCACCACCACCCATTCACTAAAACCACCCACCACCACCCATCCACTACAACCACCCACCACCACCCATCAACCACCACCACCCATCCACTGAAACCACCCACCACCACCCATCCACTAAAACCACCCACCACCGCCCATCCACTAAAACCACCCACCACCACCCATCCACAAAAACCACCCACCACCACCCATTCACTAAAACCATCCACCACCGCCCATCCACTACAACCACCCATCAACTACAACCAATCACCACCACCCATCCACTACAACCACCCACCACCACCCATCCACTACAACCACTCACCACCACCCATCCACTACAACCACTCACCACCTTCCATCCACTACAACCACCCACCACTACCCATCCGTTACAACCACCCACCACCAACCATTCGTTACAACCACCCACCACCACCCATCCGTTACAACCACCCACCACCACCCATCCACTACAACCACCAACACCACCCATCCACTTCCACTACAACCACCCACCACTATCCATCCGTTACAACCAACAACCACTCATCCACTACGACCACCCACCACCACCCATCCACAAAAACCACCCACCACCGCCCATCCACTAAAACCACCCACCACCACCCATCCACAAAAACCACGCACCACCACCCATTCACTAAAACCACCCACCACCACCCATCCACTACAACCACCCACCACCACCCATCAACCACCACCACCCATCCACTGAAACCACCCACCACCGCCCATCCACTACAACCACCCACCACCACCCATCCACAAAAACCACCCACCACCACCCATCCACTAAAACCACCCACCACCACCCATTCACTAAAACCACCCACCACCACCCATCCACTACAACCACCCACCACCACCCATCAACCACCACCACCCATCCACTGAAACCACCCACCATCACCCATCCACTACAACCAATCACCACCACCCATCCATTACAACCACCCACCACCACCCATCCGTTACAACCACCCACCACCACCCATCCACAAAAACCACCCACCATCACCCATCCACTAAAACCACCCACCACCCCCCATCCAAACGACCACCCACCACCACCCATCCACGACAACCACCCACCACCACCCATCAACCAACACCACCCATCCACTAAAACCACCCACCACCGCCGATCAACTACAACCACCCACCACCGCCCATCCACTACAACCACCCACCACCGCCCATCCACTACAACCACCCACCACCACCCATCCACTAAAACCACCCACCACCACCCATCCACTAAATCCACCCACCACCACCCATCCACTAAAACCAGCAACCACCGCCCATCCACTACAACCACCCATCCACTAAAGATAATCACCACCACCCATCCAGTACAACCACCCACCACCACCCATCCACTACAACCACCCATCCACTACAACCACCCACCACCACCCATTCACTACAACCACCCACCACCACCCATCCGTTACAACCACCCACCACCACCCATCCACTACAACCACCCACCACCACCCATCCGCTACAACCACCAACCACCACCCATCCGTTACAACCACCCATCCAATACAACCACCCACCACCACCCATCAACCACTACCACCACCACCCATCAACCACCACCACCACCACCCATCCGTTACAACCACCCATCCACTACAACCACCCACCACCAACCATCCGTTACAACCACCCATCACCACCACATCCACTACAACCACCACCACCACCCATCCGTTACAGCCACCCATCCACTACAACCACCACCACCACCCATCCGTGACAGCCACCCATCCAATACAACCACCACCACCACCCATCCACTACAACCACCCACCAACAACCATCCACTACAACCACCCACCACCACCCATCCATTACAACCACCCACCACCACCCATCCACTACAACCACCACCCACCACCACCCATCCATTACAACCACCCACCACCACCCATCCAATACAACCACCGCCCACCACCCATCCACTACAACCACTCACCACCACCCATCACCCACCACCACACATCCACTACAACCACCCACCACCACCAACCATCCACTACAACCACCCACCACCACCCATCCACTACACCCACCCACCACCACCCATCCACTACAACCACCCACCACCACCCATCCGTTACAACCACCCACCACCACCCGTTCACTACAACCTCCACCACCACCCATCCGCTACAACCACCCACCACCACCCTTCCACTACAACCACCCACCACCACCCATCCGTTGCAACCACCCACCACCACCCAACCACTACAACCACCCACCACCACCCATCCATTACAACCACCCACCACCACCCATCCACTAAAACCACCCACCACCACCCATCCACTACAACCACCCACCACCACCCATCCATTACAACCACCCACCATCACCCTTCCATTACAACCACCCACCACCACCCATCCACTACAACCACTCACCACCACCCATCACCCACCACCACCCATCCACTACAACCACTCACCACCACCCATCACCCACCACCACCCATCCACTACAACCACCCACCACCACCCATCCGTTACAGCCACCCATCCAATACAACCACCACCACCACCCATCCACTACAACCACCCACCAACAACCATCCACTACAACCACCCACCACCACCCATCCATTACAACCACCCACCACCACCCATCCACTACAACCACCACCCACCACCACCCATCCATTACAACCACCCACCACCACCCATCCACTACAACCACTCACCACCACCCATCACCCACCACCACCCATCCACTACAACCACTCACCACCACCCATCACCCACCACCACCCATCCACTACAACCACTCACCACCACCCATCCGTTACAACCACCCACCACCACCCGTCCACTACAACCTCCACCACCACCCATCCGCTACAACCACCCACCACCACCCTTCCACTACAACCACCCACCACCACCCATCCGTTGCAACCACCCACCACCACCCAACCACTACAACCACCCACCACCACCCATCCACTACAACCACCACCCACCACCACCCATCCACTAAAACCACCCACCACCACCCATCCACTACAACCACCCACCACCACCCATCCATTACAACCACCCACCATCACCCATCCATTACAACCACCCACCACCACCCATCCACTACAACCACTCACCACCACCCATCACCCACCACCACCCATCCACTACAACCACTCACCACCACCCATCACCCACCACCACCCATCCACTACAACCACCCACCACCACCCATCCACTAATTAAAACTCATCGTGAAATGCAAACCACCCTGAACCATGTATACGCAGCCTGTGAACACCTCGGTCTTATTATCTCCACTGACAAAACTAAGGTGTTCAACAAACAAGCTGGTAGCCGCAAACGCGGCCCCGCCAAGTTCAAGATAGGTAACAACACTATTGACTATGTTTCTTCTTTTAAATATCTTGGTGTTTCCGTCCCTTGTACCCTTCCTGCCATACAACAGCTAACCCGCCAATGTACTGACAGACTGAGACCTCTTAGAAGTGTAGCGGGGTACAGCCCGCACTATGGTGCTAATATTAGAATTGTTAAAACAATGTACCTAGGCTATATAAGATCTCTGATAGATTACCACGCACCAGCCCTGGTCATTCGTGACGGGAAAGGCGTTGACAAGCTCGAGAAAATGCAAAATAAAGCCCTCAGAATTATCCTAGGATGTCCCATGAGCACTAAAGTACTTCATATGAGGAAAGAACTAGGTATACCCAGTGTTAAAGATAGAATAATTGAAGTCAACCTCATGATAGCCCTGAGGCTTCTGCGTGGTGATCCTGATAACATTGTTTCCTTAAAATTGCTAGAATGTATGAACCATGGGACTATTGAGTCTAAATGGATCCAAACTACAGCTACACATTTGAAGATGTTTGGACTAGACCACCTGTACAAAGTTGAGACACAACAGCGCTTCCTGCCACCCTGGCGGACAGTTCCCTTCGATATCACAATACCGACGTATCCGCCTAAAAAATTAATTATACAAAGCATTTATCTCCAACACACTGCCAAATTGATAGCTCTTGAACACATACACACTCTACAGACTGATGATAATATCACACAGACCATCTACACTGATGGATCTCTAAACACCGCCTGTGGGAGGGCTGGAAGTGCTATTGTTGTGACTCAACCTGGCGGTAATATAATTGAGAAAGGAGTTAGAATTAACAACTGGGCATCCACTCTACAAACTGAATTAGTTGCCATACTCACAGCTATTAAATTCATTGAAACCACTGTTACTGACAGTCTCATCATCACTGACTCTCTATCCTCACTACTTGCCTTGTTGACCGGGGTGTCAGGGTCAAACTGTTGTGGATCCCCTCTCACATAGGCCTCATAAAACATGACAGAGTTGATGCCCTCGCCAAACTCGCGTCTAACAAAGACACCGTTGAATACAATTTGGGTCTGTCAAAAAGAACCCTTAAAACTGTAATTAGGAGAGAACTTATTGATGAGTTTGACGCAAGTAGACAAGTGCAAACAGGCACTAGTCGATCCATAGGTTACCATGATGAGATGTATCAAGTGAAACATGTATATGGAGCAAGTAACAAGATCACTAGATTACAAGATGTTGTAACCGCTAGATTAAGGTTAGGATATAAGTACCTTTGGCAGTATGTTCCTCAAGCAGATGTAAACAAAACTAAATGTAAAGTGTGTGGCCATACATATGGCCACACACTTGAACACTACGTCCTCGACTGTGTGAAGATAGAACCTTTTAGGGACAGGTCCAAGCACACTGTGTGTGAAATGGCACAACACTTCATCTCTAATGGCAAGATAGCCGACATATTAAGATTGTATCCACTTTTTTGCACTTAGTAACTATATCAATTCTCATGTACAGAACCAAATACGCAATGTGCTTGAATACCTCCCACGTAAATGTGAATAACAAAGTGTGAGGTCAGACATACTGCCTCACACGCCTGTTCTCACGCATTTGTGAATAAGTTACCCTTTATGTATAGAACTAAACAAATAATGTAAATGAAATACTGTGTAACTTTCAGTGCCATAATATCCTGACAACGGGGGTTAATTATTATGACCCATTGTAAACCCTACTCTGTAATCCTTTGCGCTACCGCTCACAGGATGAGTGTGGGGTGCACAATAAAGTAGCCGCTGCAAGCGGCAAAAAAAAAAAAAAAAATCAATCACTACAACCACCCACCACCACCCATCCACTACAACCACCCACCACCACCCATCCGCTACAACCACCCACCACCACCCATCCACTACAACCACCACCCATCCACTACAACCACCCACCACCACCCATCCACTACAATCACCCACTTCCACACATCCACTACAACCACCCACCACCACCCATCCACTACAACCACCCACCACCACCCATCCACTACAACCACCCACCACCATCCATCCACTACAACCACCACCCACCACCCATCCACTACAACCACTCACCACCACTCATCACCCATCCACTACCACCACTCACCACCACCTATCCACTACAACCACTCACCACCACCCCACCACCACCCACCACCCATCCAATACAACCACTCACCACCACCCATCACCCACCACCACCAACCCACTACAACCACCCACCACCCAACTACTACAAAGAAAGTTAGACCAGCATTCTAACTACTCGGCCACCGCACACTTGCCTCAACACCAACATGTACCCTACACCTGTGTAGCCCTGCCGCTACACCTAGTGATCTTTTGTGTTGCAAGGCCAGAGATATATCACCACCCGACAACAACACGTACAATAATGTGGGTCACAGAAGCGTTCTGCCACAACACAGATGCACAATGTTTACGTCGGAATGAAGTGAGTACTTTGTCGGATCCCTGCACACTTGCACAGTTACGTCACACCTCAATACAGCTGCCATCAGGGTATCTGTGGCGTTTGTACCACCTATAAGTAACCTCTAATAATGTAATAAAAAGTACACACACACACACACACAAACGTCATTGCTGTCACACAAAACCATCGATCGTGTGAAACCAGGGTACAAAATCTCCAACCGTCAGCACACCACAAGTGTCAGCAACCACAAGTGTCAGCCACCACCACAAGTGTCAGCCACCACCACGAGTGTCAATCACCACCACAAGTGTCAACCACCACCACAAGTGTCAACCACCACCACAGGTGTCAACCACCACCACAAGTGTCAGTCACCACCACAAGTGTCAGCCGCTACCACAAGTGTCAGCCACCACCACAAGTGTCAGCCACCACCACAGGTGTCAACCACCACCACAGGTGTCAACCACCACCACAAGTGTCAGTCACCACCACAAGTGCCAGCCGCTACCACAAGTGTCAGCCACCACCACAAGTGTCATTCACCACCACAAGTGTCAGCCGCTACCACAAGTGTCAGCCACCACCACGAGTGTCAACCACCACCACAAGTGTCAGCCACCACCACGAGTGTCAGCCACCACCACAGGTGTCAACCACCACCACAAGTGTCAGCCACCACCACAAGTGTCAGTCACCACCACAAGTGTCAGCCACCACCACGAGTGTCAACCACCACCACAAGTGTCAGCCACCACCACGAGTGTCAGCCACCACCACAGGTGTCAACCACCACCACAAGTGTCAGCCACCACCACAGGTGTCAACCACCACCACAAGTGTCAGCCACCACCAACAGTGTCAGCCACCACCAACAGTGTCAGGACACATTCCATTGGAAAACAATAATGTATCGAGAAGTAGTGTAGCCAAGGAACCTAACCTAACCTAACCTACTGCACACAAAATACCACCAATAACCTCATAACCGTAATGCGCACCATCAATAATGGTCGCCCCTCGTGTAACGAGGATGTCCCAGAGTCAAGGAATAACCCAAGAAGACTGGACAACTCTCCAACTGCACTGGCTAACCATTACCCCGGAACACGATCCGCAAATCGATTAACATTCAGATTCTCAATTACTGCTGGCCGGGGATCGAACCCGAGTCTGCTTTCTTGCGAGACGAGCATGCAGACCATTACACCCCATAACCGAAATACATACCACCAATAACTACAGTACAATAACCTCACCCGAGATACTGTAGACTTTAACCCACCGAGTAGTCAGGTTTCTCTCAGCTGAATAAAAACGTCAAACGTTAACCACAATATTAGACCAAAGAGTGACACTACTCCTTAAAGGGTTAATAACGTAGTCAATGAAATACCTAAGTCAATCACAATATAATAAACAAAATGAAATACCTAACCTAACCTAACCTAACCTAACCTAACTTAACCTAACGTGGGTAACATGAATTGGCGTAGATGCAAGGCTGATATGGTTCAATCACGTGAAGAGAACGAAGAACAATTGAGTCAACAGATGCATGACGGTCAGGCTGTATTGTGGAGCCAGAGGCAGGCCAAGAATATCATGGGGGAAGGTCGTAAGACATGACCCCAGAGATAAGAACCTGTTACCGGCATGGAGAGCTGTTATCAAGACCCAGGCACGTGTAGATGATGATGATGATGATGATGATGAATGATTATTATGACGAATATTATGTACATAAAGAAACTGAGAGCGAAACAAGTAAACAGTAACTACATTATCACAGTTTTATTTTAATGGAATATAAAACAAATATTAAACAAATAGACATTAAGTACTGGTATTGGCTAGGAGACGGACCCAAACCACCAATCAATACTCTATGACGTCATGTGTACCGGGCCGCTGTACGATTGGTCGGGAGTGTTACGTCGTCACATTCGCAGATTTTACTGGAACTGACCCAAAATATATGACGTCACAATTTCACACTTTAGAAGCAAGAATTGACACCTAACGGTATCAACACTAACCGCCATCCAAACTAACACAATATTACTGTATAACAATAATTAATGTATTTCTTGTGTTGTATTATTATTATTATTATTATTATTATTATTATTATTATTATTATTATTATTACTATTATTATTATTAGTAGTAGTAGTAGTAGTAGTACATTTTAGCCCCCCCCCCCCCCCCAAGCCTCGATGTGAGTCAGTGGCCTGTGCCAGGGTGGGCTAATCTTCGTTAGAAAAAAAATAATAAATAAATAAAACAAATACTGAAGGAAATCTGCCATGACGTCACGGTGGACACGATCATCCTACCATTGGATGGTAAGAATGTTTGTCACGGGATTTCCAACACATCAACGAAGCCCGTGTGGAGAAGCACAAGTTGATCAATGATTCCCAACATGGCTTCACAAGCGGGCGTTCATGTTTAACTAATCTATTATCATTCTTTTCAGCTGTTTTCGAATCAGTGGACGAGGGGCACGACTATGATGTAGTATATCTTGACTTTAGCAAAGCCTTCGACAGAGTTCCCCACGAAAGACTAATAAGAAAAGTGGAGGCTCATGGCATTAAAGGTGATATTCTAAAATGGATTAGGGCGTGGTTACAGGACAGGAAACAGCGACTGAGCATTAACGGCACTAGATCGGATTGGAGTAACGTCACAAGTGGAGTACCCCAAGGCTCAATACTTGGACCATTATTTGTTATCATATACATAAACGACATAGATATCGGCGTAGACAGCAACACAAGTAAATTTGTTGATGACACTAAAATAAGGCGTGTAATTAAATGCGACAGGAAGATCTAAAAAAAAAATCGAATGGTCTGAAAAATGGCAGACGAAATTCAATATGGACAAATGTAAAGTACTTAGTCTAGGAGATTTAAACAGAGAAACCAGACACCAGATTAACAACGATGTTATAGAGAAATCCGAATGTGAGAAAGATTTAGGAGTAATGATAAGTAGGAATCTTAAGCCAAGTAAACAATGTGTATTTGCTCAAAACAAGGTTAATAAAGTACTTGGGTTCATGCAAGAATTGTTAGTTACAAAACTAGAGAGGTCATCCTGAAACTATATCTTGCGCTTGTGAGACCTCACTTGATTTACGCAGTTCAACTCTGATCGCCATATTATAGAATGGATATAGAATCCCAAGAAAGATTTCAGAGGAAATGACAAGACTAATCCCGGGCATTAGGAAACTCGAGTGCAAAGACAGGTTAAAGCATCTTAATTTGCACTCCCTCGAGAGACGTAGAGTGAGTGGCTAAACAAAGGGGACATAACAAAGGTACTCAAACTATCCAACCAGGAGCAAACAATGGTCTTAAATTAGACAAATTTAGATTTAGGCGCGAAATAGGTAAACAGTGGTTTGGAAATAGAGTAGTGGATGAATGGAACAAGTTTCCAAACATCATTATTGTCGAATACGATGGATAGCTTCAAACATAGGTTGGATGGATATAAGAGCAATAGGGGTTGGGTGTAAATGGGACCGCCCAGTATGGGCCAATAGGACCGCTGCAGTTTCCTCCATTCTTATGTTCTTATGTCAGCGCTCCAGATGGCAAACTAAGAACAAAATATTGAGGCATTGTGGGGGTCAGCAAGAACACCACAATGTGTAAACACACTTCACCTTACGGGGGATAATTAGTTTGTCGCACCATGTGACTCTGAGATAACTTGAGAAAGTAACTTAAGAGTAACATTGAAGTCCTTCACTATCACTTGGCAGGAGTGACACACAGACCATGGGAGGGTGGTAAGGAGGGACAAACTGCTGCCTGGTCTCGCTGTGGTATTCATGTCATTACCACAAAAAACAAAACCAACATTAAATTTAAGAGGTCCATTTTCGGTGGTTTTGAGGCCATAATTTTCCCCAAGTCACCGTCGAGAGTAGAACGGTCAGTGATGGGAATCATGGCAGGACGACACGACCACCGCTACAGTACACCGACAAGGTCTTACCAACACAAGGTCAAAGATATTAGTGTGATAAACTTTAAGTAAGTCTGTTAAATAAGCTGTGTAACTTCCACAGTGTTTATGTGTCTTTTAAGCATCAGTAACTTATATCCCAATTTGTTCTTAAATCTTATTACCAGTAATACCAGCACGGGAATCGAGGAGACCGCAGTATGAACGGGTAAACACAGTGAAAGGTTTAGTAGAATAGTGCTTGGAATGATAACATAACTAAATTAAGCA
The DNA here is from genome assembly GCA_958450375.1 of Homarus gammarus. Classification (NCBI taxonomy): domain Eukaryota; kingdom Metazoa; phylum Arthropoda; class Malacostraca; order Decapoda; family Nephropidae; genus Homarus; species Homarus gammarus. Next base: position 813,492 of record CAUDMG010003059.1, read on the forward strand.
GAGAAATAAACCTAAATGCGACAGAGGGAGGACTCAGGTCACGACTAACTTAAATGTCTACTACGCAAACAGTCACTGACCCACATCGGGACCTGGGGGGCGAAAAGGTAATAATAAGGACATGGAGGACATAAAGGAGGGAGGAGGGAAGAAAGAAGGGAGGCAATGAGGGAAGAAGGGAGGAAATAACGGAGGGAGGGAGGGAGGAAATAAGGAAGGAAGGGAGGGAGGGAGGGAGGGAGGGAGGGAGGAAAGAAGGGAGAGAGGGAAGAAAAGAGGAAATAAGAGAGGGCAGGAGGAGAGAATTGATATTGATATTGAAACAGTTTATTTAACCAGAAAAACACAAATACAGAGTGGATAATAATAACAATATTAACATGGCTGAGCCGGTGAGAGCCTGAGCTCTCTTGTAGGCACCTGATATATACTATACATTTATCTCAAGGAAGTATTATGTAACATTTAGTATCATCTGGAAAAGTACACTTAGCATGGTGGCAATAAGAACATATCAGAAAGTTACCACGGTTATCACTTCAAAATATATATATATATATATATATATATATATATATTATGAAAATCCACAATGAAAACGTGGATAAGATAAATCTTGATAAAATCACACGGGAAAATGGAAACAACGGAGTACCTTAGCTTTCGTCTTTATTCAAGACATCTTCAGAGGCAACTGGATTACATGGACAGAGAGAGGCTTAAATATACAGGGTGACCTAAAAAACATGAGGTCAGGTCAAAATGATGACATCCACTAATCCCCACACCAACACACACGTAGAGGAGCTTAAGAGAAGGGTGGTGACGTGACTAGTCAAGTCAGGTCAGAAAAAAGGGGGCCCACAAAATAACTATCATACATCTAGATCAAAGGTTTTTAAAGCATTTTTAACCTTGGGCCACTGACAAATAAATTTATGTAACATATTATCGGTTTTGAACTGACCATCACTAAGGTTTATTGATTTAATTCCTTAATCAAACTAGCTTCAACAAGAAGTCTTTCTGTGACACAAGATGATTTGAAAACTTCTAAGCTTTTTTCCCAAGCAATGGGGTGATTATTATTCCTAACATGAACGAACAAGGCACTGCTTTCAGATGCAGTTCTAATATTATACTTATGTTGTTTGATTCTAAGCTGCAGTGTTTTTCCTGTCTGACCTACATAATTACAATTACATTTGCTACATGGAATACAATAAACACTACCATTGACATTCAAACTTGGGCTATTCCTTATTAACATATTAGTAATGGTTGAGTCATACTTGAAAACAACATTAATATTTAGAAGCTTGAGGGACCGAACTAACGGGACAAATTCATTACGATAGGGCAGAGTCAAAATATTCTTAAGTGTAGGAACTTGTCTGGTTTGAGAGGAATGAAAGGATTTTTTAGCCCTATTAAAACAACGATCAACAAACACAGAAGGGTACCCAAGTTTATGTGCAATAGAACGAATGTGTTTCAATTCATCGTCAATAAATTCAGAGTCACAAATACGCAGACATCTTAGGAACATAACAGAAAAAACTGACAATTTGGTAGACTCAAGGTGATTCGATAAAAAGTGAATGAAACTGTCTACCTGTGTGGGCTTTCTATATACCTTGAATTTATAGTTTTGGCCATTTCTCATGATAAGCATATCAAGAAATGGAAGGGATTCATTTATTTCTCTTTCAATTTTGAACGTGATACTAGGGACAATATTATTAAGTTTGTCTAAAAATTCAAATGGGTCACTGTTTTTAGGCCAAAGACAAAGAACATCATCAACATATCTATACCATGGAGGAATAAAGTCCACTATATTGGGTAGTAATCTAGACTCAAAGAACTCCATATAAATACAGGCTAGAGGAGCAGAAAGACAATTACCCATGCTCATACCAAATATTTGCTTGTAGAACTTCCCATTTGCACTAAACACATTGTCAGTTACGCATAACTCTATCAATTTCAGGAAAGTATCATGTTCAATAGTTAAATCTAGCAGTTGTAATTTATCTTTAAGAAATGAAAGTAAGTCTTTGACAGGTACTCTAGTGAACAGTGAATTTACATCAAAACTTATTAATTCGCAAGGTTCGTTGTGTTTCTTGAGTTTATCAATTAAATCACTGCTATTGCGTATATGTGAATTAGAAATTTGGCCTGTAAGAGGGGATATCATCTTTACCAGCCACTTGGATAATTTGTAAGTAACAGAACCCACAGAACTCACGATAGGACGTAATGGATTATTAAGCTTGTGGGTTTTGATCAAGCCATACATATAAGGTAAAGTGGGATTGATTTGAGAGAGCTGTTTAGTGAGATCGGGGTTCTTTTTCAATAACATCTTCATTTTGGAATTAGACAACTTATTAATATTTTCCAGGGGATCTTTCGTAAGCTCACAATACGTGCTTTCATCACTAAGTAATGAATTCATCTTATCATTGTAGTCACTTTTATCCAAGATAACAATAGCATTAGACTTATCAGACTTATCTTGAATAAAGACGAAAGCTAAGGTACTCCGTTGTTTCCATTTTCCCGTGTGATTTTATCAAGATATATATATATATATATATATATATATATATATATATATATATATATATATATATATATATATGCAAGTAAATCACTGTAGGTGCGCGTGATCTAGGTATATATATATATATATTTATATATATATATTTACATTTCTATTAAAAGTATGTACATTGTTACGAACCCCTCCACCGATTGTCATGATCTACCTACCCAGCACTACGAACCACGCCATCTATTGTCTTGATCTACCTACCCAGCACCACGAGCAACGCCATCTAGGGACGAAACACGAGTATGACTCGTCTTAGTTACCACTCCCGGGTTTCCCTTCTCCATATCCTGGTTGTTGCGTCACCTCCTCAAAGTCTTCTTTGTCAGCTCCAGTTCCAGGAGAAAACAGTTCACTCTGGGAAGTGACCACAGGATCACCTATCCTGGAAACCTACGGCACAGTGACTACCTACCGTCTTCTACAATACTCAGCCTTGCTCGTCAGCCATCTCAGCTCAGCACTGAAGTATTTGTAAACTTATATTGCCTTCCCACCTCCACCTTGCTTCACGATTGTTTTATGTTGTATAAATATGTATATACTGTTAATGTTTAGGTTAAGTATGGTTTAGGGTAAATTATAGAAAGCTGAATATTTTGTTAAGAAATTTATGGTACTTTATTTTACACAACAAGAACTCCCATCCTTTGTCTACCCTTTTTAAGTCAGATTGTCTTTGTTTTTTTTATTGTTGTTGCATGTTGGGATCTGGGTAGACCTTTAACTATATTCTAAATCCCCAACTCGTAACAAATGGCGACAGTGACAGGACACGACCTTAAGTACCATATTCCTTCCTCCCTTGTAACTCCTTGTTAATTATTCCTCCCAGCCACTTCTGTTCACAATTGCTTTACGGTGGTTTAACGTTTCCTTCATATGTGTGTGCATATATTGGTATTATCGTACAGTAAGAGTGACAGACGTAGGATATTAGGTTCCAAGTGTCATAAGGCTTACATGTTCTTACACGTGGCAGTCGTGTAGTAAGTCTTATCGAGTGTAGGGAAGAATCCGTATCTGTTTAATGCCGTACCCTCACTCCAGAGTAGGCTATTCCATAGTCACTAGTTTAGGGTGAAGTGATATCTTGGGACGCCCCGCTCTACCAGGACCCCATAATTATAAAGCCTCAATTATTATTATTCTCATTATCTCATTCGGGGTCAATAATCAAGTAACTCGAGGGTTGTTTATCCGATCTTAATATTAATGCCGTAATACGCCCTTCCTGTTTACTCAGGGTTGTTAATCCGGATCTTTATATAAATGCCGTAATACGCCCTTCCTCTTTCAAGTATCTAAGGGTTGTTAATCCGGATCTTTATATTAATGCCGTAATACGCCCTTCCCCTTTCAAGTCTCTTATCCTTATCTAAGGATCTTCTCAGAAGAACAATATTCATAAGTGTAATTTCCCTAGGTATAACTTGGGTAGTTTCCGGGACTTTCTGGTTATCCACTGCCGTGATATTTTCTAGGGTAATCCACTTATCTTATCTTTTGACCATTAATTAATTTATCTAGGTTTTCTTAATGGCCACTTCAGGATTTGTTAAACTTGGTAGTCCTGGAGGAGTGGAAAAGCAAGATACCATTTCACATCTTGAAGCATGTGGAGGAGCGTGAAGAGGTTAATTTAGGACGTGCGGCTGAGCTGGCTGATGAGTAAGCCTTGCTGGTGGAGTCACTGTGCCGTAGGGAACGTGGTACTTCCCGACATGTTAGGTCCTCCTCTGATGATAACCTTGGGGACGTGGTACTTCCCGACATGTTAGGTCCTCCTCTGATGATAACCTTGGGGACGTGAGTGGTAGGTCGAAAGGTCCCACACCTATCCCCCCCCCCCCCTGATGCAACCAAGTTTTATTGTTCTTACTGTAAAAAACCAGGTCATGCGATCCAGTCTTGTAAACACCCAAAGTGTCGAACTGCTAAAGGTAGTTCCCTGGATCCCAAATCCAAACCAATAGCAACCACCAATGTGGAAAGGCCCCATCAGGATCTCTTCTCTTCATTCACCTATGAGGGAAAAATTTCAATCATAGAGGGGTCTCGTTCTTTCCCTATTCGTATACTACGTGATACGGGCGCAGCACACTCTATCCTCCTGTTTAACGTCATTCCTGATATATCTACCGCATTTACTAATGAGTGTTCTAATTCCAGATCTCTCATCCCATTCTTCCCATCCCTTAGCTAAAGTGCACCTCCAATGTCCCTTGATTACCGGGGAAGTGCAAGTAGCCATGAGGAAAGATCCAATGCCTGTGAGCGGCATTCATTTATTATTGGGTAATGACTTGGTAGGAGATCTAGTGGTTCCCAACATAAAGACAGTAGACTCTCTCTTACCTGTCAACTCCACCACTGACCTTGAAGAAACTATTCCTCCCCTTTTCCCATCTTGTGCTGTCACCCGGTCACAGAGTGTGCGAAATGGGCCCTCTTCATCGAAAACCACCTCCAATAACTTCCTACCCACAGAAGATCTGTACAATAAGACCATTAGTAAGGATGAGCTCATTAAAGACTAACAATCTGATCCATCTTTTTTCAAACAGGTGATGAAAGACCTCAGTGTGGACCATTGTACATCTTCGGCTTACCACCCACCGTCCCAAGGTTGCTTGGAACGGTTCCATCAAAACTTTCAAATCAATGCTAATACACTATCTCCCCTCAACCATATAGTCCATACTCCTGATCGCCGAGAAGATTCACAACTTGTTCACATTAATCTCCTGAAACTTTACCATTCCAGGCAGTCAGAGGAAGACATCCCAGAGGCTATAAGCCTACCTGTATTGCATACGGTTTTGTCAGGGCCGGAGCCGGAGACAGATGACATGGATCTATTGGAGAATTTAGACTTCCCTCTACCTAAAGAAAACCCTGCTAACAGTCACATACTCAACAACTTGGATGAGTATTTTTCTGTTCTGAATCCATCTCGAGCAAAAGATCTAACTAAGTTATCAACATTTCCTAAAGTCACGTCAGACCTCCCAGGGTTTTGTAATAAACTTAAACATGATATTGAGCTAATCTCAGATGATGTACAACCCATTAGGCAATCGGCATATCGATTAAATCCACAAAAAAGAGATTATGAAAAAGGAGGTACATTTTTTGTTAAAACATAACTTAGCTGAGCCTAGTACCTCCCCTTGGGCTTCACCTTGCCTTCTCATTCCAAAACCCGATAGCACCTTTCGTTTCTATACCGATTATCGTAAAGTGAACCAGGTCACTGTCTCAGACTCCTACCCTTTACCTTTGATTGAAGATATAATAGACAGCATAGGCTGTGCAAAATTTATATCTACGGTGGACATGTTGAAAGGATATTATCAAGTGGGACTCAACGGGTAGGGCAAAAATAATCTCGGCATTTATAACTCCATTTGGTCTTTTTCAATATTTGGTTATGGCGTTTGGCTTTTCTAATGCTCGGGCCACATTCCAGAGGGCCATCAATTACCTAATTCAGGACCTAGGTGGGACGTTCGCCTACCTGGATGACCTGGTGGTGGTGTCGGACGGCTGGGACGAACATCTGGTGCGTTTGGAGATACTGTTTTCACGACTGCAAGAGACTGGATTCACCATAAACCTGGCTAAATCTGCTTTTGGCCGGGCCTCGGTAACTTACCTGGGACATATCGTTGGGCATGGTATGGTGAGACCCAAGGACGCAAACGTTAAAGCCATCTTGTCCTTCCCCACTCCAAGGACGAGGAAGGAACTCATGCGTTTCCTGGGGATGTGCGGCTACTACCGTCGGTTCTGCAGTAACTTCTCCAGCGTGGCCGGACCCCTCACAGGCCTTACCAGTTCTGCGGTCCCTTACATCTGGAACCAGAGGTGCGACCAGTCTTTCCACCGCCTCAAAGCCTTCCTTGCCTCCAAGCCTGTAGTCCACCCCCCTGACTACACCTTGCCCTTCCATCTGCAAATCGACGCGAGCGGTGTCGGAGTGGGGGCTGTGCTCCTACAACCCGACCCAACCACTGATGTCCTTCACCCTGTGGCATACTACTCCGCCAAGTTGAAAAAACATCAGACCAACTACTCGACCATAGAGAAGGAGGCCCTGGCTCTGGTGTTGGCAATAAAGAAGTTTGAATGTTACCTCCAGTCTTGCCCACAAGCAACCCTCGTCTTCACCGACCATAACCCACTCACGTTCATCCAAACCAACAAGACCTCCAACCAGCGAATCCTCCGCTGGGCTCTCCTCCGCTGGGCTCTCCTCACCCAGCCCTATAATCTACAAGTCCGGCACATAAAGGGGGTGGACAACCTGATTGCGGACTCCTTATCCCGAGCTCCAGTGGAAATGCAGCAGCTACTCTCCAAACGCACCAGGTGATCACCTCCTTCGCGCCCTCGCTACGGAGGTCTTTGGAGGGGGGGGGGTGTTACGAACCCTGCCACCAATTGTCATGATCTACCTACCCAGCACTACGAACCACGCCATCTATTGTCTTGATCTACCTACCCAGCACCACGAGCAACGCCATATAGGGACGAAACACGAGTATGACTCGTCTTAGTTACCACTCCCGGGTTTCCCTTCTCCATATCCTGGTTGTTGCGTCACCTCCTCAAAGTCTTCTTTGTCAGCTCCAGTTCGAGGAGAGAGCAGTTCACTCTGGGAAGCGACCATAGGATCACCTATCCTGGAAACCTACGGCACAGGGACTACCTACTGTCTTCTACAATACTCAGCCTTGCTCGTCAGCCATCTCAGCTCCGCACTTAAGTATTTGTAATCTTATATTGCCTTCCCACCTCCACCTTGCTTCACGATTGTTTTATGTTGTATAAATATGGATATACTGTTAATGTTTAGGTTAAGTATGGTTTAGGGTAAATTATAGAAAGCTGAATATTTTGTTAAGGAATTTATGGTACTTTATTATACACAACAAAAACTCCCATCCTTTGTCTACCCATTTTTAGTCCGATTGTCTTTTTTTTTTTTATTGTTGTTGCCTGTTGGGATCTGGGTAGACCTTTAACTATATTCTAAATCCCCAACTCGTAACAACATAATTTACAGCGAAATTTATAAACATAAATATGATAAGGAAGGCACCCAGAGCTACTCAGACCACCCCCCCCCCCCCCCCCCATACGCTCCCCTCAATCCCAGACCTCTATAAAATATCATGATGTGAAGGTGTGGAACAACTTACCCCCACCTATCCGAGCAAAGACTACGCCCTCCTCTTTTAAATCATCTCTAAAAATATATCTATTGTCAAAGTATTAATATTTTTTGTAATACCTACTTTATATTTCTACCTTTATTGTACCACCAAAACAATTATATCAGAAATTGTCATGTAAATAGATAAGAATTACCACTGCAATTATCATATTTGCCAACAAGATATGACACTGACGACTTCTGTCCTCTTGCTCCACCTTAATACAACCCAGATATCAACTCAACTGTAAAATATGAATATATTGTAATATAAATGTAAAAACAAAAAAGTACTATTCCAGATGATACTAAATGTTACATAATACTTCCTTGAGATAAATGTACAGTATATATCAGGTGCCTAAGGGAGAGCTCAAGCTCTCAACTGGCTCAGCCATGTTAATTTTATGACTTTTTTAATCGACTCTGTATCTGTGTTCTTCTAGCTAAATAAAGTGTTTCATTATCAATATCTTAAGTTGTATCTCTAATTATTCTAGAACTGGAAATAATTATTGTCACTCAAGTGATTGGCAGATTTGTAAACAAACAGGGCACAGCAGTAGGCGTTAATATCCTCGAATTTTAATATTTTCAATTTAGCAAATTGTTTGTCAGTATGATCAGTTTTTTACAAGTAGGTCATTGTCTGGACAACTCTCTTCTGTGCAGTGATCAGGGGTTGTGTTTTGTAGAGCCAGAGGCCCCCCCATAGTGTGTGAGTGTTTCAAGTGTTGGTAAAGAGATCATAATATATTTCTTTCATTGCTGCAAGAGTGAGTGACTGACTTTTCTGTGAATGGCTTGTATGTGGTTTCTCTAGCTAAGTTTCTCACCAACAATAACCCCAAGGAATTTAGTATCTTGTTCAAGTTTGAGGACTTTATTACCAAGGTAAAAGGGAACCAAATCTCGGGTTAAGTTTTTCCTTCTGTGAAAGATTGTGCAGTGGGTTTTTTCGAGGTTTAAGGTCAGTTTATTACGTGTTACCCAGGTCCTGACTTAAGTCAATTGAGTGTTCATAGTTCTCATCAAGGAATGGAGATCTGAGTTGCTGGAGTAGAGATTACTATCGTCTGCAAATAAGTTGTATTTGACAAGTGTGCTGGAGTGGGCTATATCATTTTTGTACAAGAAAAACAGTGCAGAACAGAGAATGGAACCTTGAGGGACGCCATACAAAATTGGTGAGGATGGTATGGTCGACAGTTATCAAAGGCTGCGAACTGACTCTCATCAAAGGAGTTTAAGATGTCATTAGCAAAGGATAGTAGAGCACTCTTAGTTGACCTCGCTCTAAATCCAAACTGAGAGTCTGCAATGATGTAAATGACACTGCAGATGGAATTTAGTCTACTGCGTGCTAGCTTCTCCAGTATCTTACTTAAGGCTGGTAGGATTGATATGGGGCGGTAATTCTCGAGAAGACCGTTCTCCACAGATTCTTTTTTTATTATGCTGGGTAAACTTTGCCAATTTTCAGTTTATTCGGAAAGATACCATAAGTGAAGGAGGAGTTACAAATGTGTAGGAGAACAGGTAGTAAAAAGTGGGCTAGTTTATTAATGATGCTCAGAGGGGCAGACAGGGAGGAAAAGAGGGAGAGAGAGAGGTAAACAGGGAGAAAGGAAGATAGGTAGGGAGGGAGAGAGGCAAGCAGGAAGAAAGGGGGAGAAAGGGAGGGAAGAGAGAAACAGGAAGGAAGGAAGAAGAAAAGGGGAAAGACAGGGAAGGAGGAATGAAGGTGGGGGGAGGCATGCAGGAAGGAAGGGAAAGAGACAAGGAGGGAAGAAAGGAGAGAGGCAGGCAGGGAGGAAGGAGGAGAGGGAGGCAGGCAGGCAGAAGACACTCCAGGTTGTAGATTCCACGAAGCTCCTCGGCGTCACCACAGACAACAAACTAAATTGTAACCACACGTCAGTGAAGTTGTCAAATCCTCCAGTTTCCGTCTCCACCTCCTCCACCAACTCAAGTCCCTCGGAGTTCCTGCACCCGAGCTCCTCAGTGTTTACACAACATTCATACTTCCCAAGCTCACCTATGCCTCCCCCACCTGGTCTTCCTCCCTAAATGCCACACAACGTAAACACCTAGAAAAAGTGCAAAAGAGGGCATGCAAGATTATTCTCTCCCCTTCCTACTCCACATATCAAGAAGCGCTCAACACACTGACCCTTTCGACTCTCAATGACCATCACCACGACCTCATCTGCAAATTTGGTAAGAAGCTTCTACACCATCCTCGACACCGGCTCCTACTACCACCTGAGATCCCTAGCCCGAGAATTGCTGTTCGACACCACAACCGCATCCAGCCCATACGTGCACGAACTGATCGCTATAAGAACAGCCCAGTCCCAACCATTGTAAAAATTATCAATAACTTGTAATAAACCAGTGTACTCACTCCCAGTAAACACTACTCCTTGCACTGTCTCTATGTTGAAATGAACTGTAGTTTGAGCTTTTCCCCATCTAGTTATTATATGTCTTATTTGTATCACTTATGTTACTTGTATATTATTTGTAATTCGAAACCCATTCCCCAAATATGTAACTGTATATTTTCAGCCTTCTGGCTGCCAAGCTCTTTCAATAAACCGTTAATTATTATTATTATTATTATTATTATTATTATTTATTATTAGAAGGAGGGAGAGAGGCAGGCAGGGAGGAAGGAAGTAAGGGAGGGAGGGAGGGAGGCAGGCAGGGAGGAAGGAAGTAAGGGAGGGAGGGAGGGAGGGAGGCAGAAGAGAAGGAGGGAGAGAGGCAGGTAGGGAGGAAGGAAGTAAGGGAGGGAGGGAGGGAGGGAGGGAGGCAGGCAGGCAGAAGAGAAGGAGGGAGAGAGGCAGGCAGGGAGGAAGGAAGTAAGGGAGGGAGGGAGGGAGGGAGGGAGAGAGGGAGCGAAGATGTGCAGTAAGATGAGAACACAACACGAGGTGGTGAGTTTGCAGGTGGTCGACCACAGTAAAAATATACTCAGCGGGAGACAGCGACGCTGAGAGTGACTTTGAGAGACAGAGACTGTGACAGACAGAGACTGTGAGAGGCAGACAACGAGAGACATGATAGAAGTAGAACTAGGTCACATACACACTACACGAAACACAACATAAAACACAGGTCTACCTACACATACAGTATACTTACAGACAAATGGCCTAGCTACATACACACACACACACACACACTACTACTACTACCACTTAGCTGTCACTCGGAATCGAGTATGACGAACACCCAGCTATGATACATTGATAGGAGTTATTAGGGATGTCACCTCGGTTAGTGAGTTTTGAGGACTCCATCAACTGTTGGAGGGGCGGTGGCAGCGTCTTTCCGACGTTGGCGCTTGTCTGCCTCGGTTTGCAGTTGGGCTAACTCAAAAGTATTGACACCTTCTCATGTGGTGCTCCTTCAAGCGTTACGATGTGGAGTAATCGACTCCCAGGTGAGGGGTCGAGTTGGCACCTTTTCAGCTTCGTCTTAAGACTATCCTAATACCTTTTCAGTTGTCAGCCAGCGTTACGTTTACTATTCGTTAGGTGACTGTAAAGTAGCTGCTTTAGCAGTCTATTGTCGTCCATGCGGGTAACATAGCCAGTCCATCGTAGTTATTCATGGATAATGGTAGCCTCAATGCTCCTACAGTTGGTGTCAGCAAGAATACTGGCATTTGTTCTCTTGTCTTCCCAGCGAACTCGGACGATGGAACGTAGACAACGTTGGTGAAAGTTTTCAAGTGCCTTGAGGTGCCTCCTGTATGTGACCCATGTCTCACTGCCATATAGTAGGGTGGGCAGGACCACTGGTCGATATATGTGCAGCTTTGTGGATAATTTCAGTTACCTTACAGCTGAAGGACACGATTTCGGAGTTTGCCCAAGGCTTGAGATGCACATCTGATCCGATGATAAATCTCTTCATCGATGTCTGCGGTGGTGGACAGGTGGGAGCCAAGATACCGAAAGTGGGCAACATTAGAGAGGGTAGTACCGTTAAGCTGGATGGATGGTGGAGGTGTGTCTGAACCAGAGGCAGGTTGTAAGAGAATCCGGTCTTATGTACATTCACCTCAAGGCCGAAGTGTGCATATGCGTCTGCAAAGGTGTTCAGGATCTCCTGTAGGTAGTGTTCAGTGTGAGCAACAAGGGTGAGGCCGTCTGCATACCGTAGTTCAGTAATGGAAGCTGCCGACACCTTTGTTCTTGCCTGGAGTCGTCTTATGTTGAAAAGACCCCCCTTAACACAGTAGTCGATGTTCACCCCGCTGGCTAAATTGGCACGAGTAAGGAAGGCAGCCAAGAAGATGGAAAAGAGGTTCGGTGCCAGTACATACCCCTGTTTAACCCCTGTTTGGATGGGGAAGAACTCTGACTGGGTGCCGTTGTGCAGGACATTGCCGTTCATACCATCGTGGAGTTGCCTCACAATGGTGATGAATTTTGGTGGGCAGCCAAAACGGCTGAGGGTCCACCAGAGGGCTTCCCTGTTGACCGAGTCGAAAGCCTTGGTTAGGTCGATGAAAGCCAAGTACAGGTCACGATGCTGTTCTCTGCACTTCTCCTGTATCTGGCGGGCAGCAAAGATCATGTCAGAGGTGCCACGTGATGGTCTAAAACCACATTAAGATTCTGGGAGGAAGTTTTCCGCCTCAGGAAGAAGTCTGTTTAGGAGGACTCGGGCGATAATCTTGCCAGCTACGGAGAGCAGCAAGATCCCACGGTAGTTGCCACACTCTGACCGGTCTCCCTTGTTCTTATAAATATTGACAATGGAGGTGTCTTTAAGAGCTTGGGGAATTTCTTCCTTTTCCCATATATTCTGCAGGAGAGAGTGGGGATGGCTGGTAAGCAGAGGTCCTCCTGCTTTATACATCTCGGCTTTGTTATTTTTCATCCGTTTGATGGCAGTAGCTACTTCATCCAGGGATGGAGGATAGCTGAGGTGGGTCAGCTCTGGATGCTGAGAGACCTGCTGGGTAGTCAGGACATCCACATCGGTGTTTCGGTTGAGCAATGAATGGTAGTGCGCTTTCCAGCGCTGAAGGCGGTCTTCGACGTCTTTAATTCTTTAATTATGTGGTTACCGTCAGATGAGCGATGGGTCGCTGCGCCACGAGTGACTGGCCCATAAAATGTTTTCGTGTAAATTAAAAATTTGCACTTCTTGTGCTGATCTGCAAATTTTTGTGCTTCACATGCTTTATTTTTAAGCCAGTCGTTCTTTAGAGTGCGAAGTTCCCGCTGGGCTGCCGCTATCTTCTTGCAGAAGGTAGCAGCTTTGGTCCGAGACTGAGGGTTGTTTTGCCAGTCAGTAAAGGCAGCATGTTATCATCGATGAGTACTTTGATTGCCGGGTCATTTTCATCAAAGCAGTTCTGGTGTATTCTTTTGAACTGGCTGAGGGTCTCTGCAGTTTTTTGTCATAACAGTATTAATAGTATCCCATTCGGCACTGGGATTTACGTTGTTTGCTGTTGGGTTGTTTATAAGCCCATGTTCAAGCTGCTTTCTGAAAGCATGTACTACTGCGGGATCCTCCAGACGCTTAGTATTAAAACCTCTTCTGGAGGCTTGCTGCCTTCGCCGTTTTGGGGCAATGTGAAGTGAGAGGTTGGATCTGACAAGTCTATGATCGGTGTCACAGTGGTCTGAGCCACGCATGGCACGGGTGAAGAGGACATCTCGGTGATCTTTTTCTCTGACAATGATGTAGTCAATGAGATGCCAGTGTTTGGATCGTGGGTGTTGCCAAGAACCCTTGAACTTGTCGGCCTGCCTAAACAAGGTATTGGTGATAGTGAGGTTGTGAGCAGCACACTTGCTGAGGAGGAGTAGGCCGTTGAGATTACACTTGCCTAGTCCATTTCTCCCTATGGTTCCTTGCCAACTCTGGCATTAAAGTCGCCAAGGAGCACAATCTTATCTTCTCTGGGGATAGAGGATAGCACTCTGTCGAGGTCAACATAAAAGGCCTCCTTGATGTCATCCTCTGCATTCATTGTTGGGGTGTATGCAAGTGATGAAGAAGGCATGACGTGAGTAATTCAGTTGGACTCGAAGCATCATGAGTCGCTCGTTGACACACACACACACACACACTGACGACTGCTATGAGGGATTACTACATCACGCCAGGCCCCTCATAACACCATGTGTGAGGGAATTACTACACCACATCAGTCCCCTCATAACACTATCTGTGAGGGAATTACTACACCACATCAGGCCCCTCATAACACCATCAGTGAGGGAATTATTACACCACGCGAGGCCCCTCATAACACCATCAGTGAGGGAATTACTACACCACGCCAGGCCCTTCATAACACCATCTGTGAGGGAATTACTACACCACATCAGGCCCCTCATAACATCATCAGTGAGGGAATTACTACATCACATCAGGCCCCTCATAACACCATCAGTGAGGGAATTACTACACCACGCCAGGCCCCTCATAACACCATCTGTGAAGGAATTACTACACCACATCAGGCCCCTCATAACACCATCAGTGAGAGAATTACTACACCACGCCAGGCCCCTCATAACACCATCTGTGAGGGAATTACTGCACCACATCAGGCCCCCCATAACACCATCTGTGAGGGAATTACTATACCACGCCAGGCCCCTCATAACACTATCTGTGAGGGAATTACTACACCACACCAGGCCCCTCATAACACTATCTGTGAGGGAATTACTACACCACGCCAGGCCCCTCATAACACCAATTGTGAGGGAGTTACTACACTAATTGTTTCCTGTTCAACACTTCAGCGCACATGATCTACGTGACCTCCACTGTAAACATTAATCTGTATGTTCACTGTATGTTCCTTTACCTTTCTCTAATGAAGGCTTTTGTTAAACCACCAATGTATGTAATAAGTCATTTATGTCCAATGTATATTTTCAGCCTTCGGGCTGCAGAACTTTTTCAATAAACCGTATATCATTATTATTATATCCTAACAACTGTATCCTAACTAATGTACACATAGAGGTGGGGTTTACCAAATGAACATGTACTGAACTGTGCTGTACTGTAGTGTACTGTGCTGCACTGTACTGTACTGTACTGTACTGTACTGTACTCTCACAGTGGTTTAGTGAAAAGTGTATATCACAGGCCTGGTGGCACCATACTCGGCAATATTTACTTCCTCAACTGTACACTATAGTTAAGCTGAGTCTACACAGTCAGTTTACTTATTTTTGTTGGAGACAATGTTTCCAGCACTAATGTTGCAAATATTGTTTGTGTAAGTTTCACAACATTGTTCATTGTTGATAACACAGTTGCCAACACATGTTCACTACAATGTTACGATCGTGTGGATCCATCTTTTCATACTCATGGACAGATGGATGAGTTGAGGTG
Source organism: Homarus gammarus (assembly GCA_958450375.1). Classification (NCBI taxonomy): domain Eukaryota; kingdom Metazoa; phylum Arthropoda; class Malacostraca; order Decapoda; family Nephropidae; genus Homarus; species Homarus gammarus. The sequence goes on from CAUDMG010003059.1 coordinate 828,725, forward strand.
CCTCGACTAAGAACGAGCGACACTTAACACTGGAGGCGAGTGTTGTATGCACTCGCCCACCGTAAGCCAGAGATTTAGTGAAAAGTGAAAGTGGGTTTCCTAAGCATGGCTGCCCTTAGGGACTGTGTGGATGCATTTTACTATACTAAGCCTTCGGTACACAAGGAGGCAGCATGGCCGGTGCTGCACTCGACTGCATTTACTTCCTCAAGTAGTACTGTAACTTAGGTACAGTACCCATTTACGGCTGGTAAACTGGTAGTGCCCGGGAATCGAACCACCGACCCCTGAAACAGGAGGCGAGCGCTGTATCCACTCGACCACAAAACTCCAGAGATTCAGTAAGGAGATTTAAAAACCGTGTAGGTTGTGGTCTACCAAATTTTGATCTTCCTTTCCCTACCCTAACCTAACCTATCCTATCCTAACCTAACCTAACCTAACCTAGCCAAAGTTTACCTGACTTAACCTAACCTACCCATACCTTACCTGACCGAGATGTTTATAAACAAGAAAAATGGGGACTTGAGGAGAAGCATTTCAGTGCAGTGGTTGTGATATTGTATACACACATACTGACTGTACAGACCTACCTTAAGTATCACCAAGACTGAAATATACTTTACTGCGGCGTGTAATAAGAGATATCTTCATTGTGAGTTATTATTCCCGCAGGACACCACCAAGACCCACACCGGGATAAGCGTAACCATAGCAGCCATCCGGGTTTGTTTACGTAGTGAGCGACAACGTCACAGCCGTTCAGTTTGCACCTTCGCGCCCTATGAGTTCCTGTTGAACACGTAGCGCCCTATTGAACGCAGCCCTCACTTACCCTATACAGTACTAACCTAACCTAATCTAACCTAACTTAAACTAACTTAACCTAACCTAACCTAACCAAATCTTACCTTTCTATTCCTATATATAACCACACACACACAGGCACAAGTAGGTCAGTATAGTCAGGTTGTACACGCGATACACTAGTAAGGCCCATCGTCACGAGTCACCTAACGATCGCACAAAGAATATTCCGTGTAAGTAAAATTGCAACAATACTATTAACTTGTACTTCAGATTAAACTTTAAATATACAGATTAATTACCAATATGTTTACGGTGAGACTACCTTAAGTACCTACGTTCACATAACTACAAACTCTAATTAAGAGTCAAGAGTCACAATGTAGTGCTCAGGGGCGGATCCAAGAATATCAAAAGGGGGTCCAAGAAGTTGTCACGAGCCCATCCAGCGATTTTGAAGCCATGTGCATTTAATATTAGGAAACATTCTGAGGTCAATAGTAAATACTTATATCTGATGAAAAGGAGGTCTGGACCCCATGACCCTCCCTGGATTAGTCCCTGGTGTTGCTTTCTAACTAGTGTTAAGTGAGCGTATCTAGTTAAGAGTCTCAGTATAACGTGGATAAAATTTTAGGATGTGATATTAATGCTTTATCTCAGGTCAACCAGTTAGGAGCATTCTTACACCTTCAGCAGCGAGAAATATTAAACGTGGTGGTACCTGGCCTCGGGTTATGACGTCATCATTACACTCCTGAGTCAAACTTACTTCCGGGACGCGACCTCCAGCCTGCCTCGGTACACACACGTATACGACCTCCAGCCTGCCTCAGTACACACACGTATACGACCTCCAGCCTGCCTCAGTACACACACTGTATACGACCTCCAGCCTGCCTCAGTACACACACTGTATACAACCTCCAGCCTGCCTCAGTACACAGCATGTAAACGACCTCCAGCCTGTCTCGGTACACACACCGTATACGACCCCAGCCTGCCTTCACACACACACACACACACACACACTCTTTTCTCCCTCGTGTTGAAGGATGGCATCAGTGCCTTGAGGTGTCTCCTGTATGTGACCCGTGCCCCACTGTCATACATCAAGGTTGAGAGAACAGCGGCGGATCCAGGATTATCATGTGTATTAGGTAGAAATAACGTCACACTGAACATTACATATACAAAAAATATAAAGTATAACCGAGGATATATTATGTCGATACACTGTATCTTGCCAGAGCCATTAGGCATATTATTATTATTATTATTATTATTATTATTATTATTATTATTATATATATATATATATATATTTTTTTTTTCCTTACGGGGATTAGCCCACCCGGGCACAGGTTATTGACCCACACCAGGGCCTGGGGGGCGAAAATATAATACTAATACTAATAATGATAATAATAATGATGATGATAATAATAATAATAATAATAATAATAATAATAATTAACAAAATTTTAATAAAAAAATAATTAATAAAAAAAATAATAATAATAATAACCATAAATAAATAACAAAATTGAAAATAAATAGAGAGAGAAACGATATACAATATGTATGTTGTGTTGTTATTAATAAGAGAAAGAATTGAGACCCTGCAATTGTGTATAAATGAGGCAGAAAGTCAGATCAGGGTAAGAACAACATAAGAAAATTAGTAAATAAGGAGTCTGCAATAGGCCGGTTGGCCTGTGCATGGCAGCTCCTGTCGAGAGTTACAACCACTCTCTATCGTCCATAAATCTATCTAGCCTCCTTTTAAACCTTTCCAGCGTCCCAGCACTTACTACAAAGTTGCTAAGCTTGTTCCACTAGTCCACCACCCTATCTGTAAACCAGTTTCTTCCTATCTCCCTCCTAAACCTAAGCTTATTCAACTTAAATCCGTTGCTACGAGTCCTATCCTGCTCGGATATTATAAGAACTTTATCTATATCTCCTTTATTGATTCCTTTAACCCACTTAAATACTTCTATCATATCTTCCCGCACTCTTCGTCTTTCTAAGGAATGCAACCTGTGGCTTGGTCACAATTCTTGTGATGCCAAATGGCAGCAGGGTCTACCATAAGACAATACATAAAAAAAGGTCCAGGTGTATGAATAGATGGTCCAGGTGCCTCTTTTCTGAAAAAGAGGGTTCGGACCCCTTGACCCCCCTCCCTGGATCCGCCCATGGGAGAACCACTGGTTGCGATACTTGCAGCTTTGAGGATAATTTCAGCTCCCTGCAGCTGAAGACACGGGTGCGGAGTCTGCCAAAGAACTGAGACACACATCTGATCCGATGTTGGATCTCTTCATTGACGTCTGCGGTAGTGGACAGGTGGGAGCCCAGGTACCGGAAGTGGTTCAAGTTGGAGAAGGTGGTCCTGGATGGACGGTGGAACCCTGACTGAACCATAGGCAGTCTGGAACAATAAATGTGCCTTGCATATCTTCACCTCAAAGCCGAACTGTGCATACGCATCTGCATTGGTGCTCAGGATCTCCAGTAGGTCACGTTGTGAGCGACGAGGGTGAGGTCGTCTGCATACTGAAACTCAGTGATGGAAGCATCCGACACCTTTGTTCCTGCTTGGAGTTGTCTTACGTTGAAAAGTCCCATCATCAGGTACTGGATATCCACCCTGTCGGCTAAATTGGCACTGGCACGAGTAAGGAAGGTAGCCAAGAAAACAGAAGAGTTGACACCAGTATACAGTATACACACTTTGTTTACCCCCGTTTGGGTGGAGGAGAACTCCAAAAGGGTACCAAGTGTAGGACACTGTCACTCCTGCCATTATGGGGTTGCATCAAAATGGTGATGAATTTTAATGGGCAGCCAAAATGATAAAGAGACGGTCCATCAGAAGGTTTCCCTGTTGATCGAGTCAAAAGCCTTAATAAGACCATTAAAAGCCATGTTCTCTGTGCTCCTGTATCTGGCGGAGAGCAAAGACCATGTCAGGGGTGCTGCGAGATTCCCCCCCCCCCCCCTTCCCCAAACAACACACACAAACACACACCTTCGGCCTAGAAAACAGTACGTTAAAGTTCGAAATAAGGCAAACAGAGTTTTAGGTTTTATATCTAGAAGTGTAAGTAATAAGAGTGCGGAGGTCATGTTGCAATTATATCTTGCGCTAGTCAGGCCGCACCTCGATTACGCTGTTCAGTTCTGGTACCCTTATTATAGAATGGATACCAATTCACTGGAGTCGGTGGAGCGAAGAATGACGAAAATGATTCCGGGACTTAGAAACCTTCCATATCAAGATAGAATAAAGAAACTTACATTCCCTAGAAAGACGAAGAGTGCGGGAAGATATGATAGAAGTATTTAAGTGGGTGAAAGGAATCAATAAAGGAGATATAGATAAAGTTCTTATAAAATCCGAGCAGGATAGGACTCGTAGCAATGGATTTAAGTTGGATAAGTTTAGGTTTAGGAGGGAGATAGGAAGGAACTGGTTCACAAATAGGGTGGTGGACGAGTGGAACAAGCTTAGCAACTCTGTAGTAAGTGCTGGAACGCTGGAAAGTTTTAAAAGGAGGCTAGATAGATTCATGGACGATAGAGAGTGGTAGTAACTCTCGACAGGAGCTGCCATGCACAGGCCAACCGGCCTACTGCAGACTCCTAATTTTCTGATGTTCTTATGTTCACACACACACACACACACACACACACACACACACACAACTCTATCCAACAACGTCAGCTAGAGTAGGTACAGAAGAGGGCCTGCAGAATCATGCTCGGCGCAGACTACTCCGGCTACATCAACGCCCTCTCCACCCTGGAAATGCCATCCCTCAGTGACCTCCACCACCAAGTACTAGCAAGGTTTGGCAGTGGACTACTGCACCATCCTCGTCATCGCGACCTCCTGCCACCGGCACTCCTCCGCCCACCTCGCGCAGTCCTCCACTACAACAAAATTCAGCCCGTAAGAGCCCGCACTGATAGATATAAGAATAGCACCATCCCATCTATTGTTAAAATAATAAACAACTCCTGATTTATGTACTGTACAGCCCTGTAAATGTATTCAGCGCATATCATTATGTCTAAATCAAATGTAAGTTTGTATATTTTCAGCCACCGGCTGCAACTCTACTAATAAACCGTTTATTATTATTATTATTATTATTATTATTATTAGTATTATTATTATTAGTATTATTACACACACACACACACACACACACACACACACACACACAGAGTTTGGCTAGTTAAACACCTTTTACAGGTATGTCACCCATAAATAGTGGGTGTGATGTTGGGGCACTGTGGGCTGGGTGTGGTGTTGGGTCACTGTGGGCTGGGTGTGGTGTTGGGTCACTGTGGGCTGGGTGTGGTGTTGGGTCACTGTGGGCTGGGTGTGGTGTTGGATCACTGTGGGCTGGGTGTGGTGTTGGATCACTGTGGGCTGGGTGTGGTGTTGTATCACTGTGGGCTGGAAGTGGTGTTGGGTCACTGTGGGCTGGGTGTGGTGGTGGGGCACTGTGGGCTGTGGTGGTGAGGAACTGTGGGCTGGGTGTGGTGTTGGATCACTGTGGGCTGTGTGTGGTGTTGGATCACTGTGGGCTGAGTGTGGTGTTGGATCACTGTGGGCTGGGTGTGGTGTTGGATCACTGTGGGCTGGGTGTGGTGTTGGATCACTGTGGGCTGGGTGTGGTGTTGCATCACTGTGGGCTGGGTGTGGTGTTGGGTCACTGTGGGCTGGGTGTGGTGTTGGATCACTGTGGGCTGGGTGTGGTGTTGCATCACTGTGGGCTGGGTGTGGGCTGGGTGTGGTGTTGGATCACTGCGGGCTGGGTGTGGTGTTGGATCACTGTGGGCTGGGTGTGGTGTTGCATCACTGTGGGCTGGGTGTGGTGTTGGATCACTGTGGGCTGGGTGTGGTGTTGGATCACTGTGGGCTGGGTGTGGTGTTGTATCACTGTAGGCTGGGTGTGGTGTTGGGTCACTGTGGGCTGGGTGTGGTGGTGGGGCACTGTGGGCTGTGGTGGTGAGGAACTGTGGGCTGGGTGTGGTGTTGGATCACTGTGGGCTGGGTGTGGTGTTGGATCACTGTGGGCTGGGTGTGGTGTTGGATCACTGTGGGCTCGGTGTGGTGTTGGATCACTGTGGGCTGGGTGTGGTGTTGGATCACTGTGGGCTGGGTGTGGTGTTGGATCACTGTGGGCTGGGTGTGGTGTTGGATCACTGTGGGCTGGGTGTGGTGTTGGATCACTGCGGGCTGGGTGTGGTGTTGGATCACTGTGGGCTGGGTGTGGTGTTGCATCACTGTGGGCTGGGTGTGGTGTTGGATCACTTTGGGCTGGGTGTGGTGTTGGATCACTGTGGGCTGGGTGTGGTGTTGGATCACTGTGGGCTGGGTGTGGTGTTGTATCACTGTGGGCTGGGTGTGGTGTTGGGTCACTGTGGGCTGGGTGTGGTGTTGGGTCACTGTGGGCTGGGTGTGGTGTTGGGTCACTGTGGGCTGGGTGTGATGTTGGGGCACTATGGGCTGGGTGTGGTGTTGGGTCACTGTGGGCTGGGTGTGATGTTGGGGCACTGTGGGCTGGGTTTGGTGTTGGGTCACTATGGGCTGGGTGTGATGTTGGGTCACTGTGGGCTGGGTGTGATGTTGGGGAACTGTGGGCTGTGTGTGGTGTTGGATCACTGTGGTGCTGGGTGTGGTGTTGGATCACTGTGGTGCTGGGTGTGGTGTTGGATCACTGTGGGCTGGGTGTGGTGTTGGATCACTGTGGGCTGGGTGTGGTGTTGGATCACTGTGGTGCTGGGTGTGGTGTTGGATCACTGTGGGCTGGGTGTGGTGTTGGATCACTGTGGGCTGGGTGTGGTGTTGGATCACTGTGGTGCTGGGTGTGGTGTTGGGGCACTGTGGGCTGGGTGTGGTGTTGGATCACTGTGGTGCTGGGTGTGGTGTTGGATCACTGTGGTGCTGGGTGTGGTGTTGGATCACTGTGGGCTGGGTGTGGTGTTGGATCACTGTGGGCTGGGTGTGGTGTTGGATCACTGTGGTGCTGGGTGTGGTGTTGGGGCACTGTGGGCTGGGTGTGGTGTTAGGTCACTGTGGGCTGGGTGTGGTGTTGGGTCACTGTGGGCTGGGTGTGATGTTGGGGCACTGTGGGCTGGGTGTGGTGTTGGGTCACTGTGGGCTGGGTGTGGTGATGGGGCACTGTGGGCTGGGTGTGGTGTTGGGTCACTGTGGGCTGGGTGTGGTGTTGGGTCACTGTGGGCTGGGTGTGATGTTGGGGCACTGTGGGCTGGGTGTGGTGTTGGGTCACTGTGGGCTGGGTGGGATGTTGGGGCACTGTGGGCTGGGTGTGGTGTTGGGTCACTGTGGGCTGGGTGTGATGCTGGGGCACTGTGGGCTGGGTGTGGTGCTGGGTCACTGTGGGCTGGGTGTGATGTTGGGTCACTGTGGGCTGGGTGTGATGTTGGGGAACTGTGGGCTGGGTGTGGTGTTGGATCACTGTGGGCTGGGTGTGGTGTTGGATCACTGTGGGCTGGGTGTGGTGTTGGGGCACTGTGGGCTGGGTATGGTGTTGGGGCACTGTGGGCTGGGTGTGGTGTTGGGTCACTGTGGGCTGGGTGTGATGTTGGGGCACTGTGGGCTGGGTGTGGTGTTGGGTCACTGTGGGCTGGGTGTGGTGATGGGGAACTGTGGGCTGGGTGTGGTTTTGGGTCACTGTGGGCTGGGTGTGGTGGTGGGGCACTGTGGGCTGTGGTGGTGAGGAACTGTGGGCTGGGTGTGGTGTTGGATCACTGTGGGCTGGGTGTGGTGTTGGATCACTGTGGGCTGGGTGTGGTGTTGGATCACTGTGGGCTCGGTGTGGTGTTGGATCACTGTGGGCTGGGTGTGGTGTTGGATCACTGTGGGCTGGGTGTGGTGTTGGATCACTGTGGGCTGGGTGTGGTGTTGGATCACTGTGGGCTGGGTGTGGTGTTGGATCACTGCGGGCTGGGTGTGGTGTTGGATCACTGTGGGCTGGGTGTGGTGTTGCATCACTGTGGGCTGGGTGTGGTGTTGGATCACTGTGGGCTGGGTGTGGTGTTGGATCACTGTGGGCTGGGTGTGGTGTTGTATCACTGTGGGCTGGGTGTGGTGTTGGGTCACTGTGGGCTGGGTGTGGTGGTGGGGCACTGTGGGCTGTGGTGGTGAGGAACTGTGGGCTGGGTGTGGTGTTGGATCACTGTGGGCTGGGTGTGGTGTTGGATCACTGTGGGCTGGGTGTGATGCTGGGGCACTGTGGGCTGGGTGTGGTGCTGGGTCACTGTGGGCTGGGTGTGATGTTGGGTCACTGTGGGCTGGGTGTGATGTTGGATCACTGTGGGCTGGGTGTGGTGTTGGATCACTGTGGGCTGGGTGTGGTGTTGGATCACTGTGGGCTGGGTGTGGTGTTGGGGCACTGTGGGCTGGGTGTGGTGTTTGGGCACTGTGGGCTGGGTGTGGTGTTGGGTCACTGTGGGCTGGGTGTGATGTTGGGGCACTGTGGGCTGGGTGTGGTGTTGGGTCACTGTGGGCTGGGTGTGGTGATGGGGAACTGTGGGCTGGGTGTGGTCTTGGGTCACTGTGGGCTGGGTGTGGTGGTGGGGCACTGTGGGCTGTGGTGGTGAGGAACTGTGGGCTGGGTGTGGTGTTGGATCACTGTGGGCTGGGTGTGGTGTTGGATTACTGTGGGCTGGGTGTGGTTTTGGATCACTGTGGGCTGGGTGTGGTGTTGGATGACTGTGGGCTGGGTGTGGTGTTGGGTCACTGTGGGCTGGGTGTGGTGTTGGGTCACTGTGGGCTGGGTGTGATGTTGGGGCACTGTGGGCTGGGTGTGGTGTTGGGTCACTGTGGGCTGGGTGTGGTGATGGGGAACTGTGGGCTGGGTGTGGTTTTGGGTCACTGTGGGGTGGGTGTGGTGGTGGGGCACTGTGGGCTGTGGTGGTGAGGAACTGTGGGCTGGGTGTGGTGTTGGATCACTGCGGGCTGGGTGTGGTGTTGGATCACTGTGGGCCGGGTGTGGTGTTGGATCACTGTGGGCTGGGTGTGGTGTTGGATCACTGTGGTGCTGGGTGTGGTGTTGGGGCACTGTGGGCTGGGTGTGGTGTTGGATCACTGTGGTGCTGGGTGTGGTGTTGGATCACTGTGGTGCTGGGTGTGGTGTTGGATCACTGTGGGCTGGGTGTGGTGTTGGATCACTGTGGGCTGGGTGTGGTGTTGGATCACTGTGGTGCTGGGTGTGGTGTTGGGGCACTGTGGGCTGGGTGTGGTGTTAGGTCACTGTGGGCTGGGTGTGGTGTTGGGTCACTGTGGGCTGGGTGTGATGTTGGGGCACTGTGGGCTGGGTGTGGTGTTGGGTCACTGTGGGCTGGGTGTGGTGATGGGGCACTGTGGGCTGGGTGTGGTGTTGGGTCACTGTGGGCTGGGTGTGGTGTTGGGTCACTGTGGGCTGGGTGTGATGTTGGGGCACTGTGGGCTGGGTGTGGTGTTGGGTCACTGTGGGCTGGGTGGGATGTTGGGGCACTGTGGGCTGGGTGTGGTGTTGGGTCACTGTGGGCTGGGTGTGATGCTGGGGCACTGTGGGCTGGGTGTGGTGCTGGGTCACTGTGGGCTGGGTGTGATGTTGGGTCACTGTGGGCTGGGTGTGATGTTGGGGAACTGTGGGCTGGGTGTGGTGTTGGATCACTGTGGGCTGGGTGTGGTGTTGGATCACTGTGGGCTGGGTGTGGTGTTGGGGCACTGTGGGCTGGGTATGGTGTTGGGGCACTGTGGGCTGGGTGTGGTGTTGGGTCACTGTGGGCTGGGTGTGGTGATGGGGAACTGTGGGCTGGGTGTGGTTTTGGGTCACTGTGGGCTGGGTGTGGTGGTGGGGCACTGTGGGCTGTGGTGGTGAGGAACTGTGGGCTGGGTGTGGTGTTGGATCACTGTGGGCTGGGTGTGGTGTTGGATCACTGTGGGCTGGGTGTGGTGTTGGATCACTGTGGGCTCGGTGTGGTGTTGGATCACTGTGGGCTGGGTGTGGTGTTGGATCACTGTGGGCTGGGTGTGGTGTTGGATCACTGTGGGCTGGGTGTGGTGTTGGATCACTGTGGGCTGGGTGTGGTGTTGGATCACTGCGGGCTGGGTGTGGTGTTGGATCACTGTGGGCTGGGTGTGGTGTTGCATCACTGTGGGCTGGGTGTGGTGTTGGATCACTGTGGGCCGGGTGTGGTGTTGGATCACTGTGGGCTGGGTTTGGTGGTGCTGGGGCACTTCCTGCTTGAGATCTACAGTCTTTTACAAGGAGGACGACGCTTCCCTGATTATATTTGCAAACGACACTTGTCTGACCTCTCTCTGAACTTTTTTATTTTCCTGAATAGAGTGTTCCGGAAGTTTGCAGGTTTCTGTGTGTGAGGGGGAGGGGGGGATAAAAGTCAATGGGGCTTCAGATCATCTTGTAGTATAACGCGAGGGGCTTCTTGTGGTGAATGTACACACTAGTTCCTGCTTGTAGTGAGACCAGTGTGCCATACCTGACTGACAGACTGAAATAATGAATTTCCCCAAGAAAGTCACGGTGTCATCAATGAAAGTCAACCCACGCGAGGAAGCAAGAAACAAATATCTATTAGCTGATCACTACCCAACATTTACTACAAACAACACAGACCACCTACGCGACAGTGTCAACAATTATGGCCTGATGGTTACTAGAATAGCACAGTTGGTTGATGTACTGTAGGTAGAGAACGCGAACAACTGAATTCTTGACTGGTGCAACGTATTAAGATCTTTATATACCTTACCTTGGTCTGGTCACCATGACAAAAAGCTTAGGTTATAGTGCAGCACACATAGTGACTGTGTTATATTGTAACACACAAGGGGCTGTGTTATAATGTAACACATATAGTGACTGTGTTATAATGTAACACACATAGTGACTGTGTTATATTGTAACACACATAGTGACTGTGTTATAATGTAACACATATAGTGACTGTGTTATAATGTAACACACATAGTGACTGTGTTATAATGTAACACACAGAGTGACTGTGTAATAATGTAACACACATAGTGACTGTGTTATAATCTAACACATATAGTGACTGTGTTATAATGTAACAAAGATAGTGACCGTGTTATAATGTAACACACAAGTGACTATGTTATAATGAAACACAAAGTGACTGTGTTATAGTGTAACACACATAGTGAGTGTGTTATAGTGTAACACACAAAATGACTGTGATATAATGTAACACACACATAATGACTCTGTTATAATGTAACACACATAGTGACCGTGTTATAATGTAGCACACAAGTGACTATGTTATAATGAAAAACACAGTGACTGTGTTATAGTGTAAAACACATAGTGACTGTGTTATAGTGTAACACACATAATGACTGTGATATAATGTAACACACACATAGTGACACTGTTATAGAGTAATACACATAATGACTGTGATATAATGTAACACACACACAGTGACTCTGTTATAATGTAACACACATAGTGACTGTGTTATAATGTAACACACATAGTGACTGTGTTATAATGAAACACACATAGTGACTGTGTTATAATGTAACACACAAGTGACTGTGTTATAATGTAACACAGAGAGTGACTGTGAAATAATGTAACACACAAGTGACTATATTATAATGTAACACACATGGTGACTGTGTTATAATGTAAAACACAAGTGACTATATCATAATGTAACACACATAGTGACTGTGGTATAATGTAACACACAAGTGACTATATTATAATGTATCACACATAGTGACTGTGTTATAATGTAACACACACAAGTGACTATATTATAATGTATCACATATAGTGACTTGTGTTATAATGTAACACACATAGTGATTATGTTATAATGTAACACACAAGTGACTGTTATAATGTAACACACATAGTAACTGTGTTATAATGTAACACACAAGTGACTATAATATAATGTAACACACAGTGACTGTGTTATAATGAAACACACAGAGTGACTGTGTTATAATGTAACACACATAGTGACTATGTTATAATGAAACATGCATAGTAACTGTGTTATAATGTAACACACAGTGACTGTGTTATAATGAAACACACATAGTGACTGTGTTATAGTAACACACATAGTGACTATGTTATAATGTAACAGACATAGTGACTGCATTATAATGAAACACACATAGTGACTGTGTTATAACGTAACACACAAGTGACTGTGTTATAATGTAACACACAGTGACTGTGTTATAATGTAACACACAAGTCACTATGTTATAATGTAACACACAGTGACTGTGTTATAATGTAACACACATAGTGACTGTGTTATAATGTAACACACATAGTGACGATGTTATAATGTAACACAGATATTGACTGTGGTATAATGTAACACACATAGTAACTGTGTTATAATGTAACACACATAGTGACTGTGTTATAATGAAACACACATAGTGACTATGTTATAATGTAACACACAAGTGACTGTATTATAATGTGACACACACACAGTGAGTGTGGTATAATGTAACACACACAAGTGACTATATTATAATGTAACACACATAGTGACTGTGTTATAATATAACACACATGTGACTATATTATAATGTAACACACATAGTGACTGTGTTATAATGTAACACACAAGTGACTATATTATAATGTAACACACATAGTGACTGTGGTATAATGTAACACACACAAGTGACTATATTATAATATATCACATATAGTGACTGTGTTATAATGTAACACAAATAGTGACTGTGTTATAATGAAACTCACTTAGTGACTATGTTATAATGAAACACACATAGTGACTATGTTATAATGTACCACACATAGTGACTATGTTATAGTGTAACACACATAGTGATTGTGTTATAATGTAACACACAAGTGACAGTGTTATAGTGTAATACACATAGTGACTGTGTTATAATGTAACACACAAGTGACTATATTATAATGTAACACACATAGTGACTGTGTTATAATGTAACACACAAGTGATTATATTATAATGTAACACACAGTGACTGTATTATAATGTAACACATAGCGACTGTGTTATAATGTAACGCACAAATAACTATATTATAATGTAATACACATAGTGACAATGTTATAATGTAACACACAAGTGACTATATTATAGTTTAACACACAGTGACTGTGTTATAATGAAACACACAGAGTGATAATATTATAATGTAACACACATAGTGACTGTGTTATAATGTAACACACATAGTGACTATTTTTTAATGTAACACACATAGTGACTATGTTATAGTGTAACACACACAGTGACTGTGTTATAATGTAACACACAAGTGACTGTGTTATAATGTAACACACATAGTGACGGTGTTATAATGTAACACACAAGTGACTATATTATAATGTAACACACATAATGACTGTGTTATAATGTAGCACACAAGTGACTATATTATAATGTAAAACACATAGTGACTGTGTTATAATGTAACACACATGTGACAATGTTATAATGAAACACACAGTGACTGTGTTACAGTGTAACACACATAGTGACTGTGTTATAGTGCAACACACAAAATAACTGTGATATAATGTAACATACACATAATGACTCTGTTATAATGCAACACACATAGTGACTGTGTTATAATGTAACACACTAGTGACTATATTATAATGTAACACACAGTGACTGTTATAATGTAACACACAAAGTGACTGTGTTATAGTGTAACACACATAATGACTGTGATATAATATAACACACACATAGTGACTCTGTTATAGAGTAACACACATAATGACTGTGATATAATGTAACACACACACAGTGACTCTGTTATAATGAAACAAACATAGTGACTGTGTTATAATGAAACACACATAGTGACAATGTTATAATTTAACACACATAGTGACTATGTTATAATGTAACACACATAGTGACTGTGTTATAATGTAACACACATAGTGACTATGTTATAGTGTAACACACATAGTGATTGTGTTATAATGTAACACACAAGTGACTGTGTTATAATGTAACACACATAGTGAATGTGGAATAATGTAACACACACAAGTGACTATATTATAATGTATCACATATAGTGACTGTGTTATAATGTAACACACAAGTGACTATATTATAATGTAACACACATAGTGACTGTGTTATAATGTAACACACACGTGATTATATTATAATGTAACACAGTGACTGTATTATAATGTAACACATAGTGATTGTGTTATAATGTAATGCACAAATGACTATATTATAATGTAATGCACATAGTGACTATGTTATAATGTAACACACATAGTGACTGTGTGATAATGTAACACACAGTGACTGCATTATAATGAAACATACATAGTGACTGTGTAATAATGTAACACACAAGTGACTATATTATAATGGAACAGAGTGACTGTGTTATAATGAAACACACAGAGTGACTATATAATAATGTAACACACATGGTGACTGTGTTATAATGTAACACACATAGTGACTATTTTATAATGTAACACACATAGTGACTATGTTATAGTGTAACACACATTGTGACTGTGTTATAATGCAACACACAAGTGACTGTGTTATAATGTAACACACATAGTGCCGGTGTTATAATGTAACTCACAAGTGACTATATTATAATGTAACACATATAGTGACTGTGTTATAATGTAATACACATAGTGACTATGTTATAATGTAACACACAAGTCACTGTTATAATGTAACACACATAGTGACTGTGTTATAATGTAACACACAAGTGACTATATTATAATGTAACACACAGTGACTGTTATAATGAAACACACAAGGTGACTGTGTTACAATGCAACACACATAGTGACTATGTTATAATGAAACACACAGAGTGACTGTGTTATGGTGTAACGCACATAGTCACTATGTTATAATATAACACACATAGTGACTATGTTATAATGTAACATGCATAGTGACTGTGTTATAATGTAACACACAGTGACTGTGTTATAATGAACCACACATAGTGACTGTGTTATAGTGTAACACACATAGTGACTATGTTATAGTGTAACAGGCATAGTGACTGCATTATAATGAAACACACATAGTGACTGTGTTATAATGTAACACAAAAGTGACTATGTTATAATGTAACACACAGTAACTGTGTTATAATGTAACACACATAGTGACTGTGTTATAATGTAACACACATAGTGACGATGTTTTAATGTAACACACATATTGACTGTGTTATAATGTAACACACAAGTGACTATGTTATAATGTAACACCCATAGTGAGTGTGGTATAATGTAACACACATAGTGACTATGTTATAATGAAACACACAGTGACTGTGTTATAGTGTAACACACATAGTGACTATGTTATAATGTAACAAACATAGTGACTGTGTTATAATGTAAAACAAAAGTGACTATGTTATAATGTAAAACACAGTGACTGTGTTATAATGTAACACACATAGTGACTGTGTTATAATGTAACACACATAGTGACTATAATATAATGAAACACACAATGACTGCGTTATAGTGTAACACACATAGTGACTATGTTATAATGTAATGAACATAGTGACTGTGTTATAATGTAACACACAAGTGACTATGTTATAATGCAACTCACATAGTGACTTAGTTATAATGAAACACACAAAGTGACCGTGTTATAGTAACACACATAGTGACTATGTTATAATGTAACACATGTAGTGACTATGTTGTAATGTAACACACAAGTGACTATGTTATAATGTAACACACAGGGACTGTATTATAATGAAACACACATAGTGACAATGTTATAATTTAACACACATAGTGAATATGTTATAATGTAACACACATAGTGACTGTGTTATAATGTAACACACATAGTGACTATGTTATAATGAAACACACATAGTGACTGTGTTATGGAGTAACACACATAGTCACTATGTTATAATGTAACACACATAGTGACTGAGTTATAATGTAACACGCAAATAACTATGTTATAATGTAATACACATAGTAACTATGTTATAATGTAATACACATAGCGACTGTGTTATAATGTAAGACACAGTTACTGCGTTATAATGAAACACACATAGTGACTGTGTTATAATGTAACACACAAGTGAATATATCATAATGTAACACACAGTGACTGTGTTATAATGAAACACACAGAGTGACTGTATTATAATGTAACACACATAGTGACTGTGTTATAATGTAACACACATAGTGACTGTGTTATAATGTAACACACATAGTGACTATTTTATAATGTAACACACAGAGTGACTGTGTAACAATGTAACACACATAGTGACTGTGTTATAATGTAACACACATAGTGACTATTTTATAATGTAACACACAGAGTGACTGTGTAACAATGTAACACACATAGTGACTGTGTTATAATGTAACACACATAGTGACTATTTTATAATGTAACAAACAAAGTGATTATGTTATAGTGGAACACACATAGTGACTGTGTTATAATGTAACACACAAGTGACTGTGTTATAATGCAACAAACATAGTGACGGTGTTATAATGTAATACACAAGTGACTATTTTATAATGTAACACACAGTGACTATGTTATAGTGTAACACACAAAGTGACTGTGTTATAATGTAACACATAAGTGACTATATAATAATGTAACCCACAGTAACTGTGTTACAATGAAACACACAGAGTGACTGTGTTATAATGTAACACACAAGTGACTATATTGTAATGTAACGCACAGAGACTGTGGTATAATGTAACACACAAGTGACTATGTTATATTGTAACACACAGTGACTGTGTTATACTGTAACACACATAGTGACTGTGTTATAATGTAACACACAAGTGACTATGTTATAATGTAACATGCATAGTGACTGTGTTTTAATGTAACACAGTGACTTTGTTATAATGAACCACACATAGTGACTGTGTTTTAGTGTAACACACATAGTGACTATGTCATAATATAACAGACATAGTGACTGCATTATAATGAAACACACATAGTGACTGTGTTATAATGTAACACACAAGTGACTATGTTATAATGTAACACACCGTGACTGTGTTAAATTGTAACACACATAGTGACTGTGTTATAGTGCAACACACGAGTGACTATATTATAATGTAACACACAGTGACTGTGTTATAATGTAACATACAAGTGACTATACTATAATGTAACAAACATATTGACTGTGTTATAATGCAACACATAAGTGAATATGTTATAATGTAACACACAGTGACTGTGTTACAATGTAACACACATAGTGACAGTGTAATAATGTAACACACATAGTGACTGTGTTATAATGAAACACACAGTGACTCTGTTATAGTGTAACACACATAGTGACTGTGTTATAATGTAACACACATAGTGACTATGTTATAATGAAACAGACAGTGACTGTGTTATAATGTAACACACATAGTGACTGTGTTATAATGTAACACACATAGTGACTATGTTATAATGAAACACACAGTGACTGTGTTATAGTGTAACACACAGAGTGACTGTGTTATAATGGAACACACATAGTGACTATGTTATAATGTACCAAACATAGTGACTGTGTTATAATGTAACACACAAGTGACTATGTTATAATGTAACACACAGTGACGCTTATAATTTAACACACAGAGAGACTGTTATAATGTAACACACATAGTGACTATGATATAATGAAACACACAATGACTGTGTTATAGTGTAACACACATAGTGACTATGGTATAATATAACGAACATAGTGACTGTGTTATAATGTAACACACAAGTGACTGTGTTATAATGTAACACACAAGTGACTATGTTATAATGAAACACAGTGACTGTATTATAATGAAACGCACATAGTGACTATGTTATAATATAACACACATAGTAACTGTGTTTTTAATGTAACACACATAGTGACTGTGTTATAGTGTAACACACATAGTGACTACGTTATAATGTAACACACATAGTGACTGTTATAATGTAACACACATAGTGACTATGTTATAATGAAACACACATAGTGACTGTGTTAAGGTGAAGCACACATAGTCACTATGTTATAATGTGACACATAGTGACTGTGTTATAATGTAACACGCAAGTAACTATGCTATAATGTAATACACATAATGACTATGTTATAATGTAAAAAACATAGTGACTGTGTTATAATGTAACACACAGTTACTGCGTTATAATGAAACACACATAGTGACTGTGTTATAATGTAACACACAAGTGACTATATTATAATGTAACACACAGTGACTGTGTTATAATGAAACACACAGAGTGACTGTATTATAATGTAACACACATAGTGACTGTGTTATAATGTAACACACATAGTGACTATTTTATAATGTAACAAACAAAGTGACTATGTTATAGTGTAACAAACATAGTGACTGTGTTATAATGTAACACAAAAGTGACTGTGTTATAATGTAACACACATAGTGACGGTGTTGTAATGTAACACAGAGTGACTATGTTATAATGTAACACACATAGTGACTGTGTTATAATGAAACACACATAGTGACTATTTTATAATGTAACAAACATAGTGATTATGTTTTAGTGTAACACACATAGTGACTGTGTTATAATGTAACACACAAGTGACTGTGTTATAATGTAACAGACATAGTGACGGTGTTATAATGTAACACACAAGTGACTATTTTATAATGTAACACACAGTGACTGTGTTATAATGAAACACACATAGTGATTGTGTTATAATGTAACACACAAGTGACTATGTTATAATGTAATATACATAGTGACTATGTTATAATGTAACACACATAGTGACTGTGTTATAATGTAACACACAGTGACTGCATTATGATGAAACACACATAGTGACTGTGTTATAATGTAACACACAAGTGACTTTATTATAATGTAACACACAAGTGACTATATTATAATGTAACACACAGTGACTGTGTTATAATGAAACACACAGCGTGACTATATTATATTGTAACACACATAGTGACTCTGTTATAATGTAACACACATAGTGACTATGTTATAATGTAACACACATAGTGACTGTGTTATAATGGAACACACATAGTGACTGTGTTATAATGAAACACATAGAGTGACGGTGTTATAGTGAAACACACAAGTGACTATATTATAATGTAACACACATAGTGACTGTGTTATAAAGTAACACACAAGTGACTATATTTTAATGTAACACACATAGTGACTGTGTTATAATGTAACACACAGAAGTGACTATATTATAATGTAACGCATATAGTGACTGTGTTATAATGTAACACACATAGTGACTATGTTATAATGAAACACACAAGTGACTGTTATAATGTATCACACATTGTGACTGTGTTATATTATAACACACAAGTGACTATATTATAATGTAGCCCACAGTGACTGTGTTATAATGAAACACACAGAGTGACTGTGTTATAATGTAACACAAGTGCCTATATTATAATGTAACACACAGTGACTGTGTTATAATGTAACACACAAGTGACTATGTTATAATGTAACACACAAGTGACTGAGTTATAATGTAACGCATATAGTGACTGTTATAATGTAACACACAAGTGACTATATTATAATGTAACACACAGTGACTGTGTTATATTGAAACATACATAGTGACTGTGTTATAGTGTAACACACATAGTGACTATGTTATAATGTAACAGACTTAGTGACTGCGTTATAATGTAACACACAGTGACTGTGTTATAATCTAACACACAAGTGACTATGTTATAATGTAACACACAGTGACTGAGTTATAATGTAAGATACATAGTGACTGTTATAATGTAACACACAAGTGACTATTATAATGTAACAAACAGTGACTGTGTTATATTGAAACATACATAGTGACTGTGTTATAGTGTAACACACATAGTGACTATGTTATAATGTAACAGACTTAGTGACTGCGTTATAATGAAACACACGAGTGACTATATTATAATGTAACACACATAGAGACTGTGTTATACTGTAACATACAAGTGACTATATTTTAATGTAACACACATATTGACTGTGATATAATGTAACACATAAGTGAATATGTTATAATGTAACACAGTGGCTGTGTTATAATGTAACACACATAGTGACTGTGTTATAATGTAACACACAGAGTGACTGTGTTATAATGAAACACACAGTGACTGTGTTATAGTGTAACACACATAGTGACTGTGTTATAATGTTACACACATAGTGACTATGTTATAATGAAGCACACAGTGACTGTGTTATAATGTAACACACATAGTGACTGTGTTATAATGTAACACACATAGTGAATATGTTATAATGAAACACACAGTGACTGTGTTATAGTGTAACACACAGAGTGACTGTGTTGTAATGTAACACACATAGTGACTATGATATAATGTACCAAACATAGTGACTGTGTTATAATGTAACACACAAGTGACTATGTTATTATGTATCACACAGTGACTGTCTTATAATGTAACACACATAGAGACTGTGTTATAATGTAACACACATAGTGACTATGATATAATGAAACACACAATGACTGTGTTATAGTGTAACACACATAGTGACTGTGTTATAATGTAACACACAAGTGACTGTGTTAAAATGGAACACACAAGTGACTATGTTATAAAGAAACACAGTGACTGTATTATAATGAAACACACATAGTGACTATGTTATAATGTCACACACAGAGTGACTGTGTTATAATGTAACACACATAGTGACTGTGTTATAGTGTAACACACATAGTGACTATGTTAAAATGTAACACACATAGTGACTATGTTATAGTGAAACACACATAGTGACTGTGTTATGGTGGAACACACATAGTCACTATGTTATAATGTGACACATAGTGACAGTGTTATAATGTAACAGGCAAGTAACTATGTTATAATGTAATACACATAGTGACTATGTTATAATGTAAGACACATAGTGACTGTGTTATAAAGAAACACACATAGTGACTGTGTTATAATGTAACACACAAGTGACTATTTTATAATGTAACACATAGTGACTGTGTTATAATGAAACACACAGAGTGACTATATTATAATGTAACAAGCATAGTGACCATGTTATAGTGTAACACACATAGTGACTGTGTTATAATGTAACACACAAGTGACTGTGTTATAATGTAACACACATAGTGACGGTGTTGTAATGTAACACAGAGTGACTATATTATAATGTAACACACATAGTGACTGTGTTATAATGTAACACATATAGTGACTATTTTATAATGTAACAAACATAGTGATTATGTTATAGTGTAACACACATAGTGACTGTGGTATAATGTAACACACAAGTGACTGTGTTATAATGTAACACACATAGTGACGGTGTCATAATGTAACACACAAGTGGCTATTTTATAATGTAACACACATAGTGACTATATTGTAGTGTAACACACTTAGTGACTGTGATATATTGTAACACAAAAGTGACTATATTATAATGTAACACACAATGACTGTGTTATAATGAAACACACAGAGTGACTGTGTTATAATGTAACACATAGTGACTGTGTTATAATGTAACACACAAGTGACTATGTTATAATGTAATATACATAGTGACTATGTTATAATGTAACACACATAGTGACTGTGTTATAATGTAACACACAGTGACTGCAGTATGATGAAACACACATAGTGACTGTGTTACAATGTAACACACAAGTGACTATATTATAATGTAACACACAAGTGACTATATTAAAATGTAACACACAGTGACTGTGTTATAATGAAACACACAGCGTGACTATATTATAATGTAACACACATAGTGACTCTGTTATATTGTATCACACATAGTGACTAATTTATAATGTAACACACATAGTTACTATGTTATAGTGTAACACACATAGTGACTGTGTTACAATGTAACACAAAAGTGACTGTGTTATAATGTAACACATATAGTGACGGTGTTATAATGTAACACACAAGTGACTATATTATAATGTAACACACATAATGACTGTGTTATAAAGTAACACACAAGTGACTATATTTTAATGTAACACACATAGTGACTGTGTTATAATGTAACACACACAAGTGACTATATTATAATGTGACGCATATAGTGACTGTTATAATGTAACACACATAGTGACTATGCTATAATGTAACACACAAGTGACTGTTATAATGTATCACACATAGTGACTGTGTTATAATGTAACACACAAGTGACTATATTATAATGTAACCCACAGTGACTGTGTTATAATGAAACACAGAGTGACTGTGTTATAATGTAACAAACAAGTGCCTATATTATAATGTAACACACAGTGACTGTGTTATAATGTAACACACAAGTGACTATGTTATAATGTAACACACAGTGACTGAGTTATAATGCAACACACATAGTAACTGTTATAATGTAACACACAAGTGACTATATTATAATGTAACACACAGTGACTGTGTTATATTGAAACATACATAGTGACTGTGTTATAGTGTAACACACATAGTGACTATGTTATAATGTAACAGACATAGTAACTGCATTATAATGAAACACACATAGTGACTGTGTTATAATGTAACACACAAGTGAATGTGTTATTATGTAACACACTGTGACTGTGTTATAATGAAACACACAAGAGACTATGTTATAATGTAACACACAGTGACTGTGTTATAATGTAACACACATAGTGACTGTGATATAGTGTAACACACATAGTGACTATGTTATAATGTAACACGCATAGTGACTGTGTTATAATGTAACACACAGTGACTGGAAAACCTCTTATGTATCACCAGTGCCCAAGTCAACCAGCCCACAATCTTTAAATCAGCTACGACCTATTGCAATCACCCCAATACCCAGCCTAATCTGTGAAAGTTTTGTGTTCGACTGGGCTTATGCTGATATTGCAGGAGTCGTAGACCCTCAGCAATTTGGCAACATGAAAACTTCCTCCACCACTCACTGTCTTGTCAGCTTTCTCGATTACATATACCGCCATCTCGAGAAACGAAAAACGTCTGTAGCTGTCGCCTTCATTGATTTCACTAAAGCGTTCGACCTAGTCGACCACAATATAATCATCAACAAAGCTATTGACCTCGGGCTTCGAAGAAGCCTCATACCATGGCTTACAGACTTCCTCAGTGACCGACGCCAAGCTGTACGCTTCCGAGGGGCTGTCTCCACCTCTCAGTCACTCACCTGTGGCGTCCCCCAAGGCACCAAGATGGGACCACTCTGCTTCCTTATGCTCATCAATGATGCCCTAAGAGAAACCCCTGCTCGCTGGAAATATGTCGACGACTCCACCATTGGGATCAGCGTCAACAATTCTGCTCCCAACTATACCGCCCTTCAGGATTTATTGAACAGTCTCCAAAACTGGGCCACCAACAACCATGTCACCATCAACCATACCAAGACCATGGTTAGGCACATCAACCTCTCCTCCGACATTGTCCCACCTCCTTCCAGTACTCTAGGTCCGAACACACTCCAGGTTGTAGATTCCACGAAGCTCCTCGGCGTCACCATAGACAACAAACTAAATTGGAAACCACACGTCAATGAAGTTGTCAAATCCTCCAGTTTCCGTCTCCACCTCCTCCGCCGACTCAAGTCCCTCGGAGTTCCTGCACACGAGCTCCTCAGTGTTTACACAACATTCATACTTCCCAAGCTCACCTATGCCTCCCCCACCTGGTCTTCCTCCCTAAATGCCACACAACGTAAACACCTAGAAAAAGTGCAAAAGAGGGCATGCAAGATTATTCTCTCCCCCTCCTACTCCACATATCAAGAAGCGCTCAACACACTGACCCTTTCGACTCTCACTGACCATCACCACGACCTCATCTGCAAATTTGGTAAGAAGCTTCTACACCATCCCCGACACCGGCTCCTACTACCACCTGAGATCCCTTGTCCGAGAATTGCTGTGCGACACCACAACCGCATCCAGCCCATACGTGCACGAACTGATCGCTATAAGAACAGCCCAGTCCCAACCATTGTAAAAATTATCAATAACTTGTAATACGGGTAACACTGTCACTATGTTGAAATGAACTGTAGTTTGAGCTTTTCCCCATCTAAGTTATTATATGTCTTATTTGTGTCACTTATGTTACTTGTATATTATTTGTAATTCGTAACCCATTCCCCAAATATGTAACTGTATATTTTCAGCCTTCTGGCTGCCAAGCTCTTTCAATAAACCGTAAATTATTATTATTATTATTATTATTATTATTATTATTATAATGTAACACACAAGTGACTATATTATAATGTAACACACAGTGACTGTGTTATAATGAAACACACATAGTGACTGTGTTACAATGTAAAACAAAAGTGATTATGTTATAATGTAATATACATTGTGACTATGTTATAATGTAACACACATCGTGACTGTGTTATAATGTAACACACAGTGACTGCATTATGATGAAACACACATAGTGACTGTGTTATAATGCAACACACAAGTGACTGTATTATAATGTAACACACAAGTGACTATATTATAATGTAACACACAGTGACTGTGTTATAATGAAACACACAGCGTGACTATAATATAATGTAACACACATAGTGACTCTGTTATAATGTAACACACATAGTGACTATTTTATAATGTAACACACATAGTGACTATGTTATAGTGTAACACACATAGTGACTGTGTTATAATATAACACATATAGTGACGGTGTTATAATGTAAAACACAAGTGACTATATTTTAATGTAACACACATAGTGACTGTGTTATAATGTAACACACACAAGTGACTATATTATAATGTAACGCATATAGTGACTGTTATAATGTAACACACATAGTAACTATGTTATAATGTAACACACAAGTGACTGTTATAATGTATCACACATAGTGACTGTGTTATTTTGTAACACACAAGTGACTATATTATAATGTAACCCACAGTGACTGTGTTATAATGAAACACACAGTGACTGTGTTATAATGTAACACACGTGCCTATATTATAATGTAAGACACAGTGACTGTGTTATAATGTAACACACAAGTGACTATGTTATAATGTAACACACAGTGACTGAGTTATAATGTAACACACATAGTGACTGTGTTATAATGTAACACACAAGTGACTGTGTTATAATGTAACACACAAGTGACTATGTTTTAATGAAACACAGTGACTGTATTATTATGAAACACACATAGTGACTATGTTATAATGTAACACACAAGTGACTATATTATAATGTAACACACAAGTGACTATATTAAAATGTAACACAGAGTGACTGTGTTATAATGAAACACACAGCGTGACTATATTATAATGTAACACACAAAGTGACTCTGTTATAATGTAACACACATAGTGACTAATTTATAATGTAACACACATAGTTACTATGTTATAGTGTAACACACATAGTGACTGTGTTATAATGTAACACAAAAGTGACTGTGTTATAATGTAACACATATAGTGACGGTGTTATAATGTAACACACAAGTGACTATATTATAATATAACACACATAGTGACTGTGTTATAAAGTAACACACAAATGACTATATTTTAATGTAACACACATAGTGACTGTGTTATAATGTAACACACACAAGTGACTATATTATAATGTAACGCATATAGTGACTGTTATAATGTAACACACATAGTGACTGTGTTATAATGTAACACACAAGTGACTGTGTTATAATGTAACACACAAGTGACTATGTTTTAATGAAACACAGTGACTGTATTATTATGAAACACACATAGTGACTATGTTATAATGTAACACACAAGTGACTATGTTATAATGTAACACACAGTGACTGAGTTATAATGTAACACACATAGTGACTGTGTTATAGTGTAACACACATAGTGACTGTGTTATAATGTAACACAAAAGTGACTGTGTTATAATGTAACACATATAGTGACGGTGTTATAATGTAACACACAAGTGACTATATTATAATGTAACACACATAGTGACTGTGTTATAAACTAACACACAAGTGACTATATTTTAATGTAACACACATAGTGACTGTGTTATAATGTAACACACACAAGTGACTATATTATAATGTAACGCATATAGTGACTGTTATAATGTAACACACATAGTGACTATGTTATAATGTAACACACAAGTGACTGTTATAATGTATCACACATAGTGACTGTGTTATAATGTAACACACAAGTGACTATATTATAATGTAACCCACAGTGACTGTGTTATAATGAAACACAGAGTGACTGTGCTATAATGTAACAAACAAGTGCCTATATTATAATGTAACACACAGTGACTGTGTTATAATGTAACACACAAGTGACTATGTTATAATGTAACACACAGTGACTGAGTTATAATGTAACACACATAGTAACTGTTATAATGTAACACACAAGTGACTATATTATAATGTAACACACAGTGACTGTGTTATATTGAAACATACATAGTGACTGTGTTATAGTGTAACACACATAGTGACTATGTTATAATGTAACAGACATAGTAACTGCATTATAATGAAACACACATAGTGACTGTGTTATAATGTAACACACAAGTGAATGTGTTATTATGTAACACACTGTGACTGTGTTATAATGAAACACACAAGAGACTATGTTATAATGTAACACACAGTGACTGTTTTATAATGCAACACACATAGTGACTGTGATATAGTGTAACACACATAGTGACTATGTTATAATATAACACGCATAGTGACTGTGTTATAATGTAACACACAGTGACTATGTTATAGTGTAACACACATAGTGACTGTGATATAATGTAACACACAAGTGACAATATTATAATGTAACACACAGTGACTGTGTTATAATGAAACACACATAGTGACTGTGTTATAATGTAAAACAAAAGTGATTATGTTATAATGTAATATACATTGTGACTATGTTATAATGTAACACACATCGTGACTGTGTTATAATGTAACACACAGTGACTGCATTATGATGAAACACACATAGTGACTGTGTTATAATGTAACACACAAGTGACTGTATTATAATCTAACACACAAGTGACTATATTATAATGTAACACACAGTGACTGTGTTATAATGAAACACACAGCGTGACTATAATATAATGTAACACACATAGTGACTCTGTTATAATGTAACACACATAGTGACTATTTTATAATGTAACACACATAGTGACTATGTTATAGTGTAACACACATAGTGACTGTGTTATAATGTAACACATATAGTGACGGTGTTATAATGTAAAACACAAGTGACTATATCTTAATGTAACACACATAGTGACTGTGTTATAATGTAACACACACAAGTGACTATATTATAATGTAACGCATATAGTGACTGTTATAATGTAACACACATAGTAACTATGTTATAATGTAACACACAAGTGACTGTTATAATGTATCACACATAGTGACTGTGTTATTTTGTAACACACAAGTGACTATATTATAATGTAACCCACAGTGACTGTGTTATAATGAAACACACAGTGACTGTGTTATAATGTAACACACAAGTGCCCATATTATAATGTAAGACACAGTGACTGTGTTATAATGTAACACACAAGTGACTATGTTATAATGTAACACACAGTGACTGAGTTATAATGTAACACACATAGTGACTGTGTTATAATGTAACACACAAGTGACTGTGTTATAATGTAACACACAAGTGACTATGTTTTAATGAAACACAGTGACTGTATTATTATGAAACACACATAGTGACTATGTTATAATGTAACACACATAGTGACTGTGTTATAATGTAACACACATAGTGACTGTGTTATAGTGTAACACACATTGTGACTATGTTATAATGTAACACACATAGTGACTGTTATAATGTAACACACATAGTGACTATGTTATAATGAAACACACATAGTGACTGTGTTATGGTGTAACACACATAGTCACTATGTTATAATGTGACACATAGTGACTGTGTTATAATGTAACACGCAAGTAACTATGTTATAATGTAATACAAATAGTGACTATGTTATAATGTAACACACATAGTGACTGTGTTATAATGTAACACACAGTTACTGCGTTATAATGAAAGACACATAGTGACTGTGTTATAAGGTAACAAGTGACTATATTATAATGTAACACATAGTGACTGTGTTATAATGAAACACACAGAGTGACTATATTATAATGTAACACACATAGTGACTGTGTTATAATGTAACACACATAGTGACTATTTTATAATGTAACAAACATAGTGATTATGTTATAGTGTAACACACATAGTGACTGTGTTATAATGTAACACACAAGTGACTGTGTTATAATGTAACACACATAGTGACGGTGCTATAATGTAACACACAAGTGACTATTATATAATGTAACACACATAGTGACTATGTTATAGTGTAACACACATAGTGACTGTGATATAATGTAACACACAAGTGACTATATTATAATGTAACACACAATGACTGTGTTATAATGAAACACACAGAGTGACTGTGTTATGATGTAACACACAAGTGACTATATTATAATGTAACACACAGTGACTGTGTTATAATGTAACACATAGTGACTGTGTTATAATGTAGCACACAAGTGACTATGTTATAATGTAATATACATAGTGACTATGTTATAATATAACACACATAGTGACTGTGTTATAATGTAACACACAGTGACTGCATTATGATGAAACACACATAGTGACTGTGTTATAATGTAACACACAAGTGACTATGTTATAATGTAACACACAAGTGACTATATTATAATGTAACACACAGTGACTGTGTTATAATGAAACACACAGCGTGACTATATTATAATGTAACACACATAGTGACTCTGTTATAATGTAACACACCCATTGACTATATTATAATGTAACACACATAGTGACTGTGTTATAATGTAATACACACAAAACAAAATGTAACACATATAGTGACTGTGTTATAATGTAACACACATAGTGACTATGTTATAGTGTAACACACAAGTGACTGTTATAATGTAACACACATAGTGACTGTGTTATAATGTAACACACAAGTGACTATATTACAATGTAACACACAGTGACTGTGTTATAATGAAACACACAAGGTGACTGTGTTATAATGTAAAACACATAGAGACTATGTTATAATGTAACATGCATAGTGACTGTGTTATAATGTAACACACAGTGACTGTGTTATAATGAACCACACATAGTGACTGTGTTATAGTGTAACACACATAGTGACTATGTTATAGTGTAACAGACATAGTGACTGCATTATAATGAAACACACACAGTGACTATGATATAATGTAACACACATAGTGCCTATATTATAATGTAAGACACAGTGACTGTGTTATAATGTAACACACAAGTGACTATGTTATAATGTAACACACAGTGACTGAGTTATAATGTAACACACATAGTGACTATGTTATAATGTAACACACAAGTGACTATATTATAATGTAACACACAGTGACTGTGTTATAATGAAACACACAGCGTGACTATATTATAATGTAACACACATAGTGACTCTGTTATAATGTAACACACCCATTGACTATATTATAATGTAACACACATAGTGACTGTGTTATAATGTAACACACACAAAACAAAATGTAACACATATAGTGACTGTGTTATAATGTAACACACATAGTGACTATGTTATAGTGTAACACACAAGTGACTGTTATAATGTAACACACATAGTGACTGTGTTATAATGTAACACACAAGTGACTATATTACAATGTAACACACAGTGACTGTGTTATAATGAAAAACACAATGACTGTGTTATAGTGTAACACACATAGTGACTATGTTATAATGTAACGAACATTGTGACTGTGTTATAATGTGACACACATAGTGACTGTGTTACAATGTAACACACATAGTGACTGTGTTATAATGTAACACATATAGTGACTGTGTTATAATGTAACACACATAGTGACTATGTTATAATGAAACACACAGTGACTGTGGTATAGTGTAACACACATAGTGACAATGTTATAATGCAACAAATATAGTGACTGTGTTATAATGTAACACACAAGTGACTATGTTATAATGTAACACATAGTGACTGTGTTATAAAGTAACACACATAGTGACTTTGATATAGTGAAACACAATGACTGTGTTATAGTGTAACACACATAGTGACTACGTTATAATGCAACGAACATTGTGACTGTGTTATAATGTAACACGCATAATGACTGTTATAAAGTAACACACATAGTGACTGTGTTATAATGAAACACACAGTGTGACTGTGTTATAGTGTAACACATGTAGTGACTGTGTTATAATGTAACACACAAGTGACTAAGTTATAATGTAACACACAGTGACTGTATTATAATAAAACACACATAGTGACTATGTTATAATGTAACACACATAGTGACTGTGTTATAATGTAACACACAAGTGACTATGTTATAATGTAACACACATAGTGACTATGTTATAATGTAACACGCATAATGACTGTTATAATGTAACACACATAGTGACTGTGTTATAATGAAACACACATAGTGACTGTGTTATAGTGTAACACACATAGTGACTATGTTATAATGTAACACACATAGTGACTATGTTATAATGTAACACACATAGTGACTGTGTTAAGGTGTAACACACATAGTCACTATGTTATAATGTAACACACATAGTAACTGTGTTAAAATGTAACACGCAAGTAACTATGATATAATTTAATACACATAGTGACTATGTTATAATGTAATATACATAGTGACTGTGTTATAATGTAACACACAATTACTGCATTATAATGAAACACACATAGTAACTGTGTTATAATGTAACACACAAGTGACTATATTATAATGTAACACACAGTGACTGTGTTATAATGAAACACACAGTGACTATATTATAATGTAACACACATAGTGACTGTATTATAATGTAACACACATAGTGACTATTTTATAATGTAACAAACATAGTGACTATGTTATAGTGTAACACACATAGTGACTGTGTTATAATGTAACACACAAGTGACTGTGTTATAATGTAACACACATAGTTACGGTGTTATAATGTAACACACAGAGTGACTATATTATAATGTAACACACATAGTGACTGTGTTATAATGTAACACACAGAGTGACTGTGTTATAATGTAACACACATAGTGACTATTTTATAATGTAACAAACATAGTGATTATGTTATAGTGTAACACACATAGTGACTGTGTTATAATGTAACACACAAGTGAATGTTATAATGTAACACACATAGTGACGGTGTTATAATGTAACACACAAGTGACTATATTATAATGTAACACACGGTGACTGTGTTATAATGAAACACACAGAGTGACTGTGTTATAATGTAACATACAAGTGACTATATTACAATGTAACACACAGTGACTGTGTTATAATGTAACACATAGTGACTGTGTTATAATGTAACACACAAGTGACTATATTATAATGTAACACACAGTGACTGTGTTATAATGAAACACACAGCGTGACTATATTATAATGTAACACACATAGTGACTCTGTTATAATGTAACACACATAGTGACTATTTTATAATGTAACACACATAGTGACTGTTATAGTTTAACACACATAGTGACTGTGTTTTAATGTAACACACAAGTGATTGTGTTATAATGTAACACACATAGTGACGGTGTTGTAATGTAACACACAAGTAACTATATTATAATGTAACACACATAGTAACTGTGTTATAAAGTAACACACAAGTGACTATATTATAATGTAACACACATAGTGACTGTGTTATAATGTAACACACACTCGTGACTATATTATAATGTAACGCATATAGTGACTGTGATATAACGTAACACACATAGTGACTATGTTATAATGTAACACACAAGTGACTGTTATAATGTATCACACATAGTGACTGTGTTATGTAACACACAAGTGACTATATTATAATGTAACCCACAGTGACTGTGTTATAATGAAACACACAGATTGACTGTGTTATAATGTAACACACAAGTGCCTATATTATAATGTAACACACAGTGACTGTGTTTTAATGTAACACACAAGTGACTATGTTATAATGTAACACACAGTGACTGTGTTATAATGTAACACACATAGTGACTGTTATAATGTAACACACAAGTGACGATATTATAATGTAACACACAGTGACTGTGTTATATTGAAACACACATAGTGACTGTGTTATAGTGTAACACACATAGTGACTATGTTATAATGTAACAGACATAGTGACTGCATTATAATGAAACACACATAGTGACTGTGTTATAATGTAACACACATGTGACTCTGTTATTATGTAACACACAGAGACTGTGTTATAATGAAACACCCAAGTGACTATGATATAATGTAACACACAGTAACTGTTATAATGTAACACACATAGTGACTGTGATATAGTGTAACACACATAGTGACTATGTTATAATGTAACACGCATAGTGACTGTGTTATAATGTAACACACAAGTGACTATGTTATAATGTAACACACAGTGGCTGTGTTATAATGTAACACACATAGTGACTGTGCTATAATGTAACACACATAGTGACTATGTTACAATGTAATACACATAGTGACTGTGTTATAATGTAACACAACAAGTGACTATGTTATAATGTAACACACAGTGACTATTATAATGAAACACACATAATGACTATGTTATAATGTAACACACATAGTGACTGTGTTATAATGTAACACACATAGTGACGGTCTTATAATGCAATACACATAGTGACTATGTTATAATGTAACACACAAGTGACTGTTATAATGTAACACACATAGTGACTGTTATAATGTAACACATAAGTGACTATATTGTAATGTAACACACAGTGACTGTGTTATAATGAAACACACAGAGTGACTGTGTTACAATGTAACACACATAGTGACTATGTTATAATGTAACACGCATAGTGACTGTGTTATAATGTAACACTTAAGTGACTATGTTATAATGTAACACAGTGACTGTGTTTTAATAAAATCCACATAGTGACTGTGTTATATTGTAACACCCATAGTGACTATGTTATAATGTAACACACATAGTGACTGCGTTATAATGAAACACATAGTGACTGTGTTATAATGTAACACACAAGTGAATGTGTTATAATGTAACTCACAGTGACTGTGTTATAATGAAAAACACATAGTGACTGTGTTAAAGTGTAACACACATAGTGACTATGTTTTAATGTAACACACATAGTGACTGTGTAATAATGTAACACATAAGTGACTATGATATAATGTAACACACATAGTGACTATGTTATAATGTAACACCCATAATGACTATGTTATAATGTAACACTCATAGTGATTGTGTTTTAATGAAACACACATAGTGACTGTGTTATAGTGTAACACACATAGTGGTTATGTTATAATGTAACACACATAGTGACTATGTTATACTGTAACACTCATAGTGACTGTGTTATAATGTAACAAACATAGTGACTATGTTATAATGAAACACACATAGTGACTATGTTATAATTAAACACACATAGTGACTGTGTTATAATGTAACACACAAGTGACTATGTTATAATGTAACACACAGTGACTGCGTTATAATGAAACACACATAGCGACTGTGTTATAGTGTAACACACATAGTGACTATGTTATAATGTAACACTCATAGTGACTGTGTTATAATGAAACACACAAGTGACTATGTTATAATGTAACACACATAGTGACTATGTTATAGTGTAACACAGATAGTGACTGTGTTATAATGCAACACACATAGTGACTGTGTTCAATCAACACCTCAACCCGCCAGGATTATAATGAAACACATAGTGACTATGTTATAATGTAACACACACAGTGACTATGTTATAATGTAACACACATAGTGACTATATTGTAATGTAACACACAAGTGACTATGTTATAATGTAACACACAGTGACTGTGTTATAATGTAACACACATAGTGACTATGTTATAATGTAACACACAGTGACTGCGTTATAATGAAACACACATAGCGACTGTGTTATAATGTAACACACATAGTGACTATGTTATAATGTAACACACAGTGACTATGTTATAATGTAACACACATAGTGACTGTGTTATAGTGTAACACACATAGTGACTATGTTAAAATGTAACACACATAGTGACTGTGTTATAATGTAACACACAGTGACTGCGCTATAATGAAACACACAAAGCGACTGTGCTATAATGTAACACACATAGTGATTATGTTGTAATGTAGCACACAAGTGACTATGTTATAATGTAACACACATAGTGACTATGTTATAGTGTATCACACATAGTGACTGTGTTATAGTGTAACACACATAGTGACTGTGTCATAGTGTAACACACATAGTGACTGTGTTATAGTGTAACACACATAGTGACTGTGTTATAGTGTAACACACATAGTGACTGTGTTATAGTGTAACACACATAGTGACTGTGTTATAGTGTAACACACATAGTGACTGTGTTATAATGTAATACGTACAGTACCTGTGTGATATGTGACGTCAGGACCACGTGACTGGTTAATTCGTATCTATACACTTGTGTTCTATACAAGACTACTCTTAATATAGGAGACAACCTACACACACACACACACCTGGGATGGGATGGGGGCACTGTGGGCTGGGTGTTGTGGTGGTGGGGCACTGGGGGCTGGGTGTGGTGTTGGAGCACTGGGGGATGGATGTGGTGTTGGGGTTCCACCACTACACTCCTACCACAGTGTCCCAAGACCGAAGCTTCGGGCAGGAGTTTGGGGGGGGGGGTGGGGGAGGAGTAGGCACCTCACGGAATAAACAAGACACGCATTACAGAAGCCACACGATGGTGAGGTAGACCACACTACACTATGAAGCAGCTCACGATCGATGGCCCGCTCCTGCTTCTGCTGTCAGGGCAAATACCTCCTCTTTCTCCTCTTCTAGCTGGTATCAGGACAAAAACCTCTTCTTCTTCCTCCTGGTGTCAGGACAGCTGCCCCACTCTTTACCAACTTCATAGACAATCAATCCACTATACTGTAGTATCGGAGTGTTTGTCTCTCGAGCCCTTAAGCTTTTAGGGCCTCGGGAGGCCGGGACAATAGTACTTCTAGACCCCTTATGTTTGGGCCCTTCCCAGGTAAATTATCTTCCATATTCTGACTTCAACAGACTATTATAAAACCATTAACTAATTTGCATCACAGGAGACACCAACAACGTCGGTCGGAATAGGCCTCGCTGGCCTCACCTCTGGCAACAAAGCCTGGCTAATTGGCCCAGTTGTTTTACAACAGGAATTCAGCCACTACCTCACACATAGCAAAAACGAAGGGCAAATGACCTCCAGCATTCACCTTTCTATAATCATGACCATCTCTGCAATCCCAATAACTTTACCAATCACATCGAAGCGGATAGCAAAACAAAGAAATAGAGCTTTTAACGAAAAAAATAACCTACAGGAAAACTCGATCTGAAGCGCATGAAAATTTTACAGAACAAAGAAGCCCAACATATGAAGAAACTGGCGCCAGAAGAATAGATTATCCTGTTACATATACCTGTGTATTTTCATAATATTAAGAGATACAAAAACCTTGGGGGACTGGTAAAAACAACCCGAGAACGTTTAGAGTGGAGGACTGTGGACACCAACCTCAGATATGAGGTCGGTACTCATGATTGATTGATTGATTATGTGTTCATTTCTTATCAATTGCCTCAGTGAGCAGTTCTTAGTTATATGTAAGCATTCCCTTTTTCTGTGAAGTAAATATAAAAGCTGTATACCCTTGTAATATGTTTATTTTCGTATTGTATAATGATCTACAGTTTTTCCATAATATAACCTGTAATATTTTGTAATAATATAATATTGTCATAATGTGTTGAAGACTTGGATTATAAAATAGCTGTATTGCAAATTTGTTTTTGGGTGCCACTATAGTATGCGGTTTAACGAGGTGTAGTTGGTCTACCAGGATATTTACACTGTAGTGTCAGGTCAGGTTATATTACGTTAGGTTAGGTTGGTTAGGTTATGTTAGGTTAGGTTAGGTTAATGAATGCTTCAGTGTAAATATCCCAGTATGCCAACTACAGCTCGGCAGACCGCATACTATAGGAGTACCTTTTTTTTGTTTTAAGTAGGAGGCTCTATCTTCCTCCGGTAGCCATAACAGAGACGTGAAATCAGGAAAGTCATATTTATCTTGTTCCGGCCATTGATCTTGTTATATTTTGAATTATTTTACCCATGATAGATTGTGAGTGAATAATAGGTAATAATTTGTAAGCGGAGGAAGAGCAGCATTACAGGATTAAGGTAAATAATTACAAATTGCTGTATGTGGATCAGATGACCATGCTATACCACTGCCTGTATTTTGTGAAATATAATTTAAATATAATTATTGTTGATTATTAAGTCCAACATCTTTGATATCATGATCAGTTGTTGAATTAATGAATGGAATTCTATCAAATGTCATCCTCGACTGTCAGCTGGAGTAGCAAAGATTGTCTACATCTACATTATTCTCGCATCTGGTCAGTTTAACTTAACCTGTTATTACAGAGTAAGTCTGATTAATGAGGCACTGAGAAGAGGTTTATCACGAGTGGCTCTGACAATCCTTCGTCCTCTCCTCTGAAACAAAACAGAACACTTTCACGTCCACAGGAAACACCAAAAAGCACAGCATTCACAAAGAATTTCAATAGAGAGCCTAAACTGGTGAATGGGGCATTGATAGCTGCAACACACGTATAGGCAGATACGAAAAGAAATATAATCAAGATCTTTTGAACAAAGCAGTTTCAAGTGCGCTGAAACAATAGAACAACTCTCTCATACATATAGTAAAGCAGGGGAGTTGTGTCAGAGACTGGCAAGAAAATCTATGACAATCGAAACAAAGAAGCCATCTTCAGGGTTATATGGAGCAACAGTTTCCAGACCACAGACGAGAACAAAGGTTTTGATGGTACCCAAGAGAAACTCATCCTGAAATAAAATGGGAAAACATATGTGGGTTTAATCCCATGACAAGACGAATCAAACTCGGAGGAACTCACTGCGGTCATCGCCAACATCAACTGGTTAAACGGACATCGCCTAGGGGATCGTCAGCCACAAAAACAACCCGACTCTGGAGACATTAAGAACTACGATCAACGCCTCAGGCAATTTCCACGACAAATTTCAAATAGGCTATCATCTCCCTAACCGCGAAGCAGGGAAAAATTTAGCTGCCCAGTATATTACATACCAATCTGCGACACATAAACATGGAAAAAATTCTGAAATAAGAAACATTAAACAATCTTCCGAGAATTTCCCCGAAACTGATTAACAGTCATAACTGGTAATTTGGATTTAAAAAATGCAAATCTACCAACAACCACGACAGTCCTCTCTGATAGCATGGCCAGAGCCGCGGCAGATAGTAGCCAATGTAAATTAATTGGCTCTCTGCGAGTGTTTGATAAAGTATGGCAATCTAGCCTAACATACAAAACCCTTCATTTAAAACTTCCGCCAATATTGAAAAATTGCTGAACAAAACAAATTTGTGAGCGGCAGAAGTGTTAAACTGAAAGTGAGGCAACATCGGAGAGACCTTTAGGTGTGTACAATCAAAGACAAAAGTAGTGTCGCGGTTTTGTCCGAAGATTAAATACGTTGATGCTTCTTAACTGTAATGAAGTCTTCTCATATCTTAAACATATAGAACAATAAAGCACTTGGATATGACCATTGACCATCGACCTGATTTACTATACATGAACCCAAGACAAATATTAAGTACAGTGTATACATTTATTATTTATATAGTGTAAGTGTAGTGTAGTGTAGTGTAGCGTGCGGGGTGGTGTAATGCATTTAGAGTGACAGCATTATGTTAGTGTTAAGGTGCAAGCCCTGCTTATTTCCTCTCGCTCTCAGGTACCACTGCTGGCTAGCCCTCGCGGTGAACAGGGAAGCAATTTTTATAAGACCTGCCCGAACAGTACACAACCTCTTCACTACCAAGGCTCCCGCTGTGCCTCCTCGTGGCAACACATGATAACTGGGCGCCTCGTGGGCCCAGGCTAGACCAACAGGGGATCTCTGAGTAGCAGTGGGCCCCAGAGGGACGGCGCATAGACCCACTGGCATATGGACACGTCCTGTCGCCTACCAAACCATTGCCCCGCTGCATTGCAGATTAACCTAGGTAGGTATAAAGTTACGGGAGTAAACCACAAACGATAAAATCTGCTGTGGAGCCCCGCATCAGGCAGACATGCTTACAGAGCTCCAACAAGACCCCAACGGCGGTATAGGCGGAACAGGTGACCACCAGGGGATCCGAACGAGTACACCGGCGGATGGAGGCGATACATGATGGACAGACTACTAAGGCGAAACCCAGCAAACTGGGCTATTGCAACTCCCCCTCTCTCCAATCGTTGCAGCTAACTGTACCACTGGATCAGGAAAAGGGAGAGCCAAATTGTGTGGTTGCAGCCTTTGCTATTGCCTCACCACATAAATTAGCTAATGCACAGCCATC